>CM038465.1:35723289-36211762 GCA_021464415.1 Lonicera japonica | reverse complement strand
TTCCATTTTAAATAACTCATAGTCATGGACAAGTATATTAATGTTCTCCTCCTTGACTTGGGAGGTTCTTTCATGGGCAACTTTAAGCTTGTCCCAAATCTCTTTTGCGGTTTTATAACTAGAGATTTTGTTGTACTTATCCATAGTCAATGCAGAACATAAAGAATTTAAAGCTCTAGCATTTAATTGAATTTTCTTAATGTCATGCTCGTTGATTTCGGATATTGACTTTGGAATAATATTTCCCCTTTTGTCAGTTTTAGTAATCTCATAAGGTCCAATAAGTGTAACTTTCCATTGTTCAAAATCGTTAGCTTGTAAAAATGTGCACAAACGATTTTTTCAATAATTATAGTTTTTGCCATGAAACAATAGTGGCCTATAAATAGAAGCACCTTTGGAAAGGCCGGTTCCTTGATAATATGACATGATCGAGGACTCTAAGATTGTGAAATCAAAACAAGAGTACAACCTCTGATACCAATTGTTGGTTAAAAAACAACCCTAGAGGGAGGTGGGATAGTTTACGAAACTAAATTGGAATTAAAAACTTTTTGAAAATCGTTTAAGTAAAACAATTTAACTAAACAAGTTTATTATAGAATGCAAGCAATAAGCAATCAAACAATTCTTAAAACAAGCAATAATAAAGCAAGTAAATAAAGAGCTTGAGTTTAGAAAGATTTAAACCAATTTGAAGCCAAGACTTTTTGTCCTCATGGCTTTGGTTTCCTACACCATAGTCCACATCAGTTAGTTCCCCGAGAATTTTCACTAAAATCAATCTCCTCCCGGGTGAAGATCAAACCTCTACAATTGTTGTTGTCTCACACACTCTACAAGTATTGCTTTACACACAATACTCTCACAAGAATCCCTCTTGCTAACTTTGTGAGATTTACCTCTCACAAACACTAAACAAGAATTTACCTTCTTGTTTTCCTATGAGATTTACCTCTCACACTTGAATACAAATGTTTAATGATTCACACCAATTAACAATAACTCTCGAGTGTTTAAAGAATACAATTGAAGCTCACACTAGAGTTACTTATTTGATTTGATCAAAAACAATTTCTTGAATCTTTTGATATTGAAGATAGATGAAGAATAAAGTATAAGAATGATTCAAGGTGGTCAAAATGTGTCTTAGATAGTGTATATATAGTCCCAAAAGTGATATAGCCATTTTTTAGGTTTGGTATAAGTTTGGTACCAAAAATGGTAAAACATCATAAATTTAACGGCTATATTTTGAAGCATCAGTCGACTGAGTAAATTTCATCAGTCGACTGATGGAGCCTAAGTCGACGGAGCCAGCTCCGTAGTCGATTGATGGGTTCTATCCATCAAGCCAAAATCCTAATTTTTGCACTTTTGCATAAAAGCTCCAAAATCAATTTTAATGCTTGGGGTAGGTCAAATGTAGGTTCCTAAGACGCCTATTTTCAGGAGAGCTCAAAATATGCTCGAAAGAATTTAATATGAATTTATTTCAAAACCAATTTTTGCAAGAATGATGTTTTGAAATGATTTTGATTCAAACTTGGTTTTGATCAATTTAAGAATGTTATATCAATGTGTATGAGCTATATAAATAATCAAATAAGAAACATTACATAAATCCTAAGCACTCATTCAATTATCGAATGAACGAGTCTTTGAATGCTTCGATTTGTTTCTTCAATTTGATCTTCACTTGAAGCTTTTGCCTTTAATCTTTTTCATGTAATCCTTGATCTTGATTGTCATGAATTACATTGTGATGGGATTGATCTTCTTTGACTTGTCCAATGCTTTCTTAACTTGATCGGATATGGATTGAATGATCCTTGTCACGCTTCGTTTGAGCAATCATGCTATTCTTGTTATTCCATGTAAATGAACTATAAACTTATATCAAGAAACATGTTAAAATTATACATGATTGATTTATTATTATTATCAAAATAAGATTAAGACCTACAAGGTCAACAATATCTATTATTGCTGAGCCTAAGCCTGAGCCTGAGCTTGAGCCAAGCACCTCAATCTACTTTGTCTCTTTTGCCGATGGAAAATGGGAAAAGTCAAAGTGGGAGCCCTCCATTGTCGTTCACTTCACCATTAAGACAATGCGCTCTTCAAGTTGGGGGTCATGCACTTTAACACGTAATCTTGTTTGGCTTTTTTAATCAATTTTAAATTTCCAGTGTGTTAGAGCTTTTATTCAAAATGGTTTATGGAAATTTGAAAATCATGATGAATAATTATTTTTTCAAAACTAAAGATGATTGGTCCATTTGCTAGTGGCAATGAATTCCCTTGATCTATATGGATTTTTAGTGATAATCCAAGCTTGCCTTGCTTCATTTAGATAAGTTCTTTGTAACACTTAGAGTAGTTTTTCATTTAATGAAGAAAAGAATTGTTGTCAAGAGCGCATGGAAGCGTCGTGTTATTATATTGACCTTAGGGGTTGAATTTTTGATCAAGGTATATTGTTGTATTAGTGGGGAGTGGTGTAGTAATCCTAATTATTGATTTAATTGCGTGAGCGTAACTAAATCTTATGGCTCTTTCTTGTGGTCTAAAATTATGGAAGTAGTAAGGGTCTACCATAGGGGAAAGGGGGATAGAGGCCGGGTAGCAAGTCTTTAATAACATTAAGTATCAAAAGATCAATTTTATAACGTGAACCGCTGCCCCCCATTTGAAAACCGCTTTGAACTAAATATTAGCAAATTCTATGAACATAAAGAAAGATGCTTTGAAAGGGGACAAAATTTTTGAACTTATGTTTTTGAAAGAAATTCCTCTTCCATCTCTATGATCAACTTTGTATTTAAATGAGAACCATGCTATATCTAGGATAGCATTTGATTAATGGGAGTGAGGGTCAAGCCCTTAAAGGAGATAGGTGATTTAGATAGTTATTCAAAACTCGTGATTACAGATATAGTGATAGTAATGTCATAAGTTTTACAAATTGAACTTTTGAAATCTTCATTCTCATCATTCATCACGATCAAACTTTTGATGTTTATAGGTATCATCACTTTAAACATTCAAGAGACAAACCTCGTCTTCTAAGGAAACTTAGAAGTTTAAACGACTCGATTAATGTTACTAAGCATAGTCGGAGTAAGTATTATTTTTTAATTATCTTGCTAAGGGACTAGCAAGAGATTAGTACAAACAATATTTTCCTGAATTAATATTTATTACTAAAATTTTGTTTCAATAACTTGAAAATTAATTTTTCCAAAAGAAATATATAAAGTAAACATATACGATTCTATTTTTCCGATTCTTTTCTAAATGGGTTTACATTAATGAGGACAACGTTTTTTCTTTTAAAAAACATATTAGATTAACCCATTTGATCCAGCTTGACTTGATTTGAATATAATATTTTTTCTTAAAATCAATTATAAAATCATATAATTACATTGTGTCGGGTGGGTTGGGCAGGACGTGGTGAGTTTGAGCTTACGCATATAGTCAATGGTGGGGGTTCATTGCACTACTGGATCGATTATTTTAATCATCAGCCCCTACATATTTATTTCATTACATAAATCCTATGTACTAGAATCTCCCTATTAAATCAGGTTTCAAATGCATTTTATGTAAGACCGAGGTGAAATACGGGGTCAAACAAGGACCAGACACGAGTTTTGGTCGAGTTCATGTTCAATAAATTTAACCCATTTGAACTGTCCAGAAACAAATATGACATTTTTTCTTTGAATACCCTTATAGTATCTTATAACTATAACCTAATGGGGTGGGTTGGTAGACAGCATCGATTCTGGCTGATACATATTGAAACGGAGCGGATTCATGCTTTTTAAAACAAAATCTGCAATGATCGAGTGTCGAGTTCTTTCTGACAGCAGGATGCTTATATTGATTTTATTATATATATTCAACAACCTAAGATATATCCCAAACGAGTTTAGTTTGGGACGGTTTTGGGTATGGGTTTGCACAAAAACCTGGCACGGTTTTAGGTCATAGTGCATGCCAATTGAGAAGCACGTCTCGTTATTTTAAAAGGAAGGTCAAGTTTCAGCCTTTAAAACTACTACAAATTCTATGAGCAGGAAAATAAAACCACAATATTTCAAGTAGGAGAGGTGAGTTCTGATGCCAACCTTTTTTTTTCGATAAAATTAGTGCGAAGACTTATTAAGGTTCGATACTGCTTGAGTTAAACCTAATAGGAAAATATTTGGTGTTAAAGATTTGTACTTTCACACTTTTTATTGACACTTAGTTGTTGTTGTTGTGGCTTTTTTTTTAATATTATAACATTTTTGGCGTAATTTTCATAATGTTAAAATACATTTCGAACAGAAGAGAAAGATCGAAAGAGATTTGTTGACCCTCTTGACTGTGATTGGTGGATGTATAAAAGTAATAAATAAATTAATTATGGTTGTCAATCCCTCTTATTTTAATATGTCCATCAATTACAATGGATGCCGCACTAAATATACTTAAAGGTTCCCATTGTAACTTTTGAAAAAGCAATTACAATGGGTGTAATTTGTCAATTCCTCGGGAACTACGATATTTATTATAGTATCTGTTTGTGAGCTAAAAAGATAGTCACAATCTCCCTTTTTTGAAAGAAAAAAATTAAATAAAAATAAAAAATTTCTTTACGGTATCTGAGTATCTTTGAATTTATCAAACCATGGGTATAAATCAATTTTAATTTTTAATACTTTTCTAGCTAGTACTCAAAGATAATATACAAATTCACACAGTAATTAAAGGGAAGAGAGAAAGAAAAGCTATATTAAGCCAGGTTGGCTTTTTGCTAAATTTTTTATTGTGTAATTCAATAATATATATATATGTATAAAGGTTTCTCCATCATGAATATTCTATATAAATATACTACATTTATTTTTTAATAATAAAATGAAAAATAAAATAAAAAACCAAGATGTCTCTCTCTCTCCTCAATTATAAATGACACCCCAAGTGCTCGTTGAGACTTGAAACCTAGAATCTTCCGTTCTGAATGCATGGGTGCCTCAACTTGCCACGTCACTTGCTCATATTTGCATGTTATATATATATTGGTTTGTACTAATATTTTTTACCACATAATCTTTAATTAATCCAAAAATCACTACCATGTAATGAATGTTTTTCTGTATACTCAGTTACCCGCCACCATGTAATTCATATTTAATTTAAAGTAATAAATATTTTTGTTAATCGGGGTATAGCTTTAACATGTTATTACTATCCAAGTAATAAATATTCTTAATTTCTTAAAACCATATGCCTCTTGCTCAACAGTAAATTATAGCCTCTTCTCTCTCAATTTTCTTATTCTTTTTAAGCGAATCTTATTTATTATGGTTATTCATTTTAGTTACCTTTTTGACTAAACTATGTCGCTTGTCCCTCAAATTAAATTTTCGGTTGAATCATTCTTAAAGTTTTTAATTTCGGTTTAAGCATACTTAAAATTTATAATTTTGGTTTAAGCATCCTTAAAGTTTCTAAATTTTGTTGAAGCATCCTTAAAGTTTCTAATTTCGGTTGAAGCATCCAGAAATGCCCCTTAAAAGAGTGGCTCGTGACAATTACGCGCATTTTCCATCCATCACTACAAGAAAAATGGTCTTTTGCGACGGGTTCAAAACCGTCTTAAAAGGAAAACTCCGTCACAAAAACGCATTTGTGATGGTTTTACAACGGTTTTTGAAGCGTTACAAGGTAGGTGGATCTCAAAAACTCGGCGACGGCAAAATTCCGTCACAATTACGTTTTGTGACGAATTTGCGACGGCTTTTGCAGCGTTACAAAAAATCCATTGTTTTTGTCAATCTATTGTGACGAACTAATTGTGGCAGCTTGAAGCGCTACTTATATTGTTATTGTGGCGACATAGGCCGTCACAAATAAGTTACTTTGTTCTTCACAAATGCTTTTATTTGCGACGGCATGTTTTCGTTACAATAACATATGCGTTATTTTTGACAATTTATATTAACCGTGATAAACAATATTCAGCAACGTAGCAACACTATTACCTAGTCTAATTGACATTTTAAACCTGTTAAAATTAAGATTCTAATTCCATCAAACCTATTAAACACCAAAAAAGCAAAGTTGAATAACACTAAAAAGGCAAATTGAAATAACGTCAACTAAATTATCTCCTTTGCATAGTTTCCCATATTATAAACCAAAGCAAAATACATTGTCCAAAAGTATTATCCACCAAGGAACATATCATGTTGCTCAATATCTATCCAAAATTATAAAATAATGCATACAACATAGTCTAAACTAAACAACATAGTCTATGGGCAGTGAACACTTGATGAAGTAGGAGCCTACATGTAAATAATATGGTTTATCAAAAACTTATACTAAATATAAATATATAGTTTGAATATAAATTATAATACATATGTAACATAAATAAAATTACATTGCCAATGCTAGAAGGCCCGTTTCCACCATGCAACTTCGCTTGAAGTTCATCCCGAATGGAAGTTTTCATAGAAGTCATAGCCTTTCTAATTCTTTGATCGATCTCTGTATCATGCTCTCTAATTACTTGATCGAGCTTTGCATTGTACTCCTCGCATTCCTTATTGAACTTATCTTCTTTAGTACTATTCCCTTTGCCAAAACCAACTTGGGGAGTGACACATTTTCTGTAAGTTCGTACAAAACCATTCCCATCAAGACCAACAACTTGAGTTCATTCCTCATCTAGCACCGCATCCTTTCGACTCTCCACCTACAATTTTATATGAAAATTTTATAGATATACATAAGTAAAAATTTTATTTTATCAATATTAATGAATTCCAATAAATCCATCTAATAATTAATACTCACAATAATTGCTTGCGTCTCTAGATTCATAAGGCCACCATTTTCAGGATTGCATGTTCTTGTAAACACGTTAGACAAAAAAGGTCCCTAAAAAAGTCCTAAAACAGTATATAAATAGTCTCGAAGAAAGTCCCTATAAAGGATACTTCAACAAAAAATTAGAAACTTTAAGGATACTTCAACTAAAAATTGAACTCTGAGGATGAGTGAGAGATTCAAGTTAAAATTTAAAGGTCATTTTTGCTAATTACCATATAATATACAACTTCACTTTCTTGGAAACATAACATTGAAAAGAAATCCAATGAATCTTATGGATGGATAGTCCCAAACAAATCTCTATATATATATATATTAAAACTATACTGGTGTTCTAATTAATACATTTAAGCTGAATTTACATATTAGAGTATGAATTAAACACATGGGCTATGTCATATAATTTAATGATAGATGTTAAAACATAAGTTGTGCTGGGCCGGCGCAGGGGGAAGTGTGAGGGGGAGGGGAGAGGGAAGAGAGAGAGCTTGTTGTGTCAAACAAACTCACAGCTTTTCAATTGGTAGTTAAAGTTCTAGCCACTAGACTATTTGACTAAAAATGTAACGCCTCGTATTTCGTTTCCTTATTTATCCTCCTCTTAAAGCCTAATTTAAGGCCAAATCCCCCTTTGGAGGAGTCGATTTTCGTTCCGGAACCTTCGTAGTTGATCCAACACTTCTAGAAAATCATTTTAATGATATTAAGTGTGCGTGCATGGTTGGAATGCATTTCAGGAAGTCGTTATCATATCGAATTTGGCGTCTAACGGTGAAAATTTAACATTTGTCGAATTGAGTTTTTGGCCAATTTTGAGAGGTCATAACTTTCTTCTACGAAGTCCAAATGACTACTTATTTGGGCTAGAGTTTCATCTCTTTTCCCTCTACAATTTCCGTGTTGAGCCAGAGTTAAGATAACATCGTTTCAAGGGTCAACGGAGCACGACAAAATGGGAATTTGTGCAAAATTTCCTCTAATCGATCAGAGGAAATGCTCTGATCGATCAATGCTCACTAGCGAGGCCAAATAGTTTCTTTTAACAAGATATTTATGCCCCTTTCTTCCTCCTTTCTACTCCGTTCGACCCTCCACAATTAAGAGCCTCAGAGAGAGGTGACAGCTCATATTTCTAGTGAATTTAAGAGGTCTTTAACTATCCTACATCATGGTACAAAATCATCATCACCTCCAACATATTTTCCATCATCTTCTTCTCCATTTTTGTCGTCCACCATTGTTAAGGTTCAAGCTCTAAATTGGGGATTATGCGATTTCTCAAGGCATGGCTCGAATGATCGCTCAAACCTCGAAGAGTTAGCTTGATTAAGGTGGGAATAGTAGTACCTAAACTTAATTTCAATGTTAATGTGTTGCATCTCTCTTTTCAAAGAAAAATTGGGTATTTTTTATATAAGCTTGTTGATACACATGCATGGGGCTTTGGATTGGTGATTTGTGGTTTGTTCTCTTAAGTTATACATGTATGGTGGTAATTTCATGTTTATGTGAAATAATCACATCGTAGGATAGCATACCACGAGCCCTAATTGCTATCAGTTGGTGTGTATACGCATACACCTAGTTATAGTTAGATATATTATGTTAAGATGTAAGGATGAGGGATTAATTTGATAAGTATACAAGGAATTCCATGTTAGTACATGTTTCCCTCACTTTTACCTTAAAAACCCCCATTTACACACTAGGGGTGCTTAACTAGTATTTGTATAAAATTAAAGAGAGCATTGAATACAAATTTAGAATACGAGATGGGGTTGTATATGTATCTTGTTTACTTGATGTAGATAATATATTCATGCCATTGGAATACTAATATAATGAATTTGGTAAAGACCCACTATTTTGGCAACAACCTTACCATGTTTTCTAACTTAGTTAAGCATTTGATAAATTGTGGGTTTAATACATGATTTCAATTATAAATGTTATGATAATTATATCCATGAGATACATACGCCATTGAATGGGTTAATTGTTTTATTGATGGTATTCTATCAAGCCAAGAGTTATTACAAATAGATTGCTAGCTCACTCGTTGGAGTCGTTCAAGTATCACATGGATATAATCATGTGAGGAGTATTAGTTTCTTTAATGGCACATGTATATTAGATATATCATAAGTTGGATGTGTTATCGTTGTCATTGGATTTACTTACCTACTGCGTATACATATGTGGTTATACACATAGTGTTTATATGGATCATATGCTTGGTATATGAAAACTAGATACGCCACTGGTAATCGAAATTATTATATTGGTGTTTTGATTTAGTAAGGCACTAATGGTCCATTAGGGGATTTAGCCTTAGCGGTTACACACCCTGATCCGCGTAGAGGGATCTTGTTTTGAGAGCGGCATATTCTATGGAGCTTGATGCATATCCTACACATCTAGGTGGTCCACGAGGGGACACAGCCTTGGGGCCTGCATAACCTAGCCTTAGGGGCTTATATCGCGATCGCTGTGCACAGTAGGGTAAATCCTAGATGCATGACGCAGAATGAGACTGACGGTTATAAGATTAGTGCCTAAGTTTATCTTATGATATACTTTTTTTATCACGATATACTAATTTCTTGTTGATACACATTTTAATCATAATTATGGGGATGGGATAGCACTTGGTGTGCATCGCATATAGCATGGTACTTTATATGTATATACTTATGTAGTATAATTGTGGAAATGGTATATACATATAAGCATGACTCGAATTACATTCATTACTGCACGCCGCATGTGTTTTCTAACATGTATTTTCTTATGCAAACCCTTATAGTTCCCACTAAACCCTTGTTTGGGTTACTCCTATTTTTCAAACTAGTTTTGCAGGAATCTCCATAGGATGGTATGTGTGCAAAGTCTAGAGACCTTGAATATGCCTTAGACTACTTATAGTCATCCGTAGATGACTCAGCTTTTATATTTAGTACATTTCTACAACTTGTATAATTATCTTGTATTCAAGTTTATTCAGAAGAGATGTAAAGCCTTTTAATTAATATTGGGGCCTTGTTGGAGTGATTGCTTTATATGGATTTATTCGATTTCTATATGATTATGACTTTGAAGATTCGGAGCTAGAATTCTAGTTAAATTTTATTTTATTATTTACGGGTTTGGATTTATCAACTTTACAAACTCCACACGCCAAAAGTTTCTTAAAATGAGGCTTTATATGTAATTTACTACTAATTAAGTCTTAAATTATGTATTTTAAACCCGCCATCATGTATGGCACCGTGATTAACCAGGTCCCGGAGGCCTAAACCTCCTAACGTAATTCTAGGCGTCACAAAAAATAACAAAGAAACCTCTCCATCCAAGATAAGACTCGAATTTTGTATCTTTTTTAAATTTAGGCGGGCTTCTTTGCTATTAGGTTAACCCACTCGCTCAGCTATCTGTAATTATTTCTATGATGAACTCATGGTTTGGGAGAGGATTTATCCAAAGTTTGAGTATAATATAAAAGAGAAGCAATTACGAAATACAAAGAGGAATTTTCATTGCTCTAAGTAATCACAGTTAATTGTTAAACTATATATATTGTATTTGATTAAATAAATCAATTTAAACTTATTATTAAAACTAATTTAAAATTCATTAACTATAGTATAAAAAATTATATAAAACAACTGCATACTCCACGACTAGTATATGTATATATAAAAGAAAATGAACTATATTTTCTTTAATTTCACAAGAATTTATGAACTCAAAAGAGACCATTTTTATTTAGTGAAAAATAACACCATATCCAGCTGTTGAACCATTTTATTACTCATTGAAAGTACAAATTAAAAATACGCATACAAATTTAGAGACTATAAACAAGCTACATACACTAAAAAAAACCTTTTGTGATGGGCAAAAAAACATTACAAAACGGTAAAATCAGTCTAAAATGATCTTTTGTGACAGATTTACAACAATTTCCGAAGCATTACAGGGTAGGTGGGTCGCAAAAACTTAGTGGCGTCATAATCCCGTCATAAATACTCTTTGTGATGGATTTGTGATGGTTTTTTTAGTGTTGCAAAAAAAGCTTTCGTTTTTGACAATTTATTGTAATGGACTATTTATGACAGCCTGAATCATTAGTTATATTGTTATTGGGGCGACAACAACCATTACAAATACTTAACTTTGTTTGTCACAAATATAAGTATTTGTGACAGCTTGTTATCGTTACAAACAAACATGTGCCTTATTTGTAATAGCTCATGTTAGCCGTAACAAAAAGCGTTGTGCTTTATTTGTGGTAGCTTATATTAGCCATCACAAAAAGTGTTGAGCAAAGTCATAGCATTAGTGCCATGTCGAACTGATATTTGAATGTTATTATTATTAAAATTTCAATCACATCAAACCAATTGACCACGAATAATGCAAAACTAAATAACATCAACTTAATAATATCCATTACATAGTCTACCATAGTCTAAACCAAACGAAAATATTATCTACTAAGGAACATATCATATTGTTCAATATCCATCCAAAATTTATAAAAAAAAAAAAAACATAACAAAAAAAAGGTGCATACAACATAATCTAAAGCAAATACAACCACGGTCTATATCTTTTAAACTTTTTTTCCCTTAAAAAGAAGCCCCCATCGTAGTAATCTTGCTTGCGCAACCTTCATTCCCCTTCATTCATATCCTAAAACATAAAAGAAATGGGATATTAGGCATTAAATAACTTAAATTAATATTCACGAAGTTAAATTCTTGAGAAAAAAAAAGTATATCGATCCCTGTTTACCAATTACACATTACATTAAGCTAATTTTTTTTAAGCAAGTACATAAAGTTTAAAAAATGTCTAATACCTTGTGTATACTCAAAAGATAAAATGATAAAAATGCAGCCATTGCATTTAAGACGCAAGCGTTTTGACAGATAGCATTTGAGAAACAATGTGCATTGTTGGCCTTAATTGAGGATTGTTATGTAAACATGCTTTTGCTACTATCATGATGGATTGTAATAACTCCTCATCCTCAAGTGATGGAGGTGGAAGTCGTTCGTCTAACATGCTTTTGTTAAGTTGCTTGCGTTCAATTGATGGAGATAACAGCGAATCAATGTAGTCACCCGGATGCTTTCCTTTAATCACTTCCAATGATAGTACTCCAAAGCTATACACATCACACTTTTCCGTTACCTTCATTGTGTAAGCAAACTCTACCACAAGAGAATTAAAAGCATAAGTTTAATTATCATATATATGTAATCAACCGTACTATATATATATACATATATGTAATAGAGTGTGGTCTACATCTTAAGTGTCTAAGATCCTTAGACTAATAATTACTTTTAAAAATAAATTCAATACAAGAAAATTGCTCAACTATGTCATCTAAAATATGATATAAAAAGTCATTTATGATACTTCCAAATTTCTTGAGGCCTCTTATAAAGTAGTGACACACATAAAAAGTTTACAAAAGTGACAGAAAATTAACCTAGACTAGTGATACTAGCCAACCTAAATTTTTAGTAGTAATCTAAATCCGAGATTTGTCCAAAAAAAATTAATATCTAAATTGGAGCAAGATTTGGACTTATAATCTCCTAAACACAATGGAAATCCCAACCGCTAAAACATGAAAACATATGTATCTTACTTTGAAAAGATTTATTAACATTACGTAGGCTTTAAGATTATTGCATTGAGATTATATCTACGAGGATAAACTATAAACAGTTTAATTGATATACCTGGTGCAATATATCCATATGTTCCGGCGACTGCACTCCAGTTTGATGTGTCTAGCTTCAAAATCTTAGCAGTACCAAAATCTGAAACACAAGCTTCATACTCTGAATCAAGTAAAATATTCTTGCTAGATACGTCGCGATGAACAATTGGGGGAGAACAATCATGGTGCATGTATGACAAAGCATGAGCGACGCCCTTTATAATGTTCACCCTTTTTTGCCAATTCAATTTCTTTGCTTCTTCCTTGCTCAAGATTTCAGCTAAACTACCCCTTTCGAGGTAGTCATAAACCAAAAATGAATTTCGAGCATGTGAACAAAATCCATGAAGCTTCACAATGTTTCGATGCCTTATTTGAGTCAATGCTTTCACCTCATTCACAAAAGCATTACGGTCAACTATTTCCGACAATGAGTGAAGTTTCTTTACAGCTACAACATTAGCTGATTGCATTTTCACTTTGTAAACTGCTCCAAACCCTCCTTTTCCAATACAATACTCGACGTCAAAATCATTCGTGGCTTTTATGATTTCGTTGTACATTGCCCTCCCATCAAAACTTGATATCGAAAATAAAGATTGATCATCCCTTTCCTCCTCTGCTTTTGGCTTTCTTTTTCTTCGATCACAAATGATGAAGAATAGAACGAAAGCACAAAGAAGTAAAAACGATGCAACAAGAGGGAGTACAACTATAAGAACAAGTTTATGGGACATTTTGGTTTATGCTTTAACACCCCAGAAAGATCTACACAATGTTGCAATCCTTTAACATTACCACACAAACCTTTGTTACCTCGTAATACTTCTATAGTCGCATTTGCAAAAACTTTGCTATTTGGGATAGGACCATAAAGCTCATTGTAGGATATGTCAATATATAACAAAGCAGACATATCATTAAAAGCATCTGGAATTTCACCCGAGAGTTTATTGCAAGAAAGATTTAACTTCTCCAAACTTTGCAAACTTTTAATTTGAGATGGAATCTCCCCTGTTAGTGAGTTACCACTCAAATCAAGAGTTGTCAAGTGCAATAACCTAGTCATCTCCACTGGAATATCTTGGCTGAAATTGTTGTTACTCAAGCTTAAATTAAATAAACTTAAGCAATTGGAAAGATTTGATGGTATGGACCCACTTAATTTGTTTTTGGACAAATCAAGATCCAACAACTCAGTTAGCAATCCGAATTCCTGAGGAATATTGCCAAAAAATTGGTTGTCGCTCAAAACTAACCTCAACATCTGCTTCAATTTCCCAAACTCCTTTGGAATCTCCCCAACTAAATTATTTGACGAAACATCAAATACAACTAAATTTGAACCACCAAATGCTAATGGTAAGCTACCGGTGATATTGTTCCTCGCAATTTTCAAATCTGTTAACTTTTTACACTTGCTCCAATTGTCAGAAAGATGACCGTAGAGTTTGTTGTCACTTAAATAAATCAATTGCAAGTTTGGATAGACACCAAAAACTTCAGATATGTTTCCTGTGAACTGGTTTCCATCAAGGCGAACTCTGGTTAAGCTTAAGCAGTTTCTCAAGCTTTTGGGAATTGGACCAACAAGATTGTTGTCGTTAACAGTCAGATTTTGAAGTTTTCCACCATTGCATATCTCAGTTGGCAAATTATCGGAGAGCCTATTCAAATCTAGTGCAAGGACAACTAATTCAAGCATTTCCAACTGTTGAGGGATGGGACCCGAAAGTTGGTTGTCGCGAAGGAACAAAATTTCTAAATTTGTGAGGTTTCCAAGTGAAGGAGGAATAGAACCACTGAGTTTATTTACATTTAAGTACATTTCAATAAGGTTCTTCAAGTTTCCTAGTTCTTTAGGAATTGGACCAGAAAGATGATTGTTGTACAAATATAGATAACTCAAGGATTCGAGATCACCTAATGATGGTGGAATTGGTCCAGAAAGATTGTTTGTGTTAAGGGCCAGACTTTCGAGTACTTTCAATTTCCCTAGTTCTGGGGGAATGAAGCCAGTTAATCGGTTATGGAATAGGTGGAGCACCGTTAGATTATACAAGTTCCCCAAACTTGATGGAATGGAACCAAATAGAAGGTTATTGTTGAAGAAGATCTCAATAAGATTGGTTAGATTCCCAATTTCTTGGGGAATGGTGCCTGAGAGCTTATTTTGGTAAATATATAAATAGTTAAGGTTGCTCAAATTGACAATAGAAGAGGGAATTGGACCATCAAGATTATTGGTATACAATGCGAGCTCATTAAGAGACTTTAGTCTACCTATGTTATGAGGAATTGAGCCATTTAGCTGATTTTCTACCAAATGGAGAACTTCAAGACTTGTGAGCAAGCATATTTCGGGTGGGATTATACCAACAAAATTATTCGTAGACAAATCGAGATATACGAGTTTAGAAAGGGAACCTATTTGAGAAGGGATGGTGCCGAAAAGTGCATTTTGGGCAAGATCAATGTACTCGAGATTGGGGAATGATGTGAAAGAAAAGTTGTAAAGCGTACCTTTTATGTCAGAAACTGAAAGGTTCAATCGATTTACGCTTCCTTCACTATTGCAATAGACCCCGAACCAAGTGCATGGACTCACACTTGTATTTTGAACATAAGAAGAATTTGTGGATTTCTGAGGAAGAAGAGACCAAGAGGATTGCATAAGCTTGGGTATTATTTGAAGGGTGGATTTCCATTGAAGCAAAGCATTTGCTTCTTCTACAGAGGCAGAAGCAATATTGGGTGAGGAGAATATTATAACAAAGAGGACAATTGATAAAAGGGTGAGAGGCTTTTCAAAGGCTAGAGAATCCATAGCGTTGGTTGATGTACATAATACAAGCACCTATCTCCGATTATATAGTGAGTTTATTTAGCAGTGAAGCTTCCTAGAAAATGTTTCAATAGTGACTCTCCACTTTGTGTTATATTATAATTATATTTTTTTCCGTTGATTACCCTCTCCATTCCTAATTTAAGTTAAAGTCGGTGTTTATTAAAGATTACGTAAATTAAAGTGGAATTATCAATTAAATTTAAGTTATATCTTATTTAGATATATAAAAATATTTTATTAACATAATATAATAAGCAGTATCGTATTTTTCTATATATGTTTATCATCTTTTTGACTTTTCGTTGGCATTTTGTATCTTTGTTAAATAAATATTGGTAGAGAAAAAATAAAAAGTTGTGTCCTTAATTTATTCCAAAAATATCTATCTTTACCTTTGATTAATTTAATTAATTGACAAAATCCTTTGACACGGCGGCTAAAGACTTTGAAAGTCTTCCACTTACAGAGGCACTTATTTCAATTACCACTAATTTAGTGCAACATACATATATAATCCACATTCCCACTAACTTAGAAGAAAAATATGTCAGCATTGAAAACTTAAAAAGGGTAATTATCAAAATTAGAATCTTGATTTTCGGTATTTTTGGTTTTAAAAATTTGGCTTTAGATTTTGAAAACACTAAATCAAAATTAAATTAAGCGGTTCCTTTATTTATTTATTTTTTTTAAATTGAAGAGTTATTTTTTATGTCTAATAAATAACAAAATCCTTTTGGCTATAATCCTTTTTATTTGGGAAAACTGGCAATAAAATCTCTTATAAGACCACATTTTCTTAAAAGGTACAAGATACATATTTTAACCAAATAAGGGCACACTTTGTTACTATATTTAATTAAAGGTAATGACAAAATCAGAGTTAATTGCATTTAGATTTAATATATGTATGCATATCAATATAGACTAAAACATATATATTGTATATACAAATTGTTTCTTACCATGAATTTTTTCTTTATTTGCTCATTACATTCCTTACATTAATTGTTTCTTAATTGCATTTAGTTTTACATTCATTGGATTCAATGGGCAACACCAAATTTCTCTACAACTGTTATTTATTTATTTATTTATTTCTGAAATTTGGTTACAAAACTTTAATTTAAATTTACAAGTTTGACTGGAAACTTGAAGTCAAATTTTAAAATTTGGCTGCAGATTTGCAAGAAAATTTAATGTTAAATTTGACTACAAGTTTTCAAAAAATATTGCATTTTTATTGAACTTATTTGCATTTCTATTTGTCTTTATTGTAAAAAAAATAAAAAAAAATTCCAAGTACTATTAAAAAAATATTATTCTGTTTTATTCTAAGTACATTGTTTTGTTTTCTTGGAAACAAGGGAGTAGATGTTACCTTATTAGATTTTGAATTTTGAAAATTTAAAATAATACTAGATGAACATTTTTATTTATAACGATATAGCTAGAGCTGAAAAGGAAAAAAGTTTTACTTGACAATTTTTATTTTATATCCTTCTCGTATAAATCTATACTTATTTGCTTTTTGTGGGCTTAGTGGATAGAGGCACTCATTTCCATTACCAGTAACGTAACTCACTGCTACATATTCTACATTGCCAGTACCTTGGTAGAAAATTATTAATTCCAGCTTTGGAACATAAACGGTATTATCAAAATCAGAATCTTGATTTAAGGTATTTTTGGGCTTCAAAATTTTCTTTTTGGATTATGCCACAAGCTGTTTCTTAATTTTTTTTTTTTTTAATATTTAATGTTGGAGAGTTTTTTTCATATCTAATGTTGGATTATGCCACACACACTTCTTTTTGTTATTGAGATAATAGACTTACAACACAGTGATAATGATGGTTCGCACAAGAATTAAGATTTTTTTTATTTTTATTTTTTTATAATCTCTATTCAAAAGTAATTAGCCCACCGAAAGTTAAAAAAACCGCTCAATTAGTTGGATCTTGCTTTTCTATCAACTATGGCTACTGTTCCTAGTATTTGTAAAGGAATGAGGAAGATTATGTGTTCACATCAAATCGTAGAGAACGGGCTTTAGATTAATATTTAATATAGGAAATAATTTGGGTAAAAATCCACTTTAAGACTTAATTTTTCACCTACTGTGTTCTCTAAGTTTTTCAAATATATTGTGGGTTGGCCCTTGCAACCATAGCTGAACTTACCGAGTAGTCTCAGTTTGACCCAATAAGATTCTCTACGGGTTCAAGATTGAGAACACCCCAATTTACGACTCTTGCAAAAATCCATTTTTTTAAAATAACACTTGCATTTTTGGCCTAAGAAACCCAAAAGTAGGATTTTATTTTTTATTTTTTATTTTTTATTTTTAGAAAGTACCCATTGCATGACAAGTTTGCCATAACTTGTCCCGAAAGCCCAGAGTCTAACACGTGTTTATAAGAGTACTTATTATGAGCTCAAAGAAAAATAATACGCTCCAAGAGACTCGTCGGCCTCTTCAATTGCACTAGGTATACATTATAACCAGTGAAAACACTTAATCAAGGTTGCAATAGATCATGCATAATAGCCATTAATGATGTAGTAAGGTAGGTCTCACTTGCCGAAAAGTTAGAACATTTTTACCTTTCGCTTTGAAATTAAGTCTTTTTAAAAAATTCCACTAACCTTTTGTGCTTTTTGTGCTCTTAGTAGATAGAGCCACTCATTGCCATTACGACTAACGAAACTTAGTGCTGCATGTTTCACATTTGCCAATACCTTGTTAGAAAATTAATAATTCCAGCTTTGAAGATATAAACGGTATTATTAAAATCAGAATCTTGGTTTAAGGTATTTTTGGGTTTCAAAATTTTCGTTCTGGATTATGCCAAAAGCAGTCTCTTATTTTGATTTTTTATATTTCATGTTGGAGAGTTTTTTTTCATATCTAATATATATTGTCCGCATTTTATCATTTTTGCTTTCTAGTATATAGTGTGTGTATATAACACGCACTTCATTTTATTATTGAGATAATAGACTTATAGCAGAGTGATAATGACGACTTGAACAATAATTAAGGGTTTTTTTAAAATTATTTTATGATCTCTACACAAAAGTAATTGGCCCACCTAAAGTTAAAGAACCGCTCAATTAGTTGGGTCTTGCTTTTCTGTCAACTATGGTCATTGTTTATAGTATTTGTGAAGGAACGAGGAAGATTATGTGTTCATATCAACTCGTAGAGAACGGGGTTTGGGTTCATATATAATATAGAAATAATTTAAGTAAAAATCCATGCCAAGACTTAATTTTTCATCCCCCGTGGTCATTAGGTTTTACCAATATATTGCGGATTGACGCTTGCAACGACCACTAAACTTATCAGTGATAGTCCCGTTTTAACCCAATAAGATTCTTTCGGTTTAAGACTGTGGACACCCTAGCTAATTCGCGAACCTCACAAGAATACATTTTTTATAAAATAGCAATTGCATTTTTGGGCTTAGAAACCCAAAAATAAGATTCTTTTTTTTCCTTTAAATACCCAATAGGGAGAATCTGGCCCAATTAGCAGCAGCTCTAGTGTCAAAATTTGTCACATAAGGTTGTTCTTACATGACAAGTTTGAATTATCTAGACAATATATTAAATATATCATTGCCTAATGGTTTAAATGGTCTTGACAATATATTAAATACACGATAAAGTATTTTGTATTTGTTACTTCATCCCACCCTATTTTGTGTTTGGTTTGTGAGGTTCTTTTGGATTTGTGAGTGAAGATGAAACAATTGTGTATTTTATGTTTAGAAAAAAGTAATTGTTGAATTTTGTGTTTAAAGAGAAGAAATAAAATTAAGTTTAGAGTCAGAGTTTAAAAAAAAAATTAATATAATTTTTTATTGCTGTTCGGATTATAATTTGATTTACCACCAAAAGTAAATCAGTCATTTTGAATCAAAAATTTAATGGAATGCTAACTCCGTTAAACGTTATGAAATAACTCAAAATATTAACAAATTGGGAGGAAACTTTAACTATGACCATTATCCTAAGAGTAACTTAAAAATATCGAAAAAATATTAAGTCAAAATCTTATTTAAAAATAAGCTTTTACGATAAAAATAAGTACTCTAAAAATATGTGCTAAATAAGTTCAAAAAAATTATATGTACCAATATAAAAATACGAATTCAATTATAAGAGCCAAAAATGCGTCAAATCAGTGCACATTAACGATAGTATACCGGTCCACTCTTAGGCCTCTTTTGATTCATGGATTTTAATACTCGGGAAAGGAAAGTCGTTCATTTCCTTTGTTTGGTAAGCACAAATTCTGGAAACACTTTCCCGAGAGAGGGAAAAGTAGGAGGTAAAACCATTCCTCCTAAAACACATGAGATTGATTTTTTCATGTGATTTCCAAGCATTTATTACACAAATTTTAAACAATAATACTCTTACCTAAATACTTTCCATGGTTTACCAAACACAAGAAAAAAAATTTGACAGAAAATTTATTTTTCCACCTACATAAAAAAGATAAGAGAATTGATTTTCTTTCCGTGAACCAAACGAGGCCTTACATCACACCGGGAGAAGGAAGGTAATTAATGGGCTTGGCCCATCTAAAATGCTGCGCATTAATTAAGGGGAAAGAATGCTGTGACTTTTCAAATCAATTTTTTCTTTTTTTAAATTCAAAGTATTCTTTTTTATTATTATTAAATCTTCTACTTTTTGTTTTTCGTTTATCCCCGTATTAAATTCGTTCGTACTATTATTTAATTTAAATTTTGAAGGTAAATTTTGGTACATGTGAAACGTAAAAAAGAGGAAGTTTTTTCATTAATTTGTGTCAACATAGCTTTTTAAATTTTAGCAAAACTCAAGAAAAATACTTAACACTAAAGTTTGACTTACAAGATTTTTTATTTTAATTTAACACTCAATCACCATATATATTTTGAATTAAACTATATAACCAACTTACTTAAGATTCTAGAACTCTGTACAGTGCATCCCGTATTATAGGCGAACTTTCGTTAATTGTCGTATTTTTAAATATTCAATTTAATTCTAATTATTATAACGGAAAAAGTGCTTTCGGCATCGGAATCAAACCAATTAAAAATATAAACCTAACAGGTACGGTTTTGTTTTGAAAACATAAATTCCGACCTATTGATCACGTTGTAATTATATGATATTATAATTGCATTTGATGAAAAATTATCATATTCAAATTAGGTAAGAATTGGTCAAATGGACTAATCTAAAAAGAATTTTAAATAAAAAATAAATAAAACAGTTGTCCTAATTAATCTATTCTCATTTAGATAAAAAATGGAAAATTCAATTTTCGTATGTTTAATATTATTATTTTTCCAAATAAATATTCCTGTACTAATAAATATTTTTTGTACTGATAATCTATTGTGGCATCGGTTTTTGTAGTAATAAATATTCTTGTTTGGAAATTAAGAAATTAAACATTCCTAATTTTCTAAATTATTCATATTTTGTCATTTATATATTAATATAATATAGTTAACTAATTTGGAAAGATATTAGAATTTAGATATTCTTTAAATATTTTTATACCGGGGTGGTTTATATAATTATACTTAAAATTACGAGGGCAGTAGCCGCTGCTTATGTAGATAAATAAAATTCAGTAAGGTGTTTTGCTTTTTCTTTTTCTTTTTTTTGTTTTATTAATAGACTAGTTATACCCGTATCTACCACACGACTGTACGATCCTGTATCTGGTTTTATTGTGAAACTCATACCCGTCTCAAACCCGACTTACTCCATTCAAGTTTTGTTTTGAAAAACTGAACCCGTAGCATTTCTATTTGTATAAGCTCGAACTCAACCTGCCCGATCTTAACTTACTCCAACATGGGTTATAATTATATAATATTATGAAGATATTTAAATAAAAATTATTATAAGCAAGTTGAAACGAGTTAGTCGGTTTAAATTTATGCATACGAGAACTTATAACGGATTTTTGTTGTGATACCTATGCCAGACACAATCTTAAAAGAAATGATTTATTAATAGTTCGTAGCTGCAGCAAGATTCAAAATGCATGATCCGCTAATTAGAAAGAACCAGACTCAGCTGGTGCTACTTTCATTTAGAAAAATTAAACCTACATATTTGTATTATATGCATTAACCCGAATTAAGTTTTTAATGCCTTAACATGTCCATCTAGATAAGAATTAAACAAAATAATATAAATTTAATCGGTTAAAAAATATTATAAATAAAAAATAAATATTACATTTCTTGTAATTAATCTGAGTCCACCTATATAAGAATTGAAAAAGTAAATTTTTAGTACATTTTATATTACAACTTTTTAAGTTGTTGAATCATATCTAATAGTAAAAACTAATTCAACAATAGGATTTTTTTACTAATATTTAATATTTTTGGAGAGTAAGCTATATAAATATTTGTATTTTACGATTCTTCAATAATTGGGAATATATTTGAGATATTTTAGTAAAAAGGTAACTAGTATGAAAACAAATTAGAATTTGAATACGTTTGAAGTACTTTCAAATCTAATCAAATATATATGTAGTACGTCATAATTATATTTAAAATTATCAGCATGACACGATACATATAAGTTGTTAGATTAAAAGATAAGCATCTTTGAATAAATCCTAGTCGTTAGATATGCCATGTCTACGTCCCCATCGACTTGAACTCGTATCAAGTTATTTGTAGTAGAACTCAAACCCAAGCCCATCTCACACATACAAAATTTTAAGTTAATATATGAACCCATGTTAAATTCGAGTAGTTATTGAATTCATGATAAACGCATAATATTGTCATGATTAAACTCTTTAGGGAGTCGCTTGACGCGTTTGTCGCTTTTGTTTTGCCTAATTATCTTCTTATCTCAAGATTAGTGTCTTAGCGAGTTTAGTATCTAACATCATCCCGCTAGGTGTGTTTTTGTTGTGTTTCTATGTGTTTATAGGCATAGGATGAAATGGCCCTCGAAGAATTGATCAAGCGCTAGTGAAAAGCTCGAAAAAGGCTGAACTGAGGAATTTCCCAGAAGCATGATCGATCATGGGAAACCCATGATCGATCATGGTGCAAATTAACTTTCAGGCAGAGAACCCCATGATCGATCATGGGTTGGCCATGATCGATCATGGCCTGGCGGGGACAGCCACTAACTTCTGCTTTTAGCCCTATTTCGTGGGTTTTGGTTCCTAGATATTTTTCCTTGTTTTATTTATTAGTTTTTGTACTCCTTGAGCTATTGTTTAGTCTAGGGGATTGGGGGAGAGAGAATTATCTAGTTTTTACACTTAAAAAGTTGTAGAGAGAAGGGAGAGCTATTTGTTCTTTGTTCTTCATTTCTCCATTGTAAGTTTTTTATTTATAAGAATGATTTCTTCTTCTATGATATTTGTTTTTGCATCTATTATGGAGTAGTCTATTACTAAGGTTACGGAGGTTGGTTGTGATATGATTTTTGGGTGATTATTGGCTCAATCCATGTTTAAAGTTTGATAAATGTTTGTGAATCCTTTGCTTCTTCATATCATCCATTCTTTCAAGCTTTCTAGGTATTTTCATGATAAGTTAAGACTTTATATGCATTGTATATTTAGTTCTTGGTTGTTAATGATCATACAACATGTTTTTATGGTTCTAGAAAGCTTGTAGTCTTTTTCCCCCATTCATGGAGTTTTTGACCTTTTTGTAGGAATTATGAATAGTTCATAAAACTCCATAGATGGATTATAAATTTGTTAGCTTATCTTTGATTCATTTATTGATATATTGAGTGCTTCTTACACTGTATGTGATACTTAGACTCTTTATTTTCTGCTATGAGTGATAAATGATGAGTTCACAAATTTATCCCATAAACTTCATTCCGTTTCATTGTTAGGATTCACTTTATAATTTTCGTTCTTTAAACCATGAGATTACATACACTTGTGTTATGTTAAACCTTTTTACGATGAGTTTGTCATATCTATCTCGGATTAGCTTTATCGGGAATGGGTTGTTTTGCTTCACACCCGTAGCTAAGAGGTAGAAATGATAGCTTCGTCTGTGGTGGAATGTCGGTTGTCTCTTTCTTGATATAGCTTCGATCCGGGAATGAGTCGCCTAGCGTCGCACCCTTTGCTATTGAGAGATGCACCAACAATCCCCACATCTCGAGAAACCTTATGTTGTAATCTTTGTATGAGCTAATGATCACCGTCTCTTAAATTGTAGCTAACCTCCACCTACCTCAGTGCTTTCTTATTAATTCTCTCAACCACTTTACATTTACGTTGTTCTACAACAAATCCAACTCACACAAAATCTGAAAATTGTAAAATCCGTAATCCATTTCATTCCTTTTCACTTATCCCTGTGGTTCGACACTCGGACTTCCGAGACTATGTTACAACTTGACGTGACTGCACTTGGGCTCCATCGAAGCGCGATATTTAAGCGGCGTCAATTCACTTGTTTGACACAAAATTATAACGATTGATTATGGTTTCACCCTTAGCGAATTTGGGTAACTTGTTAAGAACTGTTTTCACTTTTAATAAAAAATCTAATCTTTTTAAATCGTGTTTGAGTTTGTATCAATTGTAGGATTTCTGAAGATTTATCCCTGCATTTTTAGTAATATTAGTTCGTCCCTCATCTGGTTTTATTGAAATTTTTGTTTTACAATTTTTTTTTTAATAAAGTTTAAGTGCTTAATGGGTACTATCTGGTCATGTCGTGTCATCCATAACAAACCGATTTGTGTACAAATTTATAAACATCATTAAGACTCGACACAAAACAGATAGGACCCAACTTGTTGATAGGTCGAAATATAATTATCCGACTAGAAAGAACACGGCCAAATCGGTGCATATTTTGTTTTTAAAAGTGTCTACATTATTTCCATATGCATAACCTGAACTTGACCTACCTAACCCCAGCGCCTTGCAGTTATATAATCTCATAAGGTTATTTAAAGATTAATTGTTATATTCATGCCAGGTCACGTCAAGTGGGTTAATTTTACCATATAATATGATATTATTGTCGAATCGGGTCGGGTCGGGATAGATAAAAGGAATTAATCTATTAAATTTAATAAATAAGAAATAAATATTAGAGTTCTCCTAATTAATCTCATTCATTTAGATAGAATTGTAAAAATTAATTTTTGTATGTTTCATGTTATAATTTTTTAAGTTATTGAAACATATATATATATACGTAGTAACCAAAATTAATTAATGAAAATATCATTATTCTAATATTTAAATATTTAATTATTCTTTAGAAACCAAGAACACAAACCTTGAATTCTTAATTATAATTAATGTGGGTGCCAAAAAAATTATGTTTCCCCACAATATAAGTTCAAACCAATAATCAACTTCATTTTGAGAGATATAGAGATAATGAATGTCGAGATAAGAGATTTTTCGGTGACGGAAGGTTCTCAGGTAGTGCTTATACTATTCTGACATTACGTCCTCCGTTTGTATGTTCTTTCTACTATTGGCTCAAAGGCAATTGAATGAGAATACAAAATACCACTTTCTCTCTATAAAGAAAATTTCTTTTGCTCATGGTTTCTGTCCCTAGTCTCCCCTCTCCTTGTAGTGAGTTTCCCCTTTTCTATTTATAAGTATATAATTAGGGTTACAAATGCTATATTAGGCCTAATAGTAAAATACTAAAAAGGGCCTATTCTACTACTTTACAAATCTCCTCTTAGAATTTGGGCTGGTTCATGCCCATTATCATCCCTACAATTTTTAGTCACCCACAATTAAAAAACACTAAATATTCTTAATTATAATTATTCATATTTAATACTAGAAATGTCTGTGATTATTAGGATATAGATAATTAATGTGGAAGCAAATTAATTAGAATTTAGTTATTTTGAAACACTTTCAAATTAGCCATAATTATGCTTTCAATTACTAGAATATCACGACACCTATAAGGCATTAGATCAAAATATAAACAACTGAAGATAAATCCTGACTGCTACCTATCTTTTTGGCGGAAATTTTGTGATTTGTTTTATAGATTATATTATTATTTTTCTCAACTAATACATTATTTAGATATTAAAACAAAGCAATCACGGCACGGGTTTTTGTACTAGTAAATATTTTTGTTTGGAAACTAAGAAATTAAACATTCACAATTTTATAAATTATATTCATATACTTAATTTTATTGTTTTTTGTAAATGAAGAATTTTATGAAGCCGAATTCGATATTCAAATTAGAGGAGTGAAAGTGATTTTTTTATAAGTTAAAAATAGAACGTATGGGTAAATCGCATAATATATGCAAATTCATTGTTTTATTATGATCCAATAGCATTTTTAAAAAGGGTACACCTATTTGCACTCTAAAATTTGTCATTAACGTATCAAAATTATTTTTAAAATATATACTAAGTTTTACAAATGTTTAAAGATAGTTTTGAAGTGTTAACATATCATTCAGAGTGTTATTAAACAAGTCTTTCCAAATATTACACACACAAAAAAAAATATTGATACTAGTTCATTTACAAATATTTTACTAATTTATTTTATCTTATTCCAATATCTAATCTAGTACTGCACCAAATACAAAGTTTATTTAATCATATCCGACTGGTTCTTATCCTTTCCTATCTTGCATATTTATCCAACTAATTCATATTTTATCATATTTTATATATTTCCTATCTGATTAATTCTAATATTTAACTTTTTTTGACTTTCATCATATTCTATCTTCTTATATAACACGTCAAACGCAGCATGAAAGTCTTGTTTAAGCTTTCCACTTGCTTTTGTGCTTTACATGGGCTTATGGTAGATAGAGGCACTCATTTCCATTAACATTAACATAACTTAGTGCTGCATATTCCACATTACCAGCACGTTGTTAGAAAATTATTAATTCGGGCTTTGAAAACTTATAACGGTATTACCAAAATCAGAAGAGTAATTTCGTTTCTATCCGCAATATCTTGTTGTTAATCCACCCTTAATTTATGGAAATTTTAAACAAATTTTGATAATACTACCCTTTTCAAAATTGAGATGTATATTAACCAATAAAAAATAATTTAGAAATGTATTAATTTAGATTCCTAATCAAAATTTACTTCTATTTTGATTTATTTTCTATTTTCTTTTAGAGTGCGTTTGGATCACATAATTGAATTTAGTTTTAAAATTCATAAATCTATGATTCAAAAATTACATATTTGAAAACACAAGAATTTAAATTTTTGTGTGTGCTTAACAAATACAAAGAAATTAATTTCTAAATCCAAATATTATTCCGCTAAAATTTATATTTAGTTGATTAGCAAGCTACTTTAATTTTATTTTTAACACCATGGCGGAGGTCGGATTTGCACAAAATTAACTCGTTTGACCCGACCCGCCCTTATTATAATATTTTCTTCCTTATAATATAGTTCAATTACCACTAGGAGGGGATGGGGCGTGGGTGGGTTTATGCATACACTATTCGCAACGAGTTCGTATTTTAAAAAAATAAAACCTGCACCAGCTTGAGACTAGTTTATAATCGTGTTGGATTCAGGTTTAGACGAACAAGACCCCTAGCCATCCCTTGTATTATTGTTATAATTAATATTACAAATAAAGTTATAAATA
The DNA here is from genome assembly GCA_021464415.1 of Lonicera japonica. Lineage (NCBI taxonomy): Eukaryota > Viridiplantae > Streptophyta > Magnoliopsida > Dipsacales > Caprifoliaceae > Lonicera > Lonicera japonica. The sequence continues at coordinate 36,184,615 of CM038465.1, read as the reverse complement.
ATAATAACAAATAATAATTTGTTGAAAAATTAATTATTATTTTAATAAATTCGCGAGCTTGGGATCCAGAAGTAACAACCATGCCTCTAAGATTTGAAAGTTATGACTTTAAGATAAGCATCAAATTTCAAGATTTGAATATATTTGTAAATCGATCTCAAATCATTCTGCCACTAAAGAACTAGTATCTTCCAAAAATTTATGGTGTGTTTGATAATTAACAAACATGAACTTGCCTAGAAATTAAATTAATTTTAGGAAATTAAATTCCACATAAAATATCATTAGGAGATGTTTGACTGACTTTATTTCATCCTAGAAAATCTTATATTTTATATCATTATATAGTTTGATTGGCCTTACTTTATAGATAATCAAGTGATTATTTTCTATCTTGTACTTGATATTATTATTTGATAGTGCTTATTTTATATGGAAAATCTTTCTTTTTAAACAAATAAAACTTGATTCTCTCCCACCCTGAACCCACCACCCAAAAAAAAGAAAGATAGAAAAACCTTCTTTGTGAATTAGAAAAAGTGAAACAAAAATTTGGAATATGAATTTACACAGACACAATATGTGCGTCGATGGTAGGTCCAAAGAAAAAAACATAAAAAATCTAAAAATAAAAGTGATAAACGCATAATATTGTCATCAATATGCTCTTTTTCGGGGTCGTTTGACGCGTTTAACTCTCTAAAACCATTTGATTTGCTAATTTATCTCGCGATTAGCCTCGTAGCATATTTTGTATTTAACATTGCTTGGAAAGGCATTTTTGTGTTTATTTTGTTACCTTTAGATCTTGAGAAATTTATTGAGTAAAAGAAGAATGGTCAACCAAGCAATTTTTGGCCTTTAAAGCAAAAAGTAAAGGAAAAGTCAAATAATTGGATCAATCAAGCTCATTCCTTGATTTATCAAGAGTTGACAACAAGAGTTGGATCTATCTAGCTTTTTGCTAGATCAATCAAGGAATTTTTTCCATCACTTTGATCCATCTAGCTCAAGCCAAAATTAATCTAGATGGCTTGCTTTGTCTTTTATGACACCTCCCCTATTTTGATAGCAAGCTTGGAGGCTAAATAGTGGCTCATATCACTATCTCCTAGAATATTGTATTTTATACAAAAGTGGCTATTTTTCAATACAAAGGGGATAGTTTCTCTTGGATCTTTAGTAGAGAAAGGAGAGGGAGACAACACACTCATCTATATATATAGTCTCCATTATTGTATTGAAAAGATACTTAGACTCTTGGACTATTAATAGTTTTATTTTTACTTGTCTTGAATATCACTCTCTCTCTAGAATTTGTAATTTATTATCTTCATTGAAGAGAAATGGAATACACTTTTATAATTCTTGTATCTTCATTTATTATGGAGTAAATTTCTTTGCTAAGGCTAAAAGATAAAATTTTCAATGCATTAATTATGTAAGTTCATTTCTCATTCCATTATTAGTATTGTTAAATACTTGTTGAATCCTCCATCTTCTCCATTTAATCAACCATCCATAAGCTAGTAAGATAATCTTCATAAGATGATTTGACTTTGTATGCCTTGTATACCTAGTGCTCAAGCATTAATGAAGAGATGATACACTTGTGTATTTCTTACTAGCCTATGTCCATTCCTTCTATGAATGAGATACTTTTCATTGCCAAGCATGATTAGTCTTTGATATTCATGGAAACATCATAAATTTGAGATTCCAATCCTTGAATGGTTTAATGATATGTTGAGTGCTTTCTACACTTTATGTGATTTTGAGACTCAATATTTTCTTAGTTAAGATGTTGCTAAAGAGGATCTCTTAAGTTTATGTTATAAACAACTCCACTAATCACCCTATGTTAGAAAATTTATATTTTCTAATTTATGTGGGCAACATATTATAATATTTCAATTATATTTGCTATTTAATTAATGGGCTAATTTTTTAGTGGTCTAATTAATTTTCAGTTAAGCCCATAGACTACTCAAATAAATGTGGGCCAAATGCGTAGATACCTCATATGGGCTTATTAGGGTTTAATGGGAACTCTAATTAGTTTGTATATAAAGTTGATATTAGGGTTATGGTCCCCAACACACCAAATCAAAAGCACGGCTCCCTTCTCCCCATCTGGAAGAGAACCAAAAATTCCCATCTAGAACCTACGGCGATTTGGTTGAGGAAGACCACGTACCCGCTCGATCCATACTGTTATTGTGATTGATCCTCGTATTCCGCGTTTGCTTATTATGGATCCAGGTACGCGGTTTTATTGTTTTAATTTAGATCTTGATGATTTGACATGATGACTTAAGTGATTAATTCTAACAGTGGTATCAGAGCAACTTTGTGTTAAATCATTAAGAATTTTTATATATATATATAGGTCAAATTGTATGGATAATCGCATGACTTTATTTGATGGATTATGGATCCTGTACGATCCTTTAGATGCAAAAGTACCATTAATTGATTTATATATATATATACGTTAATCAATTTTTTATGGATCCTGCTGTTACCTTTTCTTTGATGTGACTTGATTTACATATATGTATATAAAATATCTAAGAGTTGTCTTCAAAGTTATTCAGTAGCTTCGTGTATATATATATGTGTAAGTTTGTTTAGTATTTATATATATATATGAAGTTTATCGATAGAGCATAGATGAACTTTCTTGATCTGATTTGATGGGTTCAGTAATAGTCATACGAATTTCAGTATAAAAAAAAATAATAAAAAAAATCGGACTGTGAACAGTGCCATCGGTTCGTATATACATATGTGATATGGTTTTATTTATCCGATAGATCAATTGATTGCAAAAGTACTGTCTATTAGTTTATATATATATAGTAGTACTTTTAATCGATTTAACTTCAACAGCACTGTTTATCAATTGACTGGAGTAGTACCATTAATTAATTGATATATATGAAGCTACTGTGGACAGAACATAATTTAGATATTTATATGAAGTTACAGTTTTGAAGTTAAGGGATATACGGAGTATATATTTATGATTCAACATTGATTTATGTGCAATATATATTTGTATGGTTTATTTAGACAACACTTATATATATATATATATGTGTGAATATATCATTATTTATTTAAGATAATAATATTTATTATTTATGCAATTAATAATCGGCCCAAAGGAAGGTTATTGTTTGGCCAAATAATAGATATTATTTTATTTTTTAACATTTGTGTGATTATTATTTATGCATTTAATAATCAGCCCAAAGGAAGGTTATTATTTGGCAGAATAATAAACACACGTGCGAGAATAAATGTGTGATAATTGTCAGGTTTTCATGTGAGCAATAAGTCAGTCCAAAGAAAGGCTTTTTGTTTGACAGAAATTATTATCAACATTTGATTCTTGTATTGAGAGTACTTGTTACAGTCCTGTTTGGGCACGAAAGTGCTAGACTGCCAGTAATCCAAAATTGCAGTACGCGTCAATGTGGAAAAGATAAGGTTTATGCTTTGCAAATCTCATTAATACAAAAAATCTATTTTCTTTATTTTATTATTATAAGGATGCGAAGCACAAATTGTCTGATATTTTGAAATAGATGAATTGAACTGATAAGTTGCCAAAGTAACCTCTATCGCGTAAATTTATTTATTTTAGAATATTAAGATGTGTATAATTGTTATTTATGCGAATAATAATCGGCCCAAAGGAAGGTTATTCTTTGGCCGAATAACATGTACACTTGTGGTAATAAATATAATATGACAATCAAGTTTTTCATGTGAATAATACGTCGGCCCAAAGGAAGTCCTATTATTTGACAGGATTTGTTATTTATATTTGATTACTGCGTTGAGATGACCAATTACAAGTTGATGTTTTTGTCCAAAGACAAAATATCAATGTTGTGCTAGGTATCTTGTGATGGGACCCACTATTGATAATTTGGATAATTGTGTCATTCATATATATTGCTTGTTAATATGTTATGACATTTATATTAATTGTAAGTTTGTAATTTTTATAATTTGTTCTCTATTCAATTTTAAGTTATGCTTTATATATCTGCCAACATAAATTCGGTATCGGTGCTTAACGACATAAATTATAAGAATTAGAAATAGAACGCTTCTATTCCAAGAATTTTTGGGGCTTTATGAGAAAAATGATACTTAGTTCCTTAAAGAAATTATAAAAATATTTTGCCAAAACAAAAGGCTGAAACAAGTAACCTTCTGATTAGTCTTGTTTCAATAAGGTATAAGGAAAAGGAACATAAGGGAAGTACATTATGAAAATGTCTGATATCGCTTTCAAATTAAATGCACTAAAGCTAGGGCTGTCTAATGACTTGCTCGTGTATCAAGTTCTTTATTTCTCTTCCCGCACAATACAGTTAATTTATAATGAGTTACAATACTCATAAGGATAAGTTAATGATCTCTTAATGAGTTCATATTTTACAGTGTGCAAGGAGAATAAAAGATTTAGCGATAAAAGACAGTGGTTACTCATCTAGCAAGCACCTCTAAAGGAAAGGATAAAGGATAAAAAAATTAAGAAGCTGCAGTTAGAATAACACTATAGTAATTGCAGAAGAAACATGATAAAGAATTTGTCAGTTAATTTTACAAGAAGGATAGACATAGTAATATTTCAAATACGTCATTTAGCGTGTAAAGTAGGATTTACTTCTCATTATGGTTTGTTCGGTAGTTAGTTTAACTTAGGTACATGTGATTACTTTGTGAGTAGATTTTGGTGACACTACTCACCTAAGTGTGTTTAGAGGTTATATGTGGAGTCAAAAGCCAATTGATGTTGAAATATTCATCTATCATGGCAGTGGCGAAACAGTTACAGTTGAGGTTTTAAAGAATTTGAAGTTATCATTAAAGACTAATTACTTTTGAATTTGGGAGAGACTTATATGGTATTGTCATTTAGACCTAATTTCTATTTTTATTTGGACAAATACGGTTATTATTGTTCATTTAAAAATAATAAAGTTAAGTCTTTTTCAAAATTCAAATATTTTGCTACTATTTCTTTAATTGATAACTTATATACGGATACAACCATCTCATATAATGAGACCTTGTTAATTGATTCACGTGATACAAAGCATAAATTAACTGATAAGAATTCTTCCATATTATGGCACAAGCATTTGGGATAAATCTCTAAATAGAGAATTAAAAGACTTGTGGAATTCTTAAAATCCCTTGATTTAACAGATTTTAAAATCTGTATTTAATGTGTAAAGGGGGAATGGACAAACATATGGAAACTAGGTGCCATAAGGAATTCAATTGTCTTAGAACTAATTCATGACGATATCTGTGAACTGTTCTATACGGCCTTCTGAAATGGTTAACAGTATTTTATTATGTTCATGACAATTATTAAGGGTACCTATATTCAATTAATGAGAAGTTACAATCCTTAAACGTTGTTATAACTTTCATAGTTGGAGTTGAAAATCAACTAGGCAAGAAAGTTAAGGCCGTGAAATCTGATCGTGGTGGTAAATACTACGGTAGATATAACGGATAAGGTAAACAACGTTCTGGACCTTTGTGAAATTCCTAGAAAAATGCAGAATCATCTCGCAGTACACCATGCTAGGGAAACCTAGTATGAACAGTGTTGCTCAGAGATAAAACAGAAGCTTAAGGATATGGTAATGAGTATGATTAATCATTCTTCTCTACCATGATGACTCTAGGAAGAAACACTTAAGACTGTAGCATATTTTTTAAGCAGTGTTATATCAAAGCAGTTGCTAAAATAGGTTGTCCAGCTGTGGTAATGCCATAAAGAAAAGAAATTGGACTTAATATAATAAGCTGCTACTTTGTTAGATACACTAAAAGATCGAGAGATTATAAATTTTATGATCCCTTGAATAAATCCTTTATTAAGACGGAAAATGCCAAATTTCTTGAGATTATTGAGTTTGAGGGGGAAGATAAAGTTAGAAACATTGTCTTTGAAAATGAATTTATTCAAATTTCAAGTACTGCTATTGACAATGATTATGATCAAATTTTTGACATTATTTCAAATGCAAATAAGGATCATCAAGACAATGTTGAAAAACTTCCTATATAGCAAACTCAACAATCTCAAGAAGAAGTTAAATTAAAGAAATTCATGGCCTTAAGGAAGTTTTCCGTCAATGGTATTACATATTTCATCAAGTTATTATCTCGTAAGGTTTTGAGGAAAATCCGGTTGATGATTATGTATATCATAAGTTCAGTGGGAGTAGTTTTGGTATTTTATGTTGATAATATCTCTTTTGTATTAGGAATACAGATACATCGACATTATTGTCGGGTATCTTAGGGTTTTCACGAAAGAGATATATCAAAAGAATTCTTATCAGATTTGACATGAAAATTTGTCATTCAGGAAATACTCCCATTATTAAAGGAGACAATTTATGTCACAACAAGTGCCCCAAAATAAAGTTGAAAAGAAAGAGATGTAAAAGATTCCTTATGCATCAGTTGTAGGGAGTCTGATGCATCATAAAGTATGTACGCATTTGGGTTTAGAGTTCATAGTAAAGATAGTTGGTAGATGTTTAAGTAACCCTATGATATATCTTCGGAAAGCAGCCAATTAATGGGTTATACGGTATTTAAAGAGAACAAAATGATTATATACTTACCTATCGAAAATTAGATCAGTTGGAGATCATAAGGTGGTCTGATTTCGATTTTTGAATGGGATATAGCTGCACAATTTTGTCACTAGGCTGCGAATTATAGATAGTGTCGAAAGACCTTTAAAGATATTTTGTGACAATAATTGATTGTGTTATATTCGACAACAACAGAAATTTTTTGAAAATCTAAAGCACATAGATATTAAGGTTTTTTGTTGTTAAAAAAGGAGTTCAGAGTTGTTGTGTCTATAGAGCATATAAGTACAAACTCCATGATTACGGATCCGTTCACTAAATGCTTAACACAGAAGGTATTTTTTGAGTATATTGTTCATTTGGATTTTGTGTTATCTAATAAAGTGCTGGTTTAGTGGGAGTTTGTATCCAGGACGTTCTTTTATTTAGACACATATTTTCTGCAGAATAAAGAAGATGGTTTATTTACGTCTTAACTCTGAATATTTGTTTTATTTCTTTCCATTGTGGTTTAACATAAAGTTTGGACGGTTAATGTTGATCTCATTAAAGTTGGGCCAGTTGGAAATAGGCATGTCTAAGATCACATTGCATGTAATTTCCATGCTACTCATCCACATTTGATCTATGTTATTAAGTGTATTAGTATGGTGATAATCGTGGTTTATTCACGACCTTACTGTGATAAAAGCTGCGGTAATCCCATTACTCGTACATGAGATAGACCAGATTGTTTAAGGAGAAGTCTAAGGATAAATAGCATATGGATGCGGGCTTAAAGAATTCAGTGATATAATTGTTTCCGGAGTAATATGTAGCCCAAGTGGGAGATTGTTAGAAAATTTATATTTTCTAATTTATGTGGGCAACATATTATAATATTTCAATTATATTTGCTATTTAATTAATGGGCTAATTTTTTAGTAGTCTAATTAATTTTCAGTTAAGCCCATAGACTACTCAAATAAATGTGGGCCAAATGCGTAGATACCTCATATGGGCTTATTAGGGTTTAATGAGAACTCTAATTAGTTTGTATATAAAGTTGATATTAGGGTTATGGTCCCCAACACACCAAATCAAAAGCACGGCTCCCTTCTGCCCATCTGGAAGAGAACCAAAAATTCCCATCTAGAACCTACGGCGATTTGGTTGAGGAAGACCACGTACCCGCTCGATCCATACTGTTATTGTGATCGATCCTCGTATTCCGCGTTTGCTTATTATGGATCCAGGTACGCGGTTTTATTGTTTTAATTTAGATCATGATGATTTGACATGATGACTTAAGTGATTAATTCTAACACCCTAAGGATTCAATTTGTATTTATCAAATATGTCTATACCGGACGGTTCATCCACCACCTAGACCTCCCAATCTTAGGCAAAGAAAATGTTATGATTTATTATGCTTAACTCTTTAAGTGGCCAATTTCATAATCAAGTCAATTGCCTAAGGAAAACTAACAATGAGTTCTCAAATGCCTAGTTTAAATTTATGCCTTTTATTTTGGTGTATCTTAAATTTGTATCTTGGTTGAGCATTATATGAGAATGGGTTGCCTTGCTTCACACCCTTTGATTACAAGATATAAAGGAGAGATATACTTGTGTTAAGTTTTGCTTACACCCTTTCTTTTTAGGGCATTTATATGGGAATGGGTTGCTCTTGCTTCACACCCTTTTGCTTAGAAAAGTGTAAGATACTTAACACTTAGGAATTGTATTGAGAACTTTGAATGAGATTTATTCTACATAATGTTGCAAAGCAAATGAATTTTATAATGCCTTACCCTTTTCTCATCATTTGATACATCACTGTAATTTTTATTGCATAACTTTAAAATCAACAATTAAAATCAACCAATCCACTTCTTTAAACAAAGCCTTGGACTCGTAATCGCTTCATCGTCTTTCCGACTATCCTTGTGGTTCGACACTTGGACTTACCAAGTATTATAACTTGACAACCTACACTTGGGTTCATAACCGCGGAAGTATTTCGGCCACGTCAAAAAGAAAATTGAGAAGGGAGTCAACTGGTTAATAAGTGAAAGAATAGACTTAATAATATATACACACACATATGTATGAACATAGACATAATTTTTATAGATTTTGGTATGCTTTGGAATTGAAATTGCTCTCTAATTATTATTTAATTTCATTAAAACATGCGAGTTCAGTTGGTTATCTTCGACTTGTCAAAAAAAATTTGTTATTTTAGCGAGTAATGAAGGTTATTTAATTTTTTTAAAGAAAAAAATAATATATATATGTATACAAAAGTGAAATGGACTGTGGTACGAATGTTGAAGAAGTGTTTGAAGATTCTTGAGTTGGGTTTTTCATTTATATATACAAGCTGCTTTTTTCTTTGTATAAAAGATTTATGTTAGTGCCTGTGACAATTATGTGCGAGCTGAGGATGGAGCCACAAGGATAGCGAATAGAACCACGATTGGAGCTTGAAGTATGTGTGCCTTTTAAATTTGGAGTTCCAATTATGTGAGTTACATTTTTTTTGGGTGTTAAAATTGGGTTTTTTAGGTGCCTTAATTTATCAACCCCTTATTTTTATTTATTTAATTAAAGTGGATATACTTATTAATCTAGTGAATTTTTTAATATTAAATAATTAATAAAATAATATTTATAAAATTAAATCGATATTATTTTTTTGCCAGTTTATTCATAATCGCGGATTAATTTAATAGTCAACGCAGATTAATTTAACAACGCGAAATAACTGTAAAATATCACGGATAGGAAAAAAAAACCACCCAAATCAAAATCATGATTTAAGGTAATTTTGGGTTTCAAAATTTTTGATTTCGATTATGCCACAAGCGGTTTTTTATTTTAATATATATATATATTTACATTTAATATTGGAGAGTTTTTTTTTTCCATATCTAATAGTGTCGGCATTGTTATTAACGAAGACGGCATTTTATCATTTTTGCTTTCTAGTATATAACGTGTATATATATATACACGCACTTCACTGTATTATTGAGATAATAGACTTAAAACATAGTGATAATAATGGCTCACACAAGAATTAAGAGTTTTTTTGATATTTTTTTATGATATATCTATACAAAGTAATTAGCCCACCTAAATTAATTAAAGAACCGCTCAATTACTTGGGTCTTGCTTTTCTGTCAACTATGGCCATTATTTATTGAATTTGTAAAGGAATGAGAAAGATTACGTGTTCATATCTGTAGGTGATGCTTTTATATACCGGAGTATGTTCGGCCCAGACTGGTAGGAACGATTACTGGCTAAGAAAAGGAGGAGCCAATTTTTTTCTCTCCCTCATTTTGGGAACATCCGTTTCTATTTATATACTTGCTTTTCCTATTTTCGAAGATGGATTAACTCACCAGTGAAATTACCATCCGGGGCATCTTTTAGGGCTTTCGTGGCACTCATTTTCTCCCTCCATCTGTCGGAGGGACAGCTGTTATAACTAACTTCTTCTTACTTTACACGTGTCGCCTAGCTATTCGTTAGTACAGTAATTCTTTATCGTGCAGTATCGTCCGTAGATGTCCTTTTCTCATTGGTGAGCTGGCTTGTACCTACACATCCCACACCTCCATACAGAGGGTCATTCTCAAGGTTATTATTTTTTACTCGGTGAAACCTCCTTATGCTCGGCTTATCCCTCTCTTTGCTCGGTAATATCTCATCTGGTTTTCTTATACTGCTAGTTTTCACTCATGATCCTCATCATCTTTTAGGATAATTGGGCCCCGTTCTATTTATTCGGTCCATAAAGAGACATTGGGACCAATTCGGCCCAAGAGAAAATGTTTAGAACTATGCTCCCACAATTTCCCCCCAAGCCTTCAAGTCATGCCAGTTCCATGAGTTCGGAGGCTTGATTTTCTTCGGAGTGATTTCTCATTCTTATTCTGTCTTTTGGAAAATTTTAATATTCGTAGATGGTTTTCACGTGTCACATCGTTAGTCATTGATTTTGACTGAGCATAATGAGATGGTGTTAAATCTCATTAAATGAGGGTTGCTTCTTACACATATTTCAATAAGTCGAAAACGTCTCTTGGAGGGAAATAAAGGAAAGAAGTTTTCAAGAAAGAGGTATTCTTTCTTCAACCTTAACTCCTACCTCTTCATCCCTTCCGTATCTCCGCTGAGATTTTTTCTTTTCTAACAGTCGAATTTCATTGCTTCCTAGTTCGTTTCGTCGAATTCGCTGCTCGTCTCGTTCGTCGGTTGTTCTTCTTTCTCTGTAAGTTCCTAATTTCTCGTTCCTTATTTTCGATTTTAATTTCTCGTGAAACCCTAGTTCTTCTCATCGTCGTTATTCGTTGATCACTATGGGGGAAAGTACGCCTTGAACACCGATGTAGACAAATTGGAATTTGAGAGGGCCTATATTCCTAATGAAATTTATTGGAGAGAATCTAGGCCTCGTGACGATGTTTTTAAGCATATAGAACTAGGTTTACTCCCATCTCACAATGAATACCCCATTTACACGTCCTTCTTCAAGGTCGCTGGGTTGAGGATTCCCCTTGATCCTTTGCTGGTAGATTTTTTGAGGGATACTCATTTTCATCTATGCCGACTTGTAGACACCCCGATCCGTGACCCCCGCAAGAACCCTAACGACCTTCGGGAACTACTATTTTTGGGCCCGGGACCCACCCGAGCACCCGAAACTATCCCGAAAGGGTTTGTTAGCCAATAAACCTATTTTTAAGAGAGATTGTCGCACGACATATCACATTGTCGCGCGACAATCACTCCTATGTTGCGCGACAATCCCTGCTGACACCAGACCATCCACTCTCTGACACATCAGTCTGTCAGAAACATCACTTCAATCGTTTGTCGCGTGATATTAGACACTATGTCGCGCGACATATGCCCTTTTTGGGGAAGTGTCGCGCGACAATCTTCCCCGAGCAGTATAAATAGGCCAACACCCCCCAAGGGTTCAAGGCAGCAATTTGGGATTGAAGAATTATTGGCTTATATCTAATTTTCTAATCTTTCATCAAGCATTCTCAATTCTCGTCTTATTTCTGAAGAATTATCGAGTCTATTCTCGACACTCGATGTGTCCCGTCTCTGGAATCGAATTCTCGAAAATATCTGAAGAAGGAAAAGATTATCATTGCTGGAAATCTCTCCGCCGTATCATATTTTCTTTCTTATTATTATTCTCGTCGGGAAGGTAAAGAAAGTCTTTTCTAGTATTTAACATTAAATATCTGTGTACTTGTTTTATTTCTATTGTTTTGTCCACGTTTTATTTGAATAAACTTATTGCCAAGTTACAAATAGTCTACCGTTTTCAAAACAAAAGACTCTGATAAAACCATTTGCAAAACCAAAAGAGTAAGTATATTACCATCCGGATAAAATCCTGTTTTCAAAACCCGGACCGGTAAAACTTACTTAGGAATTAAAAACCGGTATATCTTATCTGTTTCATAGATTGTGATACGTCCGTTTGAACTCCCCTCAAGAGTTCTAATTCCACATTGAATTAGTTCCAGTATAAAGATTCAAACTTTTACAAAAGTAATCACTACACGAGAAAACCGTCATTATCTGAGAAATAATACGGGACACTCTTTCATAAATAAAGAGATTTTGTCATTCGTACTCATATCTTTCAAAAAAAAACATCAGATCTCTGAATACAAAGGTTTTCATCCCTTTTCCCATTTTTTCCAAAAATTAGGGTTTTCACTTAGAAAGTAGTAGACTGTCAGTAAAAGCATCCAAGTTTTTCAACATAAAATAAACATATATAAGACCACTAGAGACCGAAAGGGAGGAATGGGTGCTTAACACCTTCCCAAACCGTAATATAGTTTTCGAACCCTATAGAATCATGGTTTCGTAGACAAACGTGTAAAGAAAGGCTTGTCTATAGCCTTTCCTCCTACACGACCCTTTTTGTCCGTTTTCTCGTAAAACGTACTAGCGACTCTGAACGAACCCTCTTGCATCTAGAAATAGAAAATAGGGACATGTGATTGGAATCATCGAAACACTCCAGCAAATGGAACGATGGAATCCGTTCCAACGTTTCAGACGCCCAACAAACGGGGACGAGACCCGGGGGTCGCATTTGTAGATTCTCACAGTGGCGACTCTGCTGGGGACTGTTAGAAAACTAGACTCTTATATGTGGACTTTTGTTTATCTATTGAAATACTTTCTTTTACCGCTTTTCCTACCTATGTTAATTGTTTGAGAGGAAACCTTTTTCTAAAAATGGGAGTTTTTCGAAAATACGTAATAAAGATAACGATGTTTGTGAAATCAACCTTTCAAACTTTACACTCACTTTCACAAATCATGCATTGGTTCTACGAGTGTGAATTTACCTCAAACCCTCGGAAGTATTATAAGTGAGTAGGGAGTTGGCTTGCTTGGGCCAACATAAACCGAAAGCATTTACTTCCACTCTCCTTGGCCAAGTACGCCCCTGAGGTATATCGAGTGACGAGAACACTCACGTACCCGAGAAGTATATCAAAAGGCTCTTGCACGTACCCGCCCTTGGGGTATATCGCAAGGTCTTGCCAAATAGGAGGGAGCCTGAAGCCTTAACCGTTCGTACACCCGCGCTGCATATAAGATCGGGTCGACTAAAACACTTGTCAAACAGCCGTAGGAAATATACCACCTTACGGCTTACTTTACAACACCTTTTTAAAATCCGAGTCTTTTTTCGGCAATTTTTAGTGGTTCTTTTGGCAAAAATTGAGTTGCATCGTAGTCTTCCTTCATCTTCGCCACGTGATTTCGTCTACAGCCGTAATACGACAACATACTGGAAGGTTGGGCCAGTCGAGATCATACCTGAAGACTAGTAAGACCAAGCACACCCGAAATGGCCGATGGACGCGAAAATTAAGAGGCAGATCAGAGCCTAGCCGAGGCGTCTGCAGTCCAGCCAACTTTAGCCGAGATGCACCGTTTGTTGATGACTGTCAGCATGAATTTAGCAAACCTCACAAAGGAGCAACAGAGTACCCGAGTCCGAGTAGAAGAATTGTCAGCCGGACGAGCCGCACCACCGGGGTCTGAACGACTACCACCGAATCGAGATCAAGGGCAGTCTTCACAAGTGCTTCCCCCGGTCCAAGGAACTAACCCACCACCAACAGGTCCCATCATAGCTGGTCCCGTTCAGACCGACCCCAATAATCAGAACCAATGGACCCCGGGTTCAGGCCCCACTTACCAACAACAAGAGCCACCCATCATCTGGCCGCAACCTCAGCAGGGCCTTGATCCCCAATACCAACCATGGCCACAAATCCCTGCAAGACCTATTCCACCACCGGCCCCAGTAGCCCCTCCTAATGAGTACCCAGACATCAACCGACTTCGGGTAGTATATGCAGAATCGGTTATAGCTGGGGAACAGCCCGACGAGGTGTCAAGAGAGAGTGAAGAAATGAAAAAACTGAAAAAGCAGATGAAGGTTCTGCAAAGGGGGATTTCTCTGATAAAAGGGGCAGACGAGATCACAGATATGAATGCCTTCTCCCTCTACCCAGAAGCAAGATTACCCCAGGGATTCAAGCTCCCTTCAATCACCAAATTCACAGGAACCACACCTCCTAAAACTCATCTTCAATCCTACATCAGATCCATGCAAGTATCCGGGTGTGGAGAGCCAAAGTTGGCCCAAGCCTTTCACATGACTCTCACGGGGGCCGCCCTGAGATGGTTTTTCGATCTGGAGAGACACCACACGAAGACTTTGGGAGATATCATCAAGGAATTCATGACCAAATACGGGTCTAACGAGGATTTGGAAATTACCCGTAAACACCTGGAAATGGCCAAGCAAGGCGAGAAAGAAAGCTTCAGCGATTTTGTCACACGCTGGAGAGAGATGGCTTCCCAAATGTCCAAATGGCCCGATGAAGAAGAACAGTTGGAGATCATACAGAAGAATTTCACTCCAGATGTACTGAGTTGCATGGGAAAACATGTATTCCCACACTCCAGAGCCCTGTTGAGTATGGGGTCGCAAGTAGAGGAAGAATTAGCCAAGAAGGCAAAGACTGATACCAAAAAAGCCGCATACACCGGGAGAAAGACAGTCACTCCAGCCGTAAACCAACTAAGCTCGTACCCATATCAACAAAACCCATTCCAACAGTCACAACAAGCCCCTCCAATGAGTTGGCTTGCACAAGGAGACTCTTCAAATGCCGAGGCCAAGAAAAGGAGAAACTTCTGCACCCTTCCCACTATCCTGGTCAAAAGCCTGGAACTACTCCGAAAGGCCGGACTGATCACCCCACTCAACCCACGCCCCCAACCAAACCCTATTCCCAATACCTGGAGAATGGATGAGAACTGTGCATACCATCAAGCAGAGGGGCATGACACGGAACGCTGTTTGGCTCTTCGCCATCGTATCCAAGACCTCATTAAAGATGGAATCATTCCCGCACCTAGCGGGCCCAATATTACCAACAATCCCTTTCCCAACCACGCTCCACCCGCGGGAATTAACGCCTTGACCACTGATGAAGAAGGCTTTGACCCCGTAGGACTCATTCGGGATGACCCAACTTATAAGGCACTCGTTGTGTTGCCAGCAAAGGCTCAAGTTGTCCCAAGCCTCAATTCGATAATTGACCAATGGATGGCTAAGATGAACTTCCTACCCGGGCAGGGTTTAGGAAAGGAAAATCAGGGGATCCCACAACCACTCACAATTAAAACCAATCCCGAAAAATCTGGGATAGGATGGACCCAGGATAAGAAGAAATAACCATGGAAGCCCCGAGGCCTTCCTAAGGAGACAATCTGTATGACAGAAACCTCCCCCGAAACTTTCAGTTGACCGACAGAGCCAAAGTCATCGGAAATCTCAGAGGGGTCAGACCCAGCATCGCTTTGGATACAACAGATCACCCGTTTAGGGAGGGTATACCAGCCACCACCAATGGATGCCGAGAAGTCACCACCTCCTAAGGAAATAGGAGAAGATCGAGTACTAGAGCAGTTGAAGAAAACTCAGGCACACATCACCATTTGGGGCCTCTTGGTCTCCTCCAAACCTCATAGGACCGCTTTCATTAAGCTCCTAGACGAGGCCGTCATATCACCAGACTCCACACCCAAACAACTACCAAGCATGATCGGGTCGCTTACAGTCCAAAGAAGTCTGTCATTTTCAGATGAAGACTTATCTCCATTGGGAAGGAAACACAGTCTGGCCCTCCATATCACCGTCTGGACCCGAGAAAAAAATCCTGCCACAGGTCCTCGTCGACAATGGGTCAACCATAAATGTCTGCCCCCTGAAGACTACCAGATGCTTGGGTATTTTAGACTCAGAACTTTTCCCGTCAACTGTGACCGTTAGAGCCTATGACAACACCAGAAGGGCTGTTTTGGGTTCCCTAAAGCTAGATCTCATAGCCAGTCCCGGAAACATTCCAGCCGACTTTCAAATCATAGACATTCCCTCCAGTTTTAACCTCCTGCTGGGAAGAGCATGGCTACATGACATAGGAGCACTCCCCTCCTCCTTACACCAGAAGATCAAGATACCATTCAAAGGGAATATAATCACCATCCAAGGAGATCCTGAGAGGACCTTGGCAGATCTGGAATTACCCGTTTTGGGCATCAGGAGCCAGAGCGTACAGCTAGGAGGCTTTTCTTACGAGCCTCAGGTACAAGCTCTCACCACCTAGAGAATTGAGCATCTATCCCCTGACAATATCCCTGGTCTCAACACCAAGATCACAAATATGCTGAGAATGATGAAATACTTACCTGGAGCCAGTCTGGAAATGGGACAGCCGGGATTACTCCAAGCTTTGAAACCGGTAACGAGGTACGAAAGGGAAGGTTTGGGGTACCAGCACACCGAAGAAGACAACCAAGAGAAAAGGGGTTGAGGGCATCAGTATCCAAGTTTTAGCTCTCTGAATGGGTTTTTCGTCAAAGAAGGAGAGGACTTCCCCTTTTGCGGCTTTCAAGAGCCTTGGAGAAACAGCGACGGAGAGAACCTTCCATGATGGAAATCTTCTATGAAGAGGACCTTTACATCAAGGAAAACGTTATACACAGTTTCTCTACCAAACTGACGATCGGGCCGAGGGAAGAAAATGAAGACAAAGAAGAGGAAGAGGAAGAAATGATCAGAGATCTCTTTGACATCATGGCTCTAGGGGATAATGAGCCAAGAGATGACCCTGTACACTTGATACACGCTGATCCGAATTACCAAGAAAAGGGGGAGAAAGAGTGAAATTGTAAGGGTAAGAGATAAGAGTGAGGGTAAGGCTAGGGAGGAGTCACTCCTAGATTTATTTTTTAAACTTGTACCTGTAAGCACCATTATCAATGAAGAAAACTTTGTTTTGCGTTATCCTATTGATTTTAATTCTGTAATTGCTTATATGGAGTTGGAAAGATTAAACGAACACCCTGAACGGGAGGAGCAGCGTATACAGAGCGAGGAAGGAGACACTCTTATGATTAACCTCGGGACATAAGAGGAAAGAAAAGAGGTCCGTATTGGGGCAAGTCTAAGTGAGACAGAAAGAGAAGAATTCACACAAACTCTGAATGAGTACGCGGATATCTTCGCCTGGTGCTATGCAGATATGCCAGGTTTGAACAGCCAGATAGTCATGCACGAGATACACACCAAGCCGGAATTTAGGCCCGTCAAGCAAAAGTTGAGAAAACTTACGCCAGAATGGTCCCTGAAAGTGAAAGAAGAATGATGAAACAACTGAGTGTGGGGTTCTTGTGGGTGATCGAGTACCCTTCATGGTTAGCCAACATTGTGCCCGTTCCAAAAGCAAATGGTAAAGTCCGCATGTGCGTAGATTATCGAGATCTCAATAAAGCCTGCCCGAAAGACGATTTCTCATTACCCAACATTGATTTGATAGTGGATAATACCGCCAACCATGCCCTGAAGTCATTTGTAGATGGTTTCGCCGGGTATAATCAGATCAAGATGCACCCGGATCACCAAGAGAAAATTGCATTCATCACGCCATGGGGGACATACTGCTACACCATTATGCCATTCGGGCTGAAGAATGCCGGAGCAACGTATCAGAGAGCAGCAACAACTATTTTCCACGACATGATTCACAAAGAAGTAGAGGTGTATGTGGATGACATGATAATCAAGTCAAAAGAGAGGGAAGGCCATGTACCAGCCTTGCTTGCCTTCTTTGACCGGCTTCGCCTGTATCAGATGAGACTCAATCCGCAGAAATGTGTGTTCGGAGTAACCAAAGGAAAACTCCTGGGATATGTCGTCAGTAAAAAGGGAATCAAGGTAGACCCAGCCAAAATTCGAGCTATCCAAGACATGCCCGAGCCTCGTACCGAGAAAGAAGTCTGAGAATTTTTGGGTAATTTGCAGTACATTAGCAGGTTCATCTCTCAGCTTACTCAAACTTGCGAACCCATCTTTAAACTCCTGAGAAATTCCTCACCAGGAGAATGGGATGATCGGTGCCAGGAAGCTTTTGACAGAATCAAGGGTTACCTCTCCAACCCCCTAGTATTAGCCCCACCACAGACCGGACTGCCACTAATCCTATACCTGACCGTCATTGATTCGGCTGCAGGAGCCATGCTAGCCCAACATCTAACTGATACAAGGAAAGAGCAGGCCATCTACTACATCAGCAAGAAATTATTCCCATTTGAGATAAACTACACGCTATTGGAAAAATCATGCACCGCTCTCGTCTGGGTAACGCAAAAATTACGGCATTACATACTGGCTTTCCCGGTCATCTTGGCATCACGAATCGATCCGTTGAAATACCTCTTCGAGAAACCAGCTCTCTCGAACCGAATGGTAAAATGGTTATTCTTGCTCTCCGAATTTGACATCACCTACGTGACCCAGAAGGCAGTCAAAGGCAAGATCATAGCTGATTACCTGGCCCACAATCCAATATTAGGGGACATGCTAGAAGAAGCCAAATTTCCAGACGAAACTATCATGAATGTCGAGATCGATGAAGACTGGAAATTGTACTTTGACGGGGCCGCTAACCGAAACAGAAACGGGATAGGCATCCTGTTAGTCTCTCCAGACCAAACTCACTCCCAAGTATCGTATCGTCTAGACTTCTTCTGCACCAACAACATGGCCGAGTACGAAGCCTGTATAATCGGATTAGAGATCGCGTTCCAAAGGGGTATAAAGAGAATATAGGTATACGGAGATTCAGCACTAGTGGTCCACCAAGTTCTGAAGGAATGGAAGATTAGAGACGAGAAATTAGTCCCTTACCTCGCCCGACTGGAGGATGCCGCAGGGAGGTTTAAGCATGCAGAGTTTTACTATGTCCCCAGGTCACAGAACAGTTTTGCTGACGCACTTGCAACCCTGGCATCTACGATATATATCCCAGAGGGGATGGAAGAAATAACTCTTACAATACAAAAGAAATCGGGACCAGCACACTGCATGACCCTTGAAGTAGAAAACGAAGAGAGTGGGGACTCAGCCGCTTGGTTTTATGACATCTGGAACCTGTTGAAAAACCATCAGTATCCTGAGCAAGCAGACAAGAGAACCCGGGTTACACTCAGAAGATTAGCATCAAGATTCATACTTTGCGCTGCGAGGCTATATAAGAGAAACTACGACGGAACCCATCTCCAATGTCTCACTGAAAAAGAGTCTGTCAAAGTGATGGATCAAATACACGGGGGCGATTGTGGACCTCACATGAGCGGCCATACACTTTCCCGCAAGATCATCAGACAAGGCTATTACTGGTCTACCCTGCAAAACAACTGCGTTAATCACGTACGCCGTTGCCACAAGTGCCAAATATATGCTAAATCTCAGAAACTTCTTCCGAAAGAGTTGTACAACATGACTGCTCCCTGGCCTTTCGCGACCTAGGAAATTGACATCATTGGGAAGATTTCACCCAAAGCCAGTAACGGCCATGAATTCATACTAGTGGCCATTGACTACTTCACCAAATGGGTAGAAGTCGAGTCTTTCCAAACCCTTGACGCTAGAAAAGTTGCCCGATTCATCCGAATGAACATTATCTGCCGGTATGGGGTCCCCCACGAGATCATCTCGGACAATGGTACTCACTTCGAGGGAGAGGCTAATTCCATCATGGAGGAATACGGTATCACCCGACACAGATCTTCACCGTATAGACCACAAACCAATGGGGCAGTTGAAGCCGCCAACAAGAATCTGAAGAATATCCTAAGCAAGATGACCGACACCTACCGGGACTGGCCAGAGAAACTACCATATGCATTTTGGGGATACCGCACCACCGAGAGGGTCTCCATCGGGGCAACCCCGTTTTCTCTTACATACGGGATGGAAGCAATCCTCCCTGTTGAGTTAGAGGTCCCATCTCTCAGAGTAATGCTAGAAAATCAAGTCAATGAACTGGAGTGGGTCCAGACATGTTATAACGAGCTAGCCCTACTGGATAAGAAGAGATTGAAAGCCGCATACCACCACCAAGGGTATCAGAAGAGAATCGCTCGAGCATTTAACCAAAAAGTGAAGACTCGGGCATCAATGAGAATGACATCGTATTGAAAGAAATTCGAGAGCCAGCCAACATAGACCGACTGAAGAAGTATTATCAATAGGCATAACATGTATATATAAGAACTACGTAAACCTGAGCCCCAACTCAAATTTGTATTTTTGGAAAATAAAAAAGGGGAACGTAGGCAACCTGAGAAGTGACTTCAGGCCAGGTTTAAACTTTGTAAAGAAATTTATTTCTCATAAACAGTCCCTTCGTATATTATTAAATGGTGGTTCAGAACACCGAAAGTTACAAAGGAGATACATCATACAAGAAGAAACTAATCCCTAGGGGTTGGCCACACTGGGTCCTCAGTAGCCAAATCAATGCGAGCCTCGTCCAGAATTTGATACGCAAAGACAATGCTATCATCAGTGGCCCTAGTATCCATGAATCGGAACCACTCCATTTGAAAGGGATCATCAATCAGCTCTCCTTCCAGAGATTGCCAGCAAGAGCGGATAATGTCAGCCCGGAGGGGCCTGGTAATACCAAAGCAAGCATAGTTGAACTGGCGAGTTAGTCAGGCACGCCACATCCTCTCTACCGATAAAGAAACATGCTGGGCCACAAACTTAGACTCAGAGGAGAAATTGTTCAAACCAAGGGGAATGTCCCGAGGTGTTAGAAAATTAGGGCAGTAATCATGCATCGCATACACTAATTTACGCACTAATCATTGAATCCTATGATCTATGCAGTTCAATAAAATCGACAGATGACATACCTTAATCGAGATTTGATGTCAATGAAACGAACAGGATGGATCTGATCCTTCTGTTGTTGTCGTCCTTAGCGTAGAAAACACGACGCCTCTACGGTATGCACACACGAACGAGATAAGATCTTGCTTGGTGTACTAGCGCCCTCTAGGGTTCTCTCTGCTATTTCGAATTTTCTTGCCTCTCTCAATTTCATTGACGGCCAAGAAGAACAAAGGTTCCCTTTTATAAGGGAACCCTAGTGAGAACCCTAAGCAACAAACGAACTGGGCCCAAGTCCAACTTGGCCCGTTTTAATTCGTTTTGATCCAACTCGTTTTGGTGTGCGACCCTGTAGGTTTTACACTCTTTGGCCGTACAATTAAAAGCCCGTTTTATTATACGAACAGTAAGCGGTTTCTAGTAAAACATTACTATTATCCAAAGGGTATAAAGGTCAAAAACGACACAACCTTAAATTGATATTTCACACATTAACTCCTTTTGTCAATCGATATCTAGATTGAACACAAGACTAGGCAAGTGTCATTCTTGTATAGTTCAATCTTTATTTCTTGATCTCTAAGTATAATTAATCCAAAACAAATGACATCTCATTTGTGCATGGCCATGCAAATATTAATTACACTTATCAAGGGGCCCAACGATATCTCTCTCAATATATGAGAGTGACAAATCCCATCTTGATCAACCACATACCTCTACATAGTTCATAGTATGCTCGGTCATCATCTTTATAATTACTCGGTCAAGAGCAACGTTTGATAATGCCTGACATGCTAATCCCTATGTTGGTAACCATGGCGATCTCAGGTCTGAGGATAATACGATATCACAAATGGGGAACATCACTGATGACATTATGTAACACTCCTCGCAGTGTCCCCAAAGCGGGTCAGTCCAATACTTTGTTCCCTAACAAGTATCAGTATGTTCAGCTTGATATCTCCATATCCATGACTTGTGGAACATAGTCATCAGCTGACCCATACTCTAATCATTATATCAATGTGATCCTAGGTTATTGATACATGATTAGGGACATCTAAACAATATTATTATTACATTACTAGCATCCCACAATCTAGTCACGTACTTGATGAACTAGTATTAATAAATATTATTTACAAGAGATTATAAAGTAAAATAAATAAACTTTATTAATAACAATAAGCATAAGATATCCAAGTACAAATCATAATCTATGAATAGTCCTAGGACATATCTCTTTCAGTCTCCCACTTGTACTAGGACCATTCATTCATAAAACGAATGCCTAATGCACTAAAATGACGATCATGTTTAGTTTGAGAAAGTGGCTTAGTCAAAGGATCAGCTACATTCTCGTCTGTGGGAACCTTGCATATCTTCACATCACCATTACTGATAAACTCACGAATGAGGTGATAACGTCTCTGAATATGTTTGGATTTTTGGTGCGACCTTGGCTCTTTAGCCTGAGCAATAGCTCCATTGTTGTCACAATACAAATCCACTGGATTGGTGCTACTAGGAATGACACCAAGTTCAGTGATAAACTTCTTTATCCATACTGCTTCCTTTGCTGCTTCTGAAGCAGCAACATATTCAGCTTCTGTTGTAGAATCAGCAACTGTGGCTTGCTTAGAACTCTTCCAACTCACAGCTCCACCATTGAGACAAAACACAAAACCGGATTGTGATATGAAATCATCCTTATCTGATTGAAAACCAGAATCCGTGTACCCATTTACAACCAACTCTTCTTCCCCACCATAAATCAAGAATATATCCCTAGTTCTTCTTAAGTACTTGAGGATATTCTTGACAGCGGTCCAGTGACTCTCACCTGGATCTGACTGGTATCTGCTAGTCACGCTCAATGCGCATGCTACATTGGGACGAGTACACAACATAGCGTACATGATAGAACCTATAGCCGAAGCATACGGGATTCTACTCATGCGATCTCGCTCATCTTGTGTCTGAGGACACTGAGTCTTGCTTAGTGTTGTGCCATGTGTCATTGGCAAGAACCCTCTTTTAGAGTCTTGCATGTTGAACCTACGTAAAACTTTGTCAAGGTAATTACTTTGACTCAGTCCTATTAGTTTTCTTGATCTATCTCTATAGATCTTGATCCCTAATATGTAGGCTGCCTCGCCCAAATCTTTCATTGAGAAACATTTTCCAAGCCAGGTCTTAACAAACTCAAGCATAGGAATATCATTCCCAATGAGTAGTATGTCATCTACATACAATACCAGAAAGACTATCGCGCTCCCACTAGTTTCTTGTATACACAAGGTTCTTCTTCGTTCTTTCTAAAATCAAACTTTTTGATAGTTTCATCGAAACGAAGATTCCAGCTCCGAGATGCTTGCTTAAGACCATATATGGATCTCTTAAGCTTGCATACCTTGTTAGCATTTCTTGGATCGACAAAACCTTCAGGTTGTGTCATGTACACATCCTCTTCTAGGTATCCATTAAGGAAAGCAGTTTTGACATCCATTTGCCATATTTCATAGTCATAATATGCGGCAATGCTTAAATGGATCCGGATTGATTTAAACATGGCAACTGGCGAAAAGGATTCATCATAGTCAATACCATGGATTTGTCGATATCCTTTTGCAACCAATCGAGCTTTATAGACATCGATCTTGCCATCTTTATCAATCTTGATTTTGAAAACCCATTTGCAACCTATGGCTCTACAGCCATTTGGCATGTCAACCAAGTCCCATACTTGATTGTCATCCATGGATTTCATTTCGGATTTCATGGCTTCTAGCCATTTCTCGGAACTAGAGCTCTCCATTGCTTCTTTGAAAGTCGAGGGCTCATTGTTGTCTAACAACACTATGTCTTGCTCATCTGAGACGAAAAGTGATAATCTCTCAGGTTCGCGACGTGGCCTACTTGACCTTCGTAAGACTGTAACTTCTTCAGGAGTTTCTGCAACTATTTGCATACTTTGTTGAGGCTCTTCATTAAGATTACTATCATCTCGAATTTCTTCTAGATGTATAGTGCTCCCACTGTTTTCTTTGGAAAGAAACTCTCTTTCTAAGAAAACTCCATTCCAAGCTACAAACACTTTGTTCTCGGTTGGATTATAAAAATAATATCCTTTTGTTTCCTTAGGATATCCTACGAAGAAGCATTTATCAGATTTGGGTTCCAATTTAGTTGTGATTAGTCGTCTGACGAAAACGTCACAACCCCAAATCTTTAGAAAAGACAGACTTGGAACCTTTCCAGTCCATAACTCGTAAGGTGTCTTTTCTACAGCCTTAGATGGAGATCTATTTAGTGTGAACGCTGCGGTTTCAAGAGCATATCCCCAAAATGATATTGGAAGAGATGTCTAACTCATCATTGATCAAACCATGTCTAACAGTGTTCGGTTTCTCCTTTCAGATACACCATTCCATTGTGGTGTTCCTGGTGGAGTAAGTTGTGAAACAATTCCACAACTCTTAAGATGATCAATGAATTCTTGGCTTAAGTATTCTCCTCCTCGATCTGATCGAAGAGCTTTAATAGTCTTGCCAAGTTGATTTTGTACCTCATTTTGAAATTCTTTGAACTTTTCAAAAGATTCCGATTTATGTTTTATCAAGTAAACATAACCATATCTACTGAAATCATCAGTAAATGTGATGAAGTACTGATATCCTCCTCTGGCAGTTGTGTTTAGTGGTCCACATACATCAGTATGAATGAGGGCCAAAAGATCACTTGCCCTATCATTGTTTCCATTGAAAGGGCTCTTGGTCATCTTTCCCAATAAACAAGATTCACATCGTTCAAAAGACTGAAAATCAAATGAATTTAGAAGACCATCTTTATGGAGCTTCAACATGCGTTTCTCATTTATATGGCCTAAACGACAATGCCATAAATAAGTAGGATTCGAATCATCAGACTTGATTCTCTTGTTATTTACGTTATAAACAGGTATTTCAAGATTTAGAATATAAAGACCATCCAATAATTGTCCAATACCATATTGCATATTATTCAAAGAAAATGAACAACGTTTGTCCTTAAAATTGAATTCAAAACCTTCTTCGTCTAACAAAGAAATAGAAATAATGTTTCTGCTAAAAGCAGGCACATAGTAACAATTATTTAATTCTAAAATCAATCCTGAAGGCAAAAGAATCTCAAATGTTCCTACAGCTAGAGCGGCAACTTTTGCTCGATTTCCAACGCGTAGGTCCACTTCTCCTTTAGCCAGCTTCCTACTCCTTTTGAGTCCCTGTACATTTGCACAAATGTGAGATGCACTACCAGTATCTAATACCCAAGAAGTAGAAGAAGCTGAAGTAACATTTACTTCTATAACGTAAGTACCTGAAGACGAAGGGGCTAGTCCCTTCTTTTTGTCGTCAAGGTATTTCTTGCAGTTTCTCTTCCAATGACCCTTTTCATTGCAGTGAAAACATATCATTTCAGCTTGTGGATTAGGCTTGGGCTCAGAATCTTGCTTCTTGTTTTTCCAGTTCTTAACTGGAGCTTTACCTTTGCCTTTGGCATTGGACTTTCCTTTGCCATTTCCACCCTTCTTGAAACCCTTTCCCTTTTGAACCATCAGAACATTATTCTTACCTTTCTTAACAATATTCTGCTCAGCTGTTTTCAGCATCCCATGCATCTCAGTTAATGTCTTCTCCAAGCTGTGCATATTGAAGTTCATAATAAAACCATCATATGACTCAGGCAGCGACTGGAGAATGACATCAGTGGCCAACTCTTGGCTAATAGTTGTCCCCAACCTTTCTAGGTGATCAATGTACCCAATCATTTTGAGTACATGAGGACTAACTGAGCCTCCCTCAGGAAGCTTGCAAGAAAACAAAGACTTAGTAGTCTCGAAGCGTTCGACTCGAGCTTGTTCCTGAAACAAACTCTTTAGTTCCTTAACCATGTCGAATGCATTCATGTTTTCAAACTGCTTCTGCAGATCAGCATTCATGCTAGCAAGCATGAGACATGAAACATCTAAATCATCATTCAGATGCTTCTGATATGCATCTTTCTGTGCACGAGGAGCATTAGCTGCTGGTTCTTCAGGAATAGCATTTTCGAGGACATAATCTTTCCTCTCCTGTTTGAGAACAATTCTCAGATTCCTAAACCAGTCTAGGAAGTTGGTTGTATTTAGTTTTTCCTTCTCAAGGACAGATCGCAACGAAAAAGCGGTTGTGTTATGGTTCGTCATCTATCTACAGCAAAATAACATATGCAAACATTTAATATGCTTATTTATAAAAAATTCCTACTATGTCTTACACACAATTGTCCCAATAGGACATAGTAGGTCCAAGATCCATATTACACAAGGTATTAAGAAAGCTTTGGCTTTTCACTTAAACTTTGTTAATTAGGTAAGCAACATTTGTTAATTACATCCTATGTAATTCTTGGTTTGTTGAGTTTTACATCTTATGTTTCGGCTTCTCAACACTTTGCCTCAAGGCCCAAAACCGTTTTGATGGCCCGTGAAATCAAACCAACACTTTTCTGATTTATGGATGTCCGACTTCCATACTATTAATTTATGATGATCTAAGATAACCCCGCTTTGGCAGGCGTCTTCTAAAATAATCATAAAATTAATAGTTATCAGTATTGGAAAGGCACAAATAATTTCATTTGTTCTAGGGACATGAATATGCAGTCTCACAATAATACAACAGAATATTTAAACATGCATCAACCAAAAAATATGTGATATAGTATGGCCAGAGAAATAAAGCTACTAATTAACTATGCTCTCCCATCCTTTGTAGCTTTGGACATTCCAAAGTTCTTGGCTATCTTCTCTTGTGATGAGGGATCCTCCATCTTCTATGCGAGGTAATTATACAACAATTGTACATCCTAATACAAGAGACTAGTAATTGAAACTAGTAATTGAAATTACATTGCAAAACAAAAAAAAACGACACGCAGGCCGTATTTATATATTACAATAAAAACAAGACGACACGCAGGCCGTATTTAGTTTGGCCATACTATATCACTATAAATAATAACCCTGCAAGTTAGTATTATCCCATAACACAACACATTGCATACTTATAAAAGGAAACATAAATTTAATCAATTATTAAATAAACAATTAGGGGTCGAGGGGCAACGCCCCCGCGGGGTTTGGGGCAGCGCCCCAACCGGATAGCCGTGATCTCATCAAGTCTACCAGATTGCGTAAACCCTAACAGAACGATTCTGAAAACGCTAAACATGATAATTGCGGAATTAAAATCACAACAGCATATGATGAACCCTAATCAAAAACGACTTAACAGAATCATGAACATGTCGATAACAGTCATACAATAATCACGTTTTTGACATATCAGATCTCTATTAATCAGATTATAAAAGGACATATCGTATATGTAAACTGATTAACGAAAACAGAAACATGCTACAGAAAACGATTAACCCATTAATCGATATTACTAAAACCTAGCATGATACTAAAATCCGAATATGAAATTAATCGAAATTTTAAACGAGAACAGATCTTCAAGTTATAAAACGATTATAATCATGATCGAAATTAAAGAACAGCAATAACCTCGCTCTGATACCACTGTTAGAAAATTAGGGCAGTAATCATGCATCGCATACACTAATTTACGCACTAATCATTGAATCCTATGATCTATGCAGTTTAATAAAATCGACAGATGACATACCTTAATCGAGATTTGATGTCAATGAAACGAACAGGATGGATCTGATCCTGCTGTTGTTGTCGTCCTTAGCGTAGAAAACACGACGCCTCTACGGTATGCACACACGAACGAGATGAGATCTTGCTTGGTGTACTAGCGCCCTCTAGGGTTCTCTCTGCTATTTCAAATTTTCTTGCCTCTCTCAATTTCATTGACGGCCAAGAAGAACAAAGGTTCCCTTTTATAAGGGAACCCTAGTGAGAACCCTAAGCAACAAACGAACTGGGCCCAAGTCCAACTTGGCCCGTTTTAATTCGTTTTGATCCAACTCGTTTTGGTGTGCGACCCTATAGGTTTTACACTCTTTGGCCGTACAATTAAAAGCCCGTTTTATTATACGAACAGTAAGCGGTTTCTAGTAAAACATTACTATTATCCAAAGGGTATAAAGGTCAAAAACGACACAACCTTAAATTGATATTTCACACATTAACTCCTTTTGTCAATCGATATCTAGATTGAACACAAGACTAGGCAAGTGTCATTCTTGTATAGTTCAATCTTTATTTCTTGATCTCTAAGTATAATTAATCCAAAACAAATGACATCTCATTTGTGCATGGCCATGCAAATATTAATTACACTTATCAAGGGGCCCAACGATATCTCTCTCAATATATGAGAGTGACAAATCCCATCTTGATCAACCACATACCTCTACATAGTTCATAGTATGCTCGGTCATCATCTTTATAATTACTCGGTCAAGAGCAACGTTTGATAATGCCTGACATGCTAATCCCTATGTTGGTAACCATGGCGATCTCAGGTTTGAGGATAATACGATATCACAAATGGGGAACATCACTGATGACATTATGTAACACTCCTCGCAGTGTCCCCAAAGCGGGTCAGTCCAATACTTTGTTCCCTAACAAGTATCAGTATGTTCAGCTTGATATCTCCATATCCATGACTTGTGAAACATAGTCATCAGCTGACCCATACTCTAATCATTATATCAATGTGATCCTAGGTTATTGATACATGATTAGGGACATCTAAACAATATTATTATTACATTACTAGCATCCCATAATCTAGTCACGTACTTGATGAACTAGTATTAATAAATATTATTTACAAGAGATTATAAAGTAAAATAAATAAACTTTATTAATAACAATAAGCATAAGATATCCAAGTACAAATCATAATCTATGAATAGTCCTAGGACATATCTCTTTCACGAGGAACGTTGAACTGACGAAGGAGGCGTCCTGGGAGATAAAAGGAAGTAAACCAGAGCCCGCGGAGCCGAACATAGTTCTAACCCCCTGTACTAAGCACCATCGGCCTCAGCTTCCACCAAGGAATGTTCCTCCGGATTGCCCGAAAGTTCTCCGAAAACCACACCGTCCAATCAGAGGAAGACATAGTCAAAGCACCGAAGAGAGGACGTTGAAAAAAATGCGTCGGGTTATCAAGCCGCACCCCATTGAAACCCACCGATCGAAAACGCTCCAGCAGCCACATGTATAGCAGGCGCGGACTTCCCCTGAGGAAGGGAGAGGCTCCCCTTTGAAGATCAT
Source organism: Lonicera japonica (assembly GCA_021464415.1). Taxonomy (NCBI): domain Eukaryota; kingdom Viridiplantae; phylum Streptophyta; class Magnoliopsida; order Dipsacales; family Caprifoliaceae; genus Lonicera; species Lonicera japonica. Next base: position 36,155,382 of record CM038465.1, on the reverse strand, counting down.
CTAGGCCATTCAAAGTCTCTGCAAGAACGATGGGCACTATGGACTCCCCATTCCTAGCATGGTAGATCAAATTCAAAATAGTCGGATCAACACGGGAAGAACCCGTCACCAGTAACATATCAGAAACAAGACATATCAAGGCCGCCGCAGTACACCCCACACCGTAAGAGGCTCTCTCTTCGTAACGATGAAAGAACCTCGCCATTTTATGGAGGTCAAGGAGTCCATTAGTAATAAAACCATCACATGCCGCCTGGGGAATGGCTAACAGAGCAATCAGCATGTCTCGGGGACTAATTTCTTCTATAGGAACTGCCATCGGGAGACAGACGTCAGAACGTAACAGCCAGGAAAACTCCTCATAAGTCGGACAGAGCTCATCTAGTCCAAAGCAGAAAAGATGATTCGCAGGACTCCAGAAATACAAAGCACCTAACATAAAGGTAAAATCTACAGGACGATGGCACCAGCCCTCTAAAGGGCTAAAGGCACCGAAGTTCAAACCATTCTCAGAAGATATCAAAGCATCTCGGGTTTCAACATAAGAAAAATCAGAATTTGTGCAATAAGAAGACATTTTTTGGAAGGTGTGGGGATGAAGGAAGGAAGATGGCTGTATTTATAACAAAAAAGAGTGTCCTGTACATGTTTGTCGGGCGACAAACCCATGTCCAGGAGGGATTGTCGCGCGACAATCCCCTTTGGTGTCACCCTATTTTTGCTTTTCTTGCACATAAGAGTCATTCTTGCCAAAAGAATCACTTCTGGATGCATTTTGTGATCACTTTGTTCTTTTACAGGAATCCTAAGTATCACTACGCTACAAGGTATGGCTCCTAAATTACTGATCCATATAAATACGCTCATTCACATGTGGAGAATATATGTATATCATCAGACACAAATAAAGATTTTTCATAAATCCAATAAAAGAACAGTTTTCAAAAACTAAAACATCTGTCTAAATGCCTAAATAAATACATATCTTTCTGAACTAACTAAATACAGGAAAAAGAAAACTAATCTATCCTAGCGCGCTTCGACATGCTACAATTATCGCCAGAACCCTCCTCCGGCGTGGGATCTACCGCTGGGACATTCGGGTGAGAAGGTACTGCTGCCTGAGAAGGCCCCGTCGACTGGACCGGTGCCGTAGGGCGAATCACTGAAGACCGGGATCGCCTAGAAGTCCGACTGATTTTGTAGATATCTTTTGATTAGCAAACGATTTAGCTAATCCGGAACACAGTTGAGTATAAATAAATCTATTTTGTTTGCAATAAATTTGTTCAATTTTTACTTTATATGCCTTGATTAATCGATGTTTTTAATCAAAGCCTTTTGTTTTGTTACGTTTGTTGCTTAAGTCGATCAAGGCCTTATTTATTTGTATGTTTATTGCCTTGGCTGAGCAAAATCTTACATGTTTGTATGTTTATCGTTTCGGCCGAGGAAGGTCTTACATATTTGCCTTCTGTATGAAAAGGTCTTTTGTTAATTTTGATACCTTGGCGGAGTAAGGTCTTATATGTTTGCCTTCAGTTTAAGAAGGTCTTTCATTATTTTTGATGCCTTGGCCGAGCAAGGTCTTACACAATTGCCTTTTGTATAAGAAAGTCTTTTATTAATTTTGATGTCTTGGCCGAGCAAGGTCTTACACTATTGCTTTCTGTATAAGAAGGTCTTTTATTAATTTTGATGCCTTGGCCGAGCAAGGTCTTACATGATTGCCTTCTGTATAAGAAGGTCTTTTATTAATTTAGATGCCTTGGCGAAGTAAGGTCTTACACGTTTGCCTTCTGTATAAGAAGGTCTTTTTAAGATAGAATGAAATACAAAATTCTCGAAACTTACATATTTTCAAATCGGCTAAAACAACAGAACCCAATCTTTGGGATTACAATTAATGATAATATGTTCTTAAGTTGGCCAGGTTCCAAGGGTTTGGGATCGAATGACCCTCCATATCTTGCAAATGGTAGGACTCGGTTCTAGTTACTGAGGTAATCATATAAGGGCCTTCCCAATTCTACTCGACTTTTCCATGGCTGGGCTTGACTGCTGTACCGAGTATCTTCCTCAGAACTAACTCCCCTACCTTGAATTCTCATAATCGGGCATTAGCTTTGTATTGTTTAGCCAGGGTATTTTGATAAGTCGCCAGGTGGATTGCAGCTATTTCCCTTCTAGACTCGGCCAGATCCAATGCTTCTTCCAACCCCTGATCATTGTTTCCCTTTTCGAACTGGGCTGTTTTCAAAGTAGGCAAGCCGATTTCAAGGGGAATGACTGCCTCCGTTACGTAGGTCAGGGAGTAGGGGGTATCTCCTATTGATCGGCGCGGCATTGTCCGGAAGGCCCAGAGTACATAGTGTAATTTTTGTGCCCACTTTCCTTTCTTCTCTTCTAATCTCTTCTTTAGGCCGTCCAAGATTACTTTGTTCGATGCCTCGGCCAAGCCGTTGCCTTGGGGATAAGCCACACTAGAAAAGTGTTGTTTAATCCTATAAGCATTGTAGAATTCTTCAATTTTTTGGTTCTTGAATTGAGTGCCGTTGTCAGAAACCAGTACCCGTGGGATGCCGAACCTGGTGACAATGTTTTTCCACAAAAAACTTATGACATTAGATTCAGCTATATTCACCAGGGGCACTGCTTTTATCCATTTTCAAAAGTAATCCATGCCGACCAGAAAAAACTTTTTATTGCCTGGAGCCCAGGGAAAAGGACCCATAATATCCAATCCCCACATAGTAAAGGGCCAGGGGCTGACAATGGGATGAAGGACACCAGCATGTTGATGAATCATTGGGGAGTGTTTCTGGCATTTGTCGCACTTTTTTACATATTCTACGGCATCTTTCTGCATGTAGGGCCACCAATATCCTTGGGATCTAGCCCTGTGGGCTAGAGATCGGCCTCCTGTATGGCTACCGCAACTTCATTCATGCAACTCAAAAAGAGTATTCTGAACCAATTTCTGGTGAACACATATGAGGAAGGGTCCTAAGAAGGATCTCTTGTATAATTTTTGCTCGGCGGACAACCATTATCTGGTAGCTTGCGCTCTGATGCGATAAGCTTCAGTACTGTCATTCGGCAGTGACCCGTCTCTTAGATAATCAATGATTGGATCCATCCAACTAACACCCAAGTTTGCTTCAATGTTGCACACAATCGGTTGTCCATCCGTCTCTATACTCGGCTTTGACACGAATTCTATTTCCACTGTTCGTTTTACTCTGAACCTATTGTTGAAGCCAGGGTGGCTAGTGCGTCTGCATGTGAATTATTTGCTCTGGGGAACCTTTCGATGTAGTTGCCATTCGTTCATTCTTTGCCGTGTATTCACCGGTCAACTGATTTGCCACTAACTGAGAGTCATAATTAATTATTAAATCGCGAACCTCTAGCTGGATGGCCCTTTTCATACCCAAAATTAGGGCTTCATATTCAGCCTCATTATTGCTTGCTTTGAAACCTAGCCGAATTGCCTGTTCGATAATTTCTCCTTCCGGGGTTTTGAAAATGATGCCGACGCCAGAACCACTAATCGTTGATGATCCGTCTATGTTGAGGTGCCATGAGACCGAATTTTGGGGGGAGGCAGATGTTATGTCGGCTCACATCGTTCGGGTTGGATTATTTTTTCATCCTGACTTTGCCCACTGGTTAATGACTGATTTCCCACGAAAACTTCAACGTTCCCCGTGAATTCGGCAATGAAATCAGCAAGTACTTGCCCTTTGATAGCTATCCGGGGAACGTATTCAATATGAAATCTTCCCAATTCAACGGACTATTTTTCCATTCGGCTAGACAAATATGTTTTTCTGAGAGCTGCCTTGATTAGGCTATTAGTGAGCACTTTGATCGGATGGGCGTCGAAGTAATGCCTCAATTTCCTGGATGTTGTGATTAATGCTAATACAAGTTTTTCCAGAGGCAAATAATTCAATTCTGGCCCTATCAAGTATTTACTAGTAAAGTATACAAGCTTTTGCACGCTGGCATGTTCTCTGATTAGGGCTGAACTTACTACCCGATCAGAGGAAGCCAAATATATAAAGAGTTGTTCATTAGGGTCCGGGATGGATATTAATGGTGGGTTGTTCAGGTATTGCTTCAGCTCGCCGAGAGCTTGATCACATTCTGGGCTCCATTCAAACTTTTTCGTTCTTTTCAAAGATTTAAATAAAGGCATGCATTTATCAGAGCATTTTGAGATAAATCGGTTTAGAGCAGCAATCATACCTGTGAGTTTTTGTAGTTCTTTCAGGTTTGTCGGCTTCTGAATATTAGCAATCGCTTGCACCTTTTTTGGATTTGCTTCAATTCCTCGGCAGTTGACCAGAAAACCCAAAATTTTTCCCAAACTGACCCCGAATGTACACTTTGCAATATTTAGCTTCATCTTATAGTGTCTTAGATTTTCGAAAGTCTTACCCAGGTCCTCGATATGATTGGATTCCTGTTTACTTTTCACCAGCATGTCATCCACATAAACTTCCATGGTTTTGCCGATCTTACCATGGAACATTTTGGTAACCAGTCGCTGATAAGTTGCTCTTGCATTCTTGAAACCGAAGGGCATGACTTTGTAATAATACAATCCCATCGTGGTGATGAAAGCGGTGGAATCCTGATCCGGACAGAGTAACGGGATTTGGTGGTACCCCGAATATGCGTCCAAGAAACTAAATCTTTGATGACCAGCTGCCGAGTCCACCAGTTGATCGATTCTGGGCATTGGGAAGTTATCTTTAGGGCAGGCCTTGTTTAAATCGGTGAAGTCAATACATACCCTCCATTTCCCGTTCTTCTTCTTAACTACCACTGTGTTAGATATCAATTCCGGAAAGTCGGCTTCTCGTATAGCTCCAGCCTTAAGCAATTTTTGAACTTCTTCTTTTACAGCCATAGCTTTTTCAGGTGATGTCCGGCGTGGTTTCTATTTAATCGGCTTAAAAGCAAGGTTTATGTTTAGCCTGTGGCACATTTCGTCCGCCGATATTCCAAGCATATCATAGGGTTGCCAAGCGAACACGTCAATGTTTTTCCTTAAAAAACTGGTGAGATCTTGCTTTTGCTCTGTCGTCAGACTATTGCCGATCAAAAAATGTTTTTCCTTCTCATATGACCCTTTCACTGCGGGGATTTTAAGTAGGTCTTCGAAAACCCTTTCTCTCGGTCATCCCCTAACCCCGTTATCAACAGGGGGACCGTTCTTTGATTGCTATTTCTTATGCTCCTTGCCTTTCCTCTGATTAGAGGGTTCAGGCACATCGCTTTCTTCCCAATTTCTTCGTTATTTTGCTCAATGGACTTAATTGATTTTGCTTGCTCAGAATGAGTTGCTTCTTTTGGTTGCGACAATGATCCTCTGATTGCCAAATTGAAACAATACCTAGCATCTTCTTGTCTGCCTCGAACCACGCATACTGCCTTGGGAGTTGGGAATTTCAGTTTCTGATGGAACGGCGAGGCAACCGCCCTCATTTCTCCCAGCCAATTTCGTTCGAGCAAAGCATTGAATGGAGACTTGATATTCATCACAAAAAAGTCTGTTACTACCGCCATATCTCCGATTCGAACTGGAACACTGATAATGAAAATCAGCCAGACTGCGTCACCACTGAAGCTATAGATTGGGGAATCCACTTGCCTAACATACTTGTTTGAGAGGAACGGTTTCAACTCGTTATATGCTTTCAGATACATCACCTCAGAAGAACTGCCTAGAACAATTAACACTCGTTTGACATCGAAGTTGCAAATATTGGCCATTATAACCAACGCATCATTATGGGGAACATCTACCCCCTCCAAATCTTCCTCCGAACAGGACAACTGATAGATGACATTGTTCTCTTGATCCCATTTTGGAGGAGCCAATATCGACATGACTTCCTTAACAGGATGAGCCTCTGGCCATAATTTTGCTCGAGCCAACCGTGCTCGCAGATGGTTCCTTGTTGCTTCCGTGCTATTGACAACGCCATGTATAGCTTCGACTATCCCCACTACAGGTTTGGCCTCTTGAGCCGAAGTACGATTTTCCTAGGCCATTCTTGGTTGCTCATTTGATTTTACTTCATCTCGTTTCACATACTTGGTTAACCGGCCTTGTTCAACCAATTCTTCCAAAAATTGCTTCAAAGTTCTACAAGTGTCTGTCGCGTGCCCATGGTCTTTATGATAGAAGCATTTGAGTGCAGAATTCCGCATTTTGGGGTTGCCGAACATTGGCCTCGGCCATCTGAAAAACCCTTCGTCCTTAATTTTCTGCATGATTTTGCTAATGGACTTATTAAATACGGTATTCACGCCTTTGAAAGCGTTTGATTTCTTATCTTCATCGACATTGTCCTTTCGATCACTGTCCCTTTTATTCTTCTTATCTTGATTATCGTCTCTCTGATCGCCGTTCCTATTTCTGTCTCTTTTGAACCCCTGTTGCTTGCTCATAGCTTTGTCATCATCTTCTACCCTTGAAAATTCATCAACCCGCGCGAGCAAATCGTTGAACGTTTTAGGAGGTCGGCGAGTAAGGTCGTTGTAGATACCATTGCTGTCATATGGCAAGCAGAATTTGAAAGTGCTAAGAGCGAATCTCGGGTCACAGTCCTTTGTTTCTTGATACAATTCAAAGTACCGTTGAGAATACTCACGCAGAGTTTCACCAAGTTTCTTCCTGAGTTGGGTTAAAGCTTTGGGACCCTTAATCATTCTGCTATTGGTAATGAATCGAGCAGTAAACTGCTCGGCCAGCTCTCTGAAACTATCAATCTTTGCAGGCGGTAGCTTATTAAACCACCGTAGTGCTGTATCACTTAGATTTGCTGGAAACATCCTGCACATAAGGGCTTCCTCGCCCCTCCAATAGGCTATAACTTGCTTATAGTGACAGACATGATCGGTCGGGTCAGATCGGCCGTCATATATATTGAACTTTGGTTGTCCGAATTTTTTCGGGGGAAGTGCATTCTAAATTCGTTCGGCAAAAGGGGAACCGTGATCTTCTCCCAAGGCTCTTCTTGCTAATTGCGTGGCCGATTTCCCATCCTCCGTCTTATCAGCCATGGCTGAATGAATTAACTTTTGCAAATCCTTCTCGGCCCAGTTGTTCAACGGGTTTTTCTTTCCTTCGACTACTTGTACTGACTTGGTCCCCTTGTTGGACTTACCAACTCCCTTCGTTCCTAATCGTTCAAAGACACTATGATGTCCTGAGCAGTCTGTACTGACTTGACGCTCTTTTTTGTTGATAATACCCTCTCGCAACCCTCTCTTTGAATTAACTTCATTATAATCATCTCTTGAGGAAGAGAAAACAGTCTCAGCCTCTCTCAGTTCAGTTAGTTTAAATGGCTCATGTACCATCTTCTTAAGCATTTGCTCTTTAAGGAGTTGTGACAGTATTTCGTTTTCTCGTTGTAATTTGGCCATTGCAGCAAATTGGTTTAAAGCAGGGGCATCTTTTTCGAGATAGTTAGGATCGTAAAGATTGTTAGACGAGTGAGTTTGCGAATGGTCTAGGTTAGGTTGCCTGGGTGCCGTAACCACATGTCAGTTTGCTATCGGGTTCATATTTGTGTTGGGATTTGGGTCTGTTACTGGGGCTATGTTTGAATTCTCACCTATTTGATGGCTTCTAGTTTGGACCATTTCTAAACAGATTACACAAAGGACTTTGTACCAAGCTTTGGATTAAACGAAGCAATTAGAATGAAAATGGCGAGAAAAGAATAATAGAGGTTGAAGAAAATAGTGATATAGTAAGAGGTAGAAATCCAATTACCGGGAAATGAGAAATAGCTTTTTGTTGCGGTTTCCCACAGATGGCGCCAAATTGTAGGTGATGCTTTTATATATCGGAGTAAGTTCGGCCCAGACTGGTAGGAACGATAATTGGATTTTTGCCTCTCCTCCTTTTCTTAGCCAGTTTTTTTCTCTCCCTCATTTTGGGAACATCCTTTTCTATTTATATCCTTGCTTTTCGTGTTTCCCAAGATGGATTAGGTCACCAGTTAAATTACCATCCGGGGCATCTTTTAGGGCTTTCGTGGCACTCATTTTCTCCCTCCATCTGTCGGAGGGACAGCTGTTATAACTAACTTCTCCTCACTTTACACGTGTCGATTGGTTATTCGTTAGTACAGTAATTCTTCATCGTGCGGTATCGTCCGTAGATGTCCTTTTCTCATTGGTGAGCTGGCTTATACGTACACATCCCCCACCTCCATACAGAAGGTCATTCTCAAGTTTATTATTTTTTACTCGGCAAAACCTCCTTATGCTCGGCTTATCCCTCTTTTTGCTCGGCAATATCTCATATGATTTTCTTATACTGCTAGTTTTCACTCATGATCCTCATCATGACGACTCCAAAATAGCGCGTTGTGTTATAGCCCAAGTGCAGGCACGTCAAGTTGTAATATAGTCTCGGAAGTCCGAGTGTCGAACCACAGGGATAAGTGAAAAGGGATGGAATGGATTACGGATTTTACGGTTTTCTGATTCTTTTAAGTTGAATTTGTTGTGAAACAATGAAAATATAAAACGGTTGTGAAAGTTGTTAAGAAAGCACTAAGGTAGGTGGAGGTTAGTTATGATTTAAGATACGGTGATCATTAGCTCATATAAAGATTACAACACTAGGTTTCTCGAGATATGGGGAATGTTGGTGTTTCTCTCAATAGCAAAGGGTGCGACGCTAGGCAACTCATTCCCGGGTTGAAGCTATATCAAGAGAGAGACAAACACCATTCCACCAAAGACGAGGTTATCATTCCTACCTCTTAGTTACGGGTGTGAAGCTAGGCAACCCATTCCCGATGAAGCTAATACGAGATAGATATGACAAACTCATCATAAAAAGATTTAACATAAAGCAAGTGTAGTAATCTCATGATTTAAAGAATGAAAATTATAAAGTGAATCCTAACAATGAAACAGAATGAAGTTTATGGGATAAATTAGTCAACTCATCATTTATCACATATGGTAGAAAATAAAGAGTCTAAGTATCACATAAAGTGTAAGAAGCACTCAATATATCAATAAATGAATCAAAGATAAGCTAAACAAATTTATAGTCCATCTACGGAGTTTTAAGAACTATTCATAATTTCTATGAAGAGGGAAAAACTCCATGGATGAGGGAAAGAGACTACAAGCTTTCTAGAACCATATAAATATGTTGTATGTTCATTAACAACCAAGAACTAAATATACAAGGCATATAAAGTCTTAACTTAATATGAAAATACCTAGAAAGCTTGAAAAAATGGAAGATATGATGAAGAAGAAAAAGATTCACAAATATTTATCAAACTTTAAATATGGATTAAGCCATTAATCACCAAAAATCATATCGCAATCAACCTCCGTAACCTTAGTAATAGACTACTCCATAATAGATGCAAGCACAAATATTATAGAAGAAGAAAGCATTCTTACAAATTAAGCACTTACAATGGAGAAATGAAGAACACTCAACAATGAGCTCTCACCTCTCTCTAAAACTATAAGTGTGTAAAAACTAGATAATCCTCTATCCTTCATCCCCTAGACTAAAACAATAGCTAAAGGTGTACAAGAACTAATAAAAAATACAAGGGAAAATATCTAGGGACCAAAACCCACGAAATAAGGCTAAAAGCAGGAGTTGGTGGCTGTCCCCGCCAGGCCATGATCGATCATGGCTTTGCCCATGATCGATCATGGGAGTGTTCTGCCAGAATTTTTGGAAGCCATGATCGATCATGGCTTTGCCCATGATCGATCATGGGCTTGGAACTTTTCACTCAGCACATTTGCAAACTATCTAGGCTTGCTCTTGATCACCTCTTGCAATGCCATTGTATTCCCATCCTACAAAAACATGGAATACTACAAAATACACACCAACTTGGGCCATGTTAGATACAAAACTCGCTAAGGCACTAATCTCGAGATAAGTGGATAATTAGGCAGAATTAAAGCAACAAACGCGTCAAGCGACTCCTAGAAGGAGCTTAGACATGACAATATTATGCGTTTATCACATCATCTTTTAGGATAATTGGGCCCCGTCCTATTTATTCGACCCAAGAGAAAATGTTTAGAACTATGCTCCCACAATATCAAATCATAGAGAATGGCGTTTATGTTAATATGTAATATATGAAATAATTTTGGTAAAAATCCATGCCAAGACTTAAACTTTTTACCTACCATGGTCTTTATGTTTTACCAATATATTGTGGGTTGACGTTTGCAACGACCACTGAACTTACCGGTGATAATTTCGTTTTGACCCAATAAGATTCTTTCGATTCAAGATTGTGGACACTCCAGCTAATTCGCGAATCTCGCAAGAATATATTTTTTATAAAATAGCACTTGTATTTTTGGGCTTAGAAACCCAAAAATAAGATTAATATTTTTTTAGAAGTGCCCAATAGGGAGAATCTGGCCCAGTTAATAGTGGCTCTGATGTCAAAACTTGCCGTATAAGGTTGTTCTTACATGACAAGTTTGCCAGAACTTGTCACGTAGGCCGAGAGTCTAACACATGTCCATAAGAGTACTTATTACGAGTTCAAAGTAAAATAGTAATTACTTGTTTGGTTGAGATTTTAAATCATAATTTTTAGATAAATTTTTGAGAAGTGTGAAAGTAGATTGAAAAGTTAATTTAATTTTCGTTGGAATTTTTTTCAACCAATTCAAAAAAACTCACGAAAAAAATTTAAAAAAATAGTCATAATGGATCTTATTTTATAGATCTCGATGAGTAGGTTTAAAATATAAATTTTTTTGTTTGATTCCAATTTATGAATTTAAAGTTATGGTGTTTTAAAAATTTTATGAGAGAGAAAGTAAAGTGAAGTAAATTTTGGAAAATATGAAGTAAAATTGACTCTTTAGTAGAAATTTTAAAAATTTGATTTTAAAATCTCAACCGAACACCACCTAAGCTCCAAGAAACTCGTTGCCCTCTTCAATTGCACTAGGTATATGTTATAGCTAGTAAAAACAATTAATCAACGTTGCAATAGATCATGCATAATATATAGCGAATAATGTTGTAGCAAGGTAAGTTTCACTTGCCAAAGAATTAGAACACTTTTATCTTTTGCTTTGAAATGCATTGGGTATTATCAACAAATGCAACAATATATTATTATCTATTTATTAACTACTATATTAATTAACAGAAAAACAATACTCCCCGATTTAAAATGATAGTTCAATCAATTTTTTTTTCCGGTTTGTCTAAAACTGATTATCCTATTTTATTTTTAGCACATAATCAATTTACCAAATTTCATTTTAGAAATAATGTGTATTGCCTACCATTAATTAGTTTAAAATTAGTACGTACCAATATTGCAGATTATTTGCTTATGGCCAAGTCCAACTTCATTCTCTGAAACCGACTAGGACTTGTTCTTGCGTGAGTAAGTAATATGGTCTTAATGAAGAATCTAATGATGGACTCCAGGAGGAAATAATTCGTCCAAGTTTGTTATAGACCTAGGCACACCTAAGGAACATGTGTCCCAACTCTTCATCTTTCTCGAACAATTGCATGAAATGCATGACATCGCTTTCGCTTATCCTCGCTTCTCAATAACTCTTTGTCAGTTGATATCTTTTTCACTCGGGCCTTGATGGCCTCGGGGATCTGCCTTGTTGACTCGGCTATTGCTGAGAAAGACTGTTCTATGCCTAGGCTTACAACGAGATGTCGCGCCTCCCTCTTTTGGTACATGCTTTGATGTAATGGAAGGATTATGGTGAGTTTCTTCCCTTTCAACATCATTATCATCGAGAGAGATGTCACCATTCATATATGTGTGGGGAATTAGGGCAGCAAACATGCATCGCATACACAAAACTTCTGCACTAATCAGAAAACCCGAGGATCTATACCGTTCAATAAAATCGACAGAAGACATACCTTGTATGAGATTTCGAGTTAATGAAACAAAAAGGATGGATCTGATCCTTCTGTTGTGGTCGTCCTAGCGTAGAAAATACAACGCCTCTACGGTGTGCACACACGAACGAGATCCGATCTTTCCTTGGTGTACTAGCACCTATTAGGGTTTTCTCACTTATTTCGCCTCAACTCTCTCCCTTAACAGCCAAGAAGAACAAAGGTTCCCTTTTAAAGGAGAACCCTAAGCAACAAACGAATTAGGCCCAAGTCCAACTTGGTCCGTTTTAATTCGTTTTTGATCCAACTCGTTTTGGTGTGCGACCCTGTAGGTTTATACTCTTTGGCAGTATAATTAAAAGCCCGTTTTATTATACGAATAGTAAGCAGTCTCTAGTAAAACATTACTACTACCCAAAGGGTATAAAGGTCAAAACGACACAACCATATATTGATATTCCACATATTAACTCATTTCGTCAACCGATATCTAGATTGAACACAAGACTAGGCAAGTGTCATTCTTATATAGTTCAATCTTTATTTCTTGATCTCTAAGTATAATTAATCTAATACAAATGACACCTCATTTGTGCATGGCCATGCAAATATTAATTATACTTATCGAGGGGCCCATAGATATCTCTCTCATTATATGAGAGTGACAAATCCCATCTTGATCAACCACATACCTCTACATAGTTTATAGTATGCTTGATCATTATCTTTATAATTACTCGGTCAAGAGCAACGTTTGATAATGCCTGACAAACTAAACCCTATGCTGGTAACCATGACGATCTCAGGTGTGAGGATAATACGATATCACAAATGGGGAACATCACTGATGACATTATGTAACACTCCTCGCAGTGTCCCCAAAGCGGGTCGGTCCAATACTTTGTTCCCTAACAAGTATCAGTGTGTTCAGCTTGATATCTTCATATCTATGACTTGTGGAACATAGTCATCAGCTGACTCATACTCCAATCATTATATCAATGTGATCCTAAATTATTAACACATAATTAGGGACATCAAAATAATATTATTATAACATTACCAGTATCCCACAATCAAGTCACGTACTTGATGAACTAGTATTAATATATATTATTTATTAGAGAACATAAAGTAAAATGAAATAAACTTTATTAATAACAATAAGCATAAGATATCCAAGTACAAATCATAATCTATGAATAGTTTTAGGACATATTTCTTTCAATATGAACCTAATGAAACAAATAAATAATAATGAGCAAATCTATAGTCCTCCACCATCCAAGCTATGTCTAGAGACACACGATACAAGTTCAAGACAAAAATCACAATATAAACTTGCATATAAATTCATAATATTAGAGTTCGGAACATCCAACCCAAAACCAATGGGCAATGGGTGGAGTAGCCTATAAATCTTATATATTGCTTTCGTAAGATCCATTTTTTCCGATGTGAAATTTATAATGTCAACACATAAAGTATAAGCATCCCTTGACAACAAACAGAAAAGTCAAGATACAGCTATGTCTCGGATACATCCCCTCTTGTTTCACCATGGTTCTCATTTTATTTATTGTATAGCCCCGTGAAGGACCGCGTGTCCAAAATAAAATAATGAATTTTCACTAAGATTTTGTTGCTGGTTCCCCTTTCGCCATTTTTTTATTTTTATTTTAGAAACCACTAGAATGGACTAATTTAAACAAGAGAGTCGGTGGAAAAACGAATTTCAAATCTTTAGCAATAGCACCAAAAACTTGTTTGTGATCATTTAAGTACTCGCAAGTGTATGAACCGGATATAAAGCTAAGGCAAGTGCGACCCAATGGACTTGACGGATTAAACATATGTTTGTCACAACTCAATAATTTTAATTAGATCCCAATCTAGCTAAAAATTTTCAGATTGATAGTTGATAAACTAAAAATACAAATAAAATATTAATTAACAAATTTCTAGGGTTTCGAGATCCTATATTTATTATCATCTTCTTAAGCATTCATGTGTATAAACACTACTCTCATCTCGCAATAATTTGATTTCTCGACCTTATTATTGGTAGAAAATAAAATAAATTTAGTCCGATTGATTTATAAAATCTAATTTGTAATTCTCTTACGGTCAAACTTGTGTATAAAGTCAAAATACTCAATACACTATATATCCATTTTTATTAAATCATAAACTGAAACAAAATTATAATGAGAATCCAATCTTACATTAATCAATTAAAATAAGCATACAATAAGAAGAATTATTTTTTTTAGCATTAAAGCACTAGTTTGGTAAAGTTTAATTAGCTTTAACAAGTGCAAAGAATCAATTTAATATAGTCATTCTAACCACAACACAAATATTCTACTAAAACATGCAAAATAATAAATAACAAATAAATTTAGTATAACACTTACTTGGCATGAAATTAATTGAATGAAAGAAACTTAAAATCAGTCTTCAAAGTAAAAAGAGAAAAAATAAAGACAAAAGAAGAGCAGTCGGACACACAAAATATATTTTTGTTTATTCATGTTGGATGTGGGACTAATCTCCGCTCACGAAACTCAACCTGCTGCTGGCCACATGGGAATTGGACCTGTGGAGAATTGGTGGCCGGATTGATTCCCATAGGAACCCATTAATAGACAAAGCCACTGGACGTTACCCTGTGAAGTGTGAACAAGCCAATGGGCCCATCACTAAAACTTCGTTAATTTTTTTCTACTGCAATGGATCATTGAGAAAATGAGAAACTACATTATTAATCTTTACATAATCTATAGTACTCTCCATTTCAACTCTCAAAGAAAATGTGGATTCTTAATTACGGAGAGTATGTGAGCACATTAGTTTGAGTAAATAATCCTGCTTTCAAGTTAAATCTATTGAAATGTTAAAATATATATACACACAAATTAAAGGAAAACTATGTCTACCGAACTAAGGTGCTATTCGTGTAATTAAGCAAAAATAAATCATACTTAACGCTATATATATTTATGCACAAAAACGTAGGAATCAATCCTTCATCGTGAACTAAAATTTTATTCTTCCTTTCCCACTAAAAAAGTCCTGCAGATCTGATTAATAAGTAGTGTGAAAAAGTTTCTCTAAGAGCACATATTAATTAACGGTTATTTATGTTGAGGATATTCTAATTAAACAATAAAAAAAATGAGTATTTGCATGAGAATTAGTTTCCCTGGATACCCTTAGCGCACCCGAACATGAGCAATTAATTTTTATTCTTGTAAAATTAATGGCTTTAATATAACTAAATTCAAAGATAAATTGTTAAATTGAGACCAAAGCAATATCTCATTAAAAAATATCACATCCAAGACCCTTTTCTCTCAACTTTCTCCTACCTTCAAAATTAAATCAGTGATATTGGTAGTGTGCATGAAATAGCTCTAACAATTAACTTAAATTTGAATTTATGTTGACACATCTCCCTTTTAAATTGAAGTACTCAATCTTAGCCCTAAAAAATTTATTGCTCATACATTTTCTCCCGTCTACTTTGTTATTCCTATGTATCTATATTATATAACACCATGTTTGACCAATTTTTTTTCCAAAAAGTACAAGAATCTAATGGTTAAAAATACACATGTTATGGTATGCATTAATTCTACACCATTGGATGAGTTTTATACACACATCAAGATGTTACATCAAAGTTAAAACACTCACACTAATAATATACATACAATAAACTCTCATATACTAATTATTTTGTCTACATTAAAAATGTCATAACTTAAAATAATAGATTCAAAATTTAATATTTAAAATATACTAATCGAGATCAGTTAAACAAGATCCATCATGACTATATAATTATGCAAAAAAAAATCAAGAAAAATTAGTGTGTAACATTTAAGAACGTACATTATGTGTTCATACATTATTGATCATCTTAATCTGTCATTTTTAGAACGTATGTTATGTGGTTAGATTATGATTTAAAAACTCTTTAAAAAAATAAAAAACGAGTCAGTCCAATATGGTATAATTTTAGTTTTTTCAGCATGAAGATATATTGAACTTACGTTTCAGTTGTTCACAATGTTAAACTAGACTAGACAATGGGGTCAAAATAGACTGATTGATTTTATCGATTTAAATTCGTCACACATCAATTTTTTTATCCTATCATCATATATATTTTTTATTTAACCGTGCTGGATGGTACGGGTATACCATAGTATATATATATATATAATCTAATAAAGGGAGATTTAAATCTCTCTCTTTACCTACAAACAAAGAACCTCACCCGCAAACCCCGGCACCTTGATGAGACTTGAATCTGAAATTTCTCTCAAATCCAAGTGGACGCCTCCCCATCTAAGTTATCCCACTTGCTTTTGACATATATACTTTAAAAACACATGTTAATGATACTTGTGTTATATGTTTAATATTTGTCACAAGTTTTTATTATCGTAAATAATATATTAATGTCATTTATAAATTTAAAATACATCTATATAATAAAGGGTAATGGGCACTGATTTTAAATTTTAATAATATATAAGAGATAAATAATTATGTAGAAAACAAAAAGTACTTTTTAAAAATAAATAAAGATTTTGACATGGATTTCAATCTAATATCTTATACCCTTCGGTCCAATCAAAGGCTTTGACTATTATTAAAAAAATAAGTTGTAAACAAAATCTAAGAGTATCTCCAACAGTATTTTATATTTCTGTTTTGTGTAAAATTTACATAACTTGTAATTTTTTTTCTCTCTAGCTGTCTTTTAAAATACATGTTTCTGTAAAAATGGTTATGTAAAATACACTACCATTTTACAATGCCACATCATTTTTCTCTCTTTTCTTTTCTTTTAAATAAAATTTATAAATAAAATAATTTCAAATATAAAATATGAATCTTAATAAAAACTATATATTTGAAATATGTTCATTAATACCGACAAATCAAGATCCATTATGATTATAAAATTATTTATAGAAAAATTCAAGAAAAAATAATAATAAATTGCTTATATTAATAGTTAACAAGTGTTGTAATTTTATTGGTTATTTTAAAATTTACACAAGACTTTACAAAAGTACCTTTGGAGCATATATATTTTTTAGTATTTAAGCTTTTTGTAAAAGTGGCTTCACACGTATGATTTACAAGTCAATTTTTACACTACCATTGGGGAAGCTCTAAGAGCATCTCCGGCATTAGTATTTAGTGTGATTTTGTGTATAATTTACACAACTTGCAAATGTTTCGGTCTCTAACAGTCTTTTAAATTTGACTTTTGTAGAAAATGGAAGTGTAAAATACATCCTAAATTTACACTACCACGTTAACTTTTTATCTCTCTATTTTTTTTTATAAAACTTTAAAATATAATAACTTTTAATATAAAATATGTATTGTAATAAAATATATATATATATTTAAAATATACTCATTAAGACTAATCTTTTGGTTATATCAAGGTCCATTGTCATTATAACATTATATATACAGAAATTCAAAAATAAAATAATATTATTTGCACAAAATAGCACCATACATATGACGGTATCTTTTGGTTCATTCAAATTTTACATAAAATTTTACAAAAGTACCATCAGAGCATGTATTTTTTAAACTTCAAAATTTGTATAAAAGTGATTTGACACATAAATTTTACACAACAATTTTTACACTATGGTCGAAGATGCTCTAAGCAGATTATTACTCTGAAAAATTACACTGTATATTTTAAATGTTATACATTATAATGCAATAATTACAATTGTTTTAATAGTAGTGCCAACATGTATTATATTATGGAAAGATTTCTAAAAAGCCTAATCCTTTTTCAATTAAAACTCCTATTCCTATATTAAATACACTTTCCTTACCCTTAATATAAATTAACCTACTCTCTTACTTAAAATTTATATACACTACTATTTTACTTATAACTCTTTAAGCTAGCGGCAGATTACCCCTCTCCCCTCTCCCTTTTTTCTTTTGTCTTCTTTTCCGATTCTTTTAAATAGTTCATCAATGTTTGAATTTAGTTATAAAAACTTTTCCTTGCCATTATTTTTCTCGCATTATTGGTATCTAGCAAAGAACATTTTCAGACTTCCCGTCAACAAAGTCAACTTTCGAGATCGACGACGAAAAAGGCGGCCACGTCGGCGGCGTACTACAGTGGGGCACAGATCGGTTTCCATAACGTTAAGTTACGCCTTTTCCCCAAAACATATAATTCGCTCAGCAAGATTGTCCGACATCAAAACCGTCTTCCAGCGGTCTTTCTCGCGGTGGTCAGCAGTGATACCGGTGAACTTCGTGGAGGCGAATTCATACTATTCGGCCGATATTAAAATCGGGTTTTATAGCGGGCACCATAAAGACTGCAGTGCTCCGTTCGATGGGCCCAATGGATTTCAATTGGCGCATGCTTCTTACCTGGAGAAGGGGCAGATCCACATAAATGCAGATAGAGCGTGGGTCGTCGATTTGGAGTCAGTAAAATCAAGCAGGGACGTTGATTTAGAATCAGTAGCGCTTCATGAGATCGGGCATATACTCGGGCTGGTGAATCACTCGTCAGATCCGTACTCCGTAATGTACTCGACTATAGGTGTAGAGAGGATAGTGGACCTGACTGCTGAAGACGTGAAAAGGATACAAAAGTTGTACGGGAGAAACCCTAATTTCGACAGTAGTACTATTCGTAATTCGGGTAATCCAAATAATGGTTATATTTCTGATATTTTGCTTGTCGCAATTACCATATTGCTGATCATTATCTTGTTTTATGTAGTTTGTTTTAGGCCACGCCTTGGTCGTTATGGAAATTGTTTTACCCTTCTATGCCTAATATTATTATTATTATTCATTCACTGATACAAAAAAATAAATATGATTTTTTGATATTGTTCGTCAAGTTTGTACGCATCATAAGTATTCATTTTGTTATATTATCCTTTTTCTTTTCTTCTTTTGGAAGACAATGGTATTTTGTACATGAAATTTGAGAGTGATTCAATCTCGTCATTTGAATTAAGTGCTGATTCAAATTTTTGACTTGAACTATCATAAATATTATTTGACTATATCTAAAATATCTAACATTCGAATCCATGAAAAATAAAAAATTCGAATCAAATTAAAGATTTTGAGTTATGCGGAGACCAACAATTATAAAAAGATTAATTTCATAAACTAGAGTTCAGTCTGGGCCACTTTCTTGATTTCTTCTGATTTGAGCAGAAGAAGGTGGTACTAGTGAAGTAGAATTAAAATACCGGAAGATTTAATAATTTTACAGACAATTTTAAGCCGCACATTTTATCTTGTTAAAATACAGACTTATTGGGAGAGAAACTCTCATATATGAGAAATATGTTTTCTTTATTTGCTGTTAATACAAATTTGTATGAATATACACTTTTACCCCATTTTAAATTTCTTACTCCAGGTGGTAGAAGGATTCATGGTAGGATTGGTTTACCCTTTTTTTTAACAGTCAATTAATTTAAATTTTATTTTTGTGAGATAAAGAGTATACATAATATTGTATTTTAGACAAAATAACCGGATGGGCTGTTTCAAATTAGCAGATGATCCAGACCAGAACAAAATAATTATAAGTTCGATATTTATTTTATAAATATAAAATCAATTTAAAATTACTTGGACTTTGGCATTTAATAATATTTTACTTCTAGTATTTTCACTTGTATCTTTGCACAAAACTTAATTTAAATTGCCAAATTAATAACCAATGCTAGAATTAGCGGCAATAAATCTCAATTGTTAGAAAAGAACGAAACTATAATTTTTTTTCATAATAATTTGCTATATGTTTTCTATAATGAGTTCTATAAATAAATACTAATGATTATGGGGTAGGAATTGATATGGTGAGATCGAAACCAATTAAAAAAATTTAGTTTTGATTTCATATATTTAAATATTAAAAATCAGAAATATATAAACAAAAAATACCAAATTTATATATAACCAAAAATAATGAAAATAAGGGTAAATTGTAAGGAAATTTTATTTGAACCCATCATATCATATCATATAACTAAATATATTAATGATAGAATTGCGTATCATTCTGACACGTGTCCCCCTCTCTCTGCCCTCTCCTAAACTTTCTCCTAAAAAAATGCTAAGAACCGTTATTTTCATATCTATCTCTCCCCTCAACGATTTCCTACAACTCCCCCCATCTCTCTTCTCTCTCATTTTCACATCTCTCTCCCCAGCAATTTACTACAATTCTCTCTTTCTTCCAGATTTTACCATGCCACTTTGTTAACCTACTAGTCATCTTCTCCATATAAGATTACTCTTCATTTTGATAGGGAAATTGTGCAATAAATTGTTCATTTTTTGTAAGTTATTTATTATCTTGTGAGAAATGTTTACAACCTATTGCAAAGTATAAGTTTTACTAGTACTATAAAATACAGTTCATTATTTAGTTCTCATTTTCAGTTTTTAACTTGAGTATGTTGCACACCATTCATTTGATGAAATTCCCAAGCGACAAAATTGTCTGTTATATAAAAATAAAAATAAAAATAAATGATTTATGTGAATGTGCTTTAGGAACTCAGCTTTTGAATTTGCTGTGCAAATAAGTTCCTTCCTTAGCATCATTTTACTCTAATTTGTTTTTAATTTTGAATCTTCTTAAATAAAAAGTAATGAATTATTTTTATTAGCAAGAAATTGGGAAGAAAGATAATCCCTGTCTAATGTCCTAAATATAGTGTCATATTTTACATATGGAGCATTGTATTTATTGATTATATGTTTAGTGAGGTTCTTGTGTCTTTTTAGGTTCTTGTTCCAATTCCTAGCAATCTATCACTAAGAAATTATCGTCTTGGTCATACTGAGCTAAGATTTCCTTCATTAACTTTGTTTTAAAAGGATTGGCATAATAGTAGCACATGGATATATGTACTTAAGATCACAAAATTTACAAAATTTAATAGAAAATTTGACGTTATGAACACTATAGGTACTAACGTACTACAAAAAATTGGGATAAAAGAAACTATCAAACTTTTTTATAACATTGCACAACTTGCGAGATAGCAAGTGCTATATTATTTGTTCAACCCTTTACCTATTTATTAAATAGATTTGGTTTTCTAATATTTAGATTGATTTTGTTCCTTTTTCATAGTTTTTCTACCGAGTCATTACATATTTCAAAAGAAAGATCACATCCTTTTAGAAATAAATTTACTATTTTATAAAGATCGTATGTTTCATTATATAAAAAAATTAACAAAATACAAATAACCTTTAATTTGATCTAGATTATTGTTTAAGAAAATAACAAACTTTAATTTTTTTTTATAGCATGTAGTTCCACGAATATCTAGAATGCCTGTACATTGTACACGCTGTAAAACTAGTCATCTATAAACTTAACCCATCCAATTTTTAAATAAATCCGACCTTACTATTTTGAGCTTTTCTTGCATCTTCAGTTCATCCGTAGACCTTGTGGAACTCAAAATTTTACCATTATTCATCACCGTGGTTACCGGCAGAGTTCTTGCCTGCGGCAATTGTAACGTCCTCACTACCACTCACCTCACTTCTTTTCTCTTGTGTACATCGTAAATAATCAAACATCATGAGAGATCGATTAACTTAACCCACTGTCAGCACCGAGATTGCCAGCCATTCGTGCCAACCTGTTGACAACTTCTTCCTCAAACATCACTAGAGATCGATTGAGCCAACTCACCATCAACCAACAAGGCTGCCAATTCCAGTGACCGTGCCAACAACTTCTTGCTGAAAATCGCGAGATCAATTAACCCATCTCACCGTTGATTAATGAGGCAGCCATGCTCGGCGACAATGCTTATCAAATTCTCGTTAAAAATCCATAATTTTCTTCCAATCTTACTTCAAGTGGTGGTGAGTTTATGATGGGTCTAAAATACAGTGGGCCTACTTAGAGTTCATTTATCTAAAGATATATACAAGATATTAATAGCATATTATTATACTTATAGTCTAATTCTTAAAATTTGTATCTCGTTGGTTCTAAATTTTGTATATTTTGAAATCTTTATTTAGTGAAATTGTTATAATCCATATGTAAAGATATGAAATAATATAATAGTAATCTTTGCATTTTAAAAAAAAATTGCTAAAAATAAAATTAAGTATATATATCGAAAAATTGAAATTAGTAAATTAGTGAAAATAAAAATTCCGAAAAATCCCATGGTATGGTTTTGGTTCATGTTTTGAAAAACTGAAACCGAAAATACAAAAAATCAAAATTACCAAATATCATGGTTTTGGTTTCAACATATCGCCATAAGAGATTCTGTCGCTAGTTCCCCTTTCGCCATTTTTTTATTTTAGAAACTACTAGAATTGAAGGAACTAATTTAAACTAGTGAGTCGGTGGAAAAACGAATTTCAAATCCCCGACAACGGAGCCAAAAACTTATTGTGATCATTTAATTACTCGCAAGTGTATGAATTAGATATATAGCTAAGGCAAGTGTGATCCAATGGACTTGTCGGATGGTACGTATGTTTGCCATCTTAATCTAGCTAAGAAATTTGAGATTGATAGTTGGTAAACTAAAAATACAAAAAAATATTAATTAACAAATTTCTGGGGTTTTGGCATCAAATACTTAATATCATCTTCTTAGTATTCATGTGCATAAACACTACTCTTATCTCGCAACAATTTGGTGTCTTGACTCTATTAGTGGCGGAAAGTAAAATAAATTAAGTCCAATTAATTTATAAAATCCAATTTGTAATTCTCAATCTTACAGCTAAACTTGTGTATAAGATCAAAATACTCAAAACACAATTTATAATCAGTTTTATTAAATCATAAACTAAAACCAACAAATCATAATGAAAATCCAATCTTACATTAATCAATTAAAATAGGCATACAATAAGAAGAAATATTTTTTTTAGCATTGAAGCACTAGTTTGGTATAATCTACTTATCATGAACACGAGCAAGGAATCAATTTAACATACTTATCATAACCCTAACACACAATAGGCTACTCAAACATGCAAAAGAATAAACAACAAATAAATTTAATATAAAACTTACTTGGTATGGAATTAATTGAATAAAATAAACTTCAAATCAGTCTTCAATGTGAAAGGAAAAAAATAAAGATAAAAGAAGAGGAGTCGGACATACAAAAGATATATATATATATATATTTTATTTTTTTTCGCATTGGATGTGGGACTAATCTCCGCTCGTGAAACACAACCTACTGCTGGCCACAACGGAATTGCCCCTGTGGGGAATCAGTGGCCGGATCAATCCCCATAGGAACCACCCATTGAAAGACAAAGCCACTAGATGTTACCATGTGAAGTGTGAACAAGCCAATGGGCCACCCACTTATACTTTGTTAATTTTTTTTCTCTAGCAATGGATCGTTGAGAAAATGAGTAACTGCATTATTAATCTTTGCATAATCTATAGTACTCTCTCCGTTTCAACTCTCAAAGAAAACGTCGATTCTTAACTACGGACGGTACGCGAGTACATTAGTTTGAGTAAATAATACTGCATTCAAATTAAATCTAGTGAAATGTTAAAATATATATACACACAAATTAGGGATAAACTGCGTCTACGGCACTAAGGTACGTGCTATTCGTGTAATTAAGCAAAAATAAATCATACTTAATGTTGTATATATATTTATGCACGAAAACATAGGAATCAGTCCTTCATCGTGAACTAAAATTTTATTCTTCCTTTCCTACTACAAAAGTCCTGCAGATCTAATTAATAAGTAGTGTGAAAAAGTTTCTCTAAAAGCACATGTTAAGGGTTATTTATGTTGAGGATACTCTAAACATAAAAAATTGAGTATTTGCATAAGAATTAGTTTTCCTAGATACCCTTAGCGCACACGAACATGAGCAGTCATCGGGAGAGATGTCATCATTCATATATGAACCTAATGAAACAAATAAATAATAATGAGCAAATCTATAGTCCTCCACCATGCAAGCTATGTCCGGAGACACACAATACAAGTACAAGACAAAAATCACAATATAAACTTGCATATAAATTCATAATATTAAAGTTCGGAACATCTAACCTAAAATCAATTGGCAATAGGTGGAGTAGTCTCTAGATCATATATATTGTTTTCATAAGATCCATTTTTCCGATTTGAAATTTATAATCTCAACATAATAATAATAGTTGCATAAAATGACATAATAAATAAGATTCTAACACATGTTAAATATCAATTCAAGTAATTTTTTTATTAATCTTTTCTTAAATTTTTTACAAATAATCTTGTAATCACAATGGATCTTAATTTATAGGTATTGATGAGTAGATTTCAAATATGTAATTTTTATTAAACTATATATTTTACATTTAAAGTTATTACCTTTTCAATTATTATAAAAAAAATTTGAAAAGAGAAAAAGCTGAAGGGCATTGTAAAACAGGATTATATTTTACGCAACCCTTTTACACAAATTTCAATTTTAAAAGACTGTTGGAGACAAAAAAAAATTTACATGCTGTGTAAATTTTACACCAAACAAAGATTTAAAAGACTGTTGGAGATACTCTAAGTTTACACTGACACGTTAGCTTTTTCTCTCCCCAAATTTTTTTATAAAAATTTAAAATGTAATATCTTTTAATATAAAATATGTATTTTAATAAAAAAATATATATTTTAAATATACTCATTAAGACCAATAAATCAAGATCCATTGTCATTATAAATTATATATGCAAAAATTTAAAAACATAATAATAATAGTTGCATAAAATGACATCATACATGCGTCTGTATCTTATTAGTTCATTCAAATTTTATACAAAATTTTACAAAAGTACTATTGGAGAATATATTTTTTAGATTACAAGATTTGTGTAAAAGTGGTTTGACATATAGGATTTACACAATGTTTTATAAATACAGTTAGAGATGCTCGCATAGTATTCCTTTGGGTTGCATTCTTTTTTCCCCGGATTTTAAAATCACGGAATTTGATAAATCATAAGATTGTAAAATACCATGATTTTAAAACTACATGATTTATCAAATCTTTGTTCTTTTTAGCTACGGGATTTTACATTCAAAATCTCGAAATTTTAAAGCCCTATATGCTTTTGCATGATTGGGTTCAATTCATGGGAGAACTTACGCAATAATAATTTTATTTTATTTTTAAACAAGCAACAATGTAACTTAAAACAATTATGTTTACAAATTTCTAATTACGTTAAACAACCACGTCAAAATTCTTACTATTCAAATAATAGTGTAAGGAGTATCATTAATGATATGTTGGTGCAATCATTAAAAAAATATATAAAGTAGTAACGTAATTTGTTTTCTTTAAAAACATACACCATCTTAACACAAACAAAATCTAATAAAATTAAAGAACGCAACCTTAAAATTCCTCTATTTTTATTGTAATATTTCAAATTATTTTTTTTATTTCAAATTAATAATCAAATATTTAATTATAGTGTTATAATTAAAGGTTTAATTTTAAATAAATCCAAAATATATCTGATAAATAGGAAGAGCCTGTAAAAAAGAAAATACTAAATACAATGTTATTCTGAGTAGGCGAGATTCTCAAAATCCCAACCTTTTAAGCAGATTCTGAAATCCACTAATCTACATGATTTTAAAATTTCACAAGATTTAAAAATATCGTCATTTATCCAAAAGAACAGTACTCAATTATCACTTACTTTAAAATTTATATATCCTACTATTTTAAATACACTTTCCCTGCCCTTAATATAAATGAACCTATATCTCTTACTTTAAAATTTATATACCCTACTATTTTACTATCTCCTAAGCTAGCGGCAGATAGATTACCCAAATGTGTAACTAACAAATAAAACTGAAGTTCATCAATGTTTGAATTTAGTAAAAAAACCTTTTCCTTGCCATTATTTTTCTCTCATTATTGGTATCTAGCAAAGAACATTATCAGACATCCCGTCAACCTTCGAGGTCGACGACGAAAAAGGTGGCTACGTCGGCAGCATCCTACAGGGGGGCACACATCGGATCCCATAACGTTAAGCTACGCCTTTTCCCCAAAACATATAATCCGCTCAGCTAGATTGTCCGACATAAAAGCCGTCTTCCAGCGGTCTTTCTCGCGGTGGTCAGCAGTGATACCGGTGAACTTCGTAGAGGCAAATTCATACCATTCGGCCGACATTCAGATCGGGTTTTATAGCGGGCACCATAAAGGCTACAGTATTCCGTTCGATGGGCCGAAGGGATTTGATGAATTGGCACATGCTTCTGACCTGGAGGAGGGGCAGATCCACATAAATGCCGATACACCGTGGTTCGTCGATTTAGATTCAGTAAAATCAAGGCACTATGCCCAGCGGGAGTTTAGGTGACGTACACTGTACGTCGCTTAAGTAAAGTTTGTTCGTCACCTAAAGTTTAAGCGACGAACCGCGTGTCACCTAAGCTCCGTCACCTAAGTGGCGTGGCATATAGTTTAGGCGACGTACAGATAAAAGCGCGTCATCTAAGTATCACTTAGGTGACGTATGTACGTCACCTAAGTGATCCATAGGCGACATACATGTTCGTCGCATACATTTTACACTTAAGCGACGTACCTTTTTATGTTTGTCACCTATGATTATTTTTTATGTGACGTACTCTTTATGTTTGTCGCCTAAAGGTACATCTAAGGTGACGTACCGTTTTTAGCTTTGTCACCTATAAATATCTTTTATGCGACGTACTCTTTTATGTCCGTCGCCTAAAGGTACATCTAAGGTGACGTACCCTTCTTATGTTCGTCACATATAAGTATCTTTTATGTGACTAACTCTTTTATGTTCGTCGCCTAAAGTATATCTAAGGTGACGTACCCTTTTTGTGTTTGTCGCCTAAGTGGGAAAACTAGGCGACATACATGATTTAGGTATGTCGCCTAAGTGAAAAATCATATTTGACAAAATTGCTAAAAATTACAATAATCCCTGCAGTCAAAACTGCATTTTAAACACAAAAACCTACACTTTATACCACAAGCTGTAATCCCAAATAAATAATTATAATACACCTTAATTCACAAACATACAATTCTCATTATCTAATAAAATTTTGAATTATATTTACATAAGGTCTAATATATATAAAGTAAAAAGATGTTCAATGCTCATAAAAATAAATAAAAATATTCAATATTCAAGTACAAACATAAAGTAAAACAAACGCCTATGGCTGCTGGTCGGTAAAAGAACCACCGGCAGTATCCCGTCGAAGAAGCTCAAGGACCTGACGTTGCAAGTCAGCCATATCCCGTTTTAGCCCTTCGTTGGCTTCCATCAGCCTTTCGACGGTGGACTGGAGATTCGCGACGTTCGCAGATGCCGGCCGCGCTTCGCCTCTCGTCTGTGGGTCCCTCCTGTACCCTGACCCAATGCCGCGGACGACCGTCCCTCTTCGAACACCGACCTCTCCCTGAAGAACCTCGATCTGTGTCTGGAGAGGGAGGACGATCGATGCCGACTGAATCGGGTCCGAGCCGTCTTCCACGGGCGACGGCGTGGGATTTGAGGATTCGAAGGAAGCGATGGAAGCTTTCGCCGCGGACCTCATCGCATCCTGCAAATAAATAATAAGAGTCAACAATTAATCAGTAATTCAATATCATATTATAAACAATAACAAATGAACAAACAATTAATAAACTCTTACCGTTTTATCCGGGGCATTTTTCACATAGGCGTCCGCCCATGCATTTAGAATAGGGGCTTTATCCCCTTTTTCCTTCAGCTTCTTCGCTTGATAGGCGAAGGGCACCGATCCCGAGGTGTGGTCCACCTTATTCTGAGATGCCCGAATCTCTTTCATTCTCTGGGATCGGGCCTGCAATGCGAACTTTAAAGTTAGTAAAAATTCGAAAGGAATTCAAAACGACGATAATAAAAATAAAATTAGTAATAGTAATAGTAATAAGATAGATGCAAATGACAGACAATATATACCTTATCCTCCTCAGTCGAAAAGTGCTCCGTCAGCCACGTCCACTGCGCCACACGGTGGACGAACTCAAGTGGAATCTCCGAACCGTGTGTCTCGAAATGGGACCTACAATCCGACATCCAACCTTTGTAGCGCGAATGTGCTAATGCCTGGATGTAGTCGAACAGCGCATCATGCTCGGGGCTGATGTCGTAGTAGGTCTACAAAAGAAAAACAACATAGGTAAGTCAAACACATTGAATATACACGCAAATAATAAAAAAATAGAAGTAACTATATCAGTACTTACATAGATGTTGTTGAAGACAATCATCTGGTCCTCTTGAGGCAGCTCCCAATATGAAGCCGACCTCATGGGGACAGAGTCCCTCACTATACTGCCTATGTCGCGTGAGAGGCGAGCTTGATAATGCTCGTCCAACGGTAGCTTGAGCTCGTCGGACCAGGGGAAGGCAATCTTCTTCCCCTTCTTCCGCACCTCCTCGTGTGTCTTCTTACACACGCATATGCCACGGGTGCGAGTGGAGGAGGTGGAAGTGGAAGTGGAGGCCGAGTCACCTATAGGATAAAACAAACATTATAATTAGTAACATTTTTAGTATTATAAAGCAAAAAAATATAAAAATTATATATTAAAGATATAAATAATCACCTCTACTCTTGCAGCGAATGCTACGAGGAAGCGAGCGCCCAGTGGTGGCGGTGCTCGCGGCAGTCGACTGCTCTGTAGCAATCGGAGCTGGCAGTATCTCCAATGGGGGCGGTGCATCATCGTGCTCGGGAGCTCCTGTGGGAGCTGCTGTAGGCGCAAAGCGCTGTGCAGCGACCTTGCGCAGAGAAGCGAGTGTGGCAGCGGACGAGGGATATTTTCTCTTCGGAGGCATAATCTAATATCTATAGAGCTACATAATTATAATTAAAGGAAATGAAATGAGCCACTACAAAAATAAATAAAGAAGACGCAAAGAGAAAAGTGACTAGTAGTATTATGTTAAGCATTGCTATCAAATACTATTTCAATATATCTCACTATTTTACAATTTATTTTAAAACCCTTCCTCCAATGTAATAATGTAAGTTTGCCAAAAAAAAAGACTTGTAATAATAATGCTCATTGTATAAAATATATTATATGAAAGAAGCCCAACAAATTATGAATTTTATTCATTTTACTTGAACTTAGGACCAGAAATCTCATAGAATGTAATAAAATAAGAATTGAAATCTCATAGAATAATCTGATCATTAGTTTAGTAGAATCACAAACAAAAAAGGAAATGTTCAATTCAAGAAGAAAAATTAGGACCAGAAAAAGGTGTAGCACTTTATGATTATCATAAATAAAGAAGCACAAAAAACATGGGCTTTTTTTTCCTTCACTTTATCAACTTAGATTTACCCTCATCAACATGGGCTTTTTTCCTTCACTTGATCTCCCAATGCAATATTTTAAATTTATTGGGTTGCTAAAAGAATAAAAATAAATAAAAGACAGAAAAAGAGAGCACCTTGCAGCAGTGGATTATAAGCATGTAGTGTTTTCATAAAAAAAGAATCATCACCTGTTAACTAAAATTAAGATACGGATTATAAGCATGATATGAAAGGCCTCTAGTCATATCACTTTCTTACTTGGTTGATAGATATATGTAAGTAAATAATCTTTTGGGTATGCTTGCATTATAGAATTGAGAAGTGGTGTGTTGTTGCATCTAAACACTAAATGTCCCTACAGCAACACCAACTAAAAAGCTAAAGTCCCTTTTACTTTCAAATACATTCTGAACCAAACCCAAAATTTCCTAGATCAAATAACATGATTTTACTTCAGGCAATGAACAAAAATTACATGCTCACGTACCCCTTAACCCAATAATGGCATAAAGCAACCAATCAACAACAATTAATCAACCTTCAGGAACACGAGATATATTCAATAAGCGTACATTCTCTAAACATATATTTGCTAAAAAAAATAGTGCTAATGCATCATCTTGTAGCAGCAGTGGTATATTCAGCCCCTATTTTTTTTTCCTAATCTAACTCAAGCCTAATCTTCTATCTTCTATTTAAAAAGAGAAAGAGAAAGAGATCAAAAATTATAGTTCAACAAACTGAAGCAAATATACTGTGTGTATATATACATTCATACTCCATTCTCACAAACATACTACACTTGCATTCCCATTCAAACACACACATATTCATAGGAAAAGACGGAGAAAAAAACGAAATAGAAACACATAAAAGACAGAAAAAGGACAGAGAAAAAACATACTACACTTGTAGCCTAATCTCTTCGATACTATATCATCAATCAATCAATAATCCCAAATCCTAAAAGCTAAAAATATTGAAATAGAAACTAGCTATTGATGATCAAACTAAGCACGTTCGCTGGGAATTGGCCGAGCTAGCTGGATATCCTTGAAAAAAATAAAGTTTTAGGGCTTACCTTGTAGAACTCGTGAGAGGCACCACCGGTGGTGGTGGTGGTGGTGGTGGATCGGAGGTGTGGGTGTTAGAGGAGAGGAGAGGATGTGCGGATGTAGTGCCGTGAGAGACAATGCAGTATGTTGAGGCATTACATTGAAATATCTGAAATAGCTAGATATTTTTACATATAATTAATAATGTTAAAAATAGATTTTTATAGAGGTACCTACAAAGTCACATAAACCATGGAATTCATCACAAAGGCAATATTATTGAGACTTGGATATCTCAAGTTAAAAATGTCGCACTCAAAAGATGGCCTATCGATGTTTGATCTTAATGACAGTTGGATGATCTAACATTGTTTGTCACTTGTTCTGCTATACCGATTGATGGGCTGCAATGAAAAGGAAAAGAATTAGAAGTTTTACACAAATCATGTGTACTTAATCTAAAGATTTAGAGAGAACGAGAGAGAAACTACGGAATTAACATATAATTTTGCTAGCTTTAATCTTTCTGCAATTTTGGGCACTTAAAAAGCATGCCCATAGGTATAAAAAAGAAAATATAAAAACAATTCCCCTTGAATGAAAGATCAATGTAAGGCATTATGTAGTATGTACATTTATAGCGAGGGAGAGAGAATTTTAATCGAACAAAAATCAAAAGTTACAATTGGTGTTTATAGAAATTAAATAGAACTTGCTATCATTAATGTATATATAGATATAGATAGTGGAGAATTGCAAGAGTCATTTATATGAGATATAGATAGTCGAGAATTGCAAGTCATTTATACAATTAAATTAAAGGGAATGAAGAGGAAGACCATATAATTTCTTCATGCTTAGTTTTTAGTTAATAATGGTGAACTTGGAGAAGAGGAAGAGACATGCATGATTTCCAATTATTATTAAATAATCACAAAACTTGCATAGGAGCCAAAAAGGAGTGTGCAAACATTAACATTAATTAAAGCTATTCTAATTAAATGGAAATACTAAATTTAATGCACTTCCTCCTATAAATATAGAAAGATAAGTGTATGGTAGAATGCACTTTCATCTATGCATAAAAATAAGAGTCGATGGGACGTGGAAAAATATTAATGGGCTAGATTGATAAGAATGTATTAAAGATCATTAATTGTAAATATGTAATCTAATTATATAATATTGAAATTGATGTAGAAAAAACATGCATTCATGAATGGAAAAAGAAAGAGTATGTTATTATTATTTTGTAAATAACTTATTAATGGAGGAACTTCCTCCATAATACTATAATAGTATATAGATAGCATTAGATTAAAAAAGTATTAAATATGTACTAATGGAGGAATTTATTTGATTAGGAGTTAAATACTTACATTATATTAGATAAATAACATTAGATTAAAAAAGTATTAATTATGTATTAATGAAGAAACTTCCTCTATTTGACACGTGGCATATTCATGTTCAAAGGGGGATCATTTTACTTTAGTAGTTGTAGATATGTCAAATCTGTAATATATTCTTTATTCAATTGAAGATTGCATTTAAACCAAAGATTAAATCTTTGGGCGATTCTAAGTGATGAAACAAGGGCAAATCCATAACAAGCAATTTCATTATTTTATTACCAACTTATATATACACTAATTTGGATTATTTAATTTTTTTTGTGAGAGATGAAAAAGTATTTGGGCTCTGGAAGAATGAATAATTGAAAAATAATTAAAAAGTATGAAGATCGTTTGAGAGAGAGAGAGAAGCTCTGTCATAGTCATTGCAAAAACAAAAACGCCATTCTCTTGATGGTTGTAGATATGGCATTGTTCAGATGAAATTCAAGTATTAAAATAAAGTGGCAAAATGAAGAATGTTCATTTAACGTCAACAGCCAAAATTATGGCAACATCACCGGTACAGTTGGTTTCCCAAACTTCAGAGGAGCGAAATCCGGATATTTTGCCTACATAGTTGAGTGAAAATATAGTATTATATTATTTTAATTAAATTTGAATTTACTAAAGTAACCCGTGCCTATGGCAACAAAACATAGGAATAAACCTTTCGTCCTGAATTAAAATTTTATTCTTTGTTTCCTACTACCAAAGTCCCACATATCTAATTAATAAGTAGTGTGAAAAAGTTTCTCTAAGAGCACATGTACATTAAGGGTTATTTATGTTGAGGATAGTCTAAATAGAAAAAATGAGTGTCTGTATGAGAATTAGTTTCCTTAAATATACCCTTAGCACGCACGATATTCATGAGCAATTAATTTTTATTCTTTTAAAATTAACGGCTTTAATATAACTAAATTCAAAGATAGATTGTTAAATTGAGACCATGGCAATATATCATTAAAAAATATCACATCCGATACACTTCTCTCTCAACTTTCTCCAACCATCAAAATCAGTGACATCAAAAATAATAAAAAAGTTAGCCACGTAAACTATAGTTAATGCTACCCTAAAGTGATCAATGCTTCAAGCTATATTATAATGCCACCTTAAATTTGAATTTATGTTGACACATCTACGGTTTAGATTAGAATATTCAATTTTAATCATAGTGAGACTCGAAGTTAAACTTTTCCAAATCTAAGTTGGCGTGTCTCAAACTAGACTATCCTACTTGCTCTTGAAATATATATACTTTAAGAACGCATGTTAATAATATTTGTGTTATTTGATTTTATCACGAGTTTTTAATATCATATGTTGGTGTCATTTATAAATTTAAAATAGATCTATACAATACAGGGTAATGGGCACTGATTTTAAATTTTAATTATATATAAGAGATAAATGATTATATATATAAAAAAATACTTTTTAAAAATAAGTAAAGATTTTGACTTGTATTACGAACTACTATCTAATACAACTGCAATTTGGTGGGTCGCATGTAGAATTAGTTAAAAAATTGCAATATTAAATCTCGAGGCTTTTGCCCTTCAAAATTTGGCCCTTTTGTCCGGTCAAAGCCTTTGAGTATTATCAATTTTTTTTCTAAATTGTAAACAAAACTTAAGATCTCCAGCAATAGTATATATTATAATTATGTATATAATTTATACTCTAAAAAGTTTATTTTCCAATAGTCTTTTACACTCTAAGTTTACATAGCCATATCATCTTTTCCTCTCCCTAGTCTTTTTTTATAAAATTTTTAAATTTAATAACTTCTAATATAAAATACATATTTTATTAAAATTTTTATTTTTGAAATATGCTCATCAAGACCAATAAATCAAGATCTATTGTCATTATAAGATCTTGTATACAAAAATTTTAAAAATATAATAATAATGATAATAATAATAATAATAATAATTACACAAAATGATATCATTCATACTCGGAATCTTAATGGTTCATTCAAATTTTACATAAAATTTTAAAAAAGTACTATTGAAGCATATATTTTTTAGATTTCAAGATTTGTGTAAAAGTGGTTTGATACATACGATTTATACAACAATTTTTACACTACAGTTAGAGATGCTCGTATGGTATTACTTTAAAAAATTATACTATATATTTTTAGTGTGACACATTACTATGACAATAATTACAATTCTTTTACTAATAGAACCAACGTTCATTATATTAAGGAAAGCTTTCTATAAAGCCTAATCCTTTTTCAATTAAAACTCCTATTCCTATGTTAAATACACTTTCCTTACCCTTAATATAAATTAACCCACTCTCTTACTTAAAATTTCTATACCGTACTATTTTACTATCTCTTAAGCTAGCGGCAGATTACCCAACACACCTCCCCCTTTTTACTTTCGTCTTCTTAAGTTCATCAATGTTTGAATTTAGTTGTAAAACCTTTTCCTTCCAATTATTTTTCTCCCAGTATTGGCATTTAGCTAAGAACATTATTAGACCTCCCGTCAACCTTCGAGGTCGACGACAAAAAAGGCGGCCACGTCGGCGGCATACTACAGTGGGGCACACACCAGATCCCATAACGTTAAGTTACGCCTTTTCCCCAAAACATATAATTCGCACAGCTAGATTGTCCGACATAAAAGCCGTCTTCCAGCGGTCTTTCTCGCGGTGGTCAGCAGTGATACCGGTGAACTTCGTGGACGCGAATTCATACTATGCGGCCGATATTAAAATCGGGTTTTATAGCGGGCACCATAAAGACTGCAGCATTCCTTTTGATGGGCCCAAGGGATTTGAATTGGCACATGCTTCTGACCTGGAGGAGGGGCAGATTCACATAAATGCGGATATAGCGTGGTTCGTCGATTTGGATTCATTAAAATCAAGGAGGGACGTTGATTTAGAATCAGTAGCAATTCATGAGATCGGGCATATACTCGGGCTGGAGAATCACTCGTCAGATCCGTATTCCGTAATGTACTCGTCTCAAGGTGTAGAGAAGATAGTGGACCTGACTGCTGAAGACGTAAAAAGGATACAAAAGTTGTACGGGAGAAACCCTAAGTTTGACAGTAGTACTATTCGTAATTCCGGTCATTCAAATAATGGTTATATTTTTTACATTTTGCTTTTCGCATTTACCATATTGCTCAGCATTATCTTGTTTTATGTAGCTTGTTCTAGGCTACGCCATGGTCGTTATGGAAGTAGTTTTACCTTTCTATACAAAACTATTGTGGTATTATTATTCATTCATTAATGCAAGAAAGAAATAAAAATATAATGCTTCTTTCATATTGTTCCTCAAATTTGTATGCTTTATAAGTCTTGGTTACCTTTGAATGTTTTCTTTCTTTTCTTCATTTGGAAGACAATGGTATTTTGTACATGAAATTTGAGAGTGATTCCATCTCATATGAATTAATTGCTGATTCAAATTTTTGACTTGAACTGTCGTAAATATTATTCAACTTGAATCCAAAGTGTCCAACATTTGAATCCATGATAAGATTTTGAGTTTTGCGGAGCGCAATTATAAAAAAATTAATTTCATAAATGACATATTATTATGATAATACATTTTTATTAAGAAAGAGAAGAGAAATAACACTTGGGTGTTCTTAAATAAACCCACAACATTATTCGTCTCACCCCATAATACTACAAATTCTCTCCCACATATCACAAACCCTAAATCACATTTCTTCTCACAATCTTCTCTTCCATTGCCCGTGTTTCTTCTCCCTCCACAAAACCTAAATCGATCACTTCCACCATTGTGAGATATAAGCTAGTAATGGATATTCTTAAATAAGCCCACAAAATAATACATGTAGGACTTGAATATCGATGGTTTATCGGTCACAGATATAATAATTGTTACTGAAAAATTTCGGTTAATAAGTACTGTACTTGTGTCCTAGAAATCACATATACCGAACCTGAGGGACCACATCTTTTAAAAAAGTAGAGATTGTGTGATTTAAAAAATGAAAAGAAAAGAAAAAAGGACCGTGTCCAAAAAACATTAATTTTTGAAAAAAATAAACAATGCATCACTAATGAAATTTAAACTATAAATAAGAAGGAACGACATATTACACAAAACCAAAGAAGCAACACGAGGAAGAGACGAAGCCCACCAAATTAGAATAATAGGATTTCTAAGTTCATCACATTTGTACTTGTACTAGTAAACTAGGATTTCTAAGTTCATCACATTTGTGCTTGTACTAGTAAACTAATGCACCAAACAAAGTGTAAATTCTTTTTCAGGTTCATTACCAAAAAGTACAATATATTTAACTTGATTTTCACTTTCTACAAAATAAAAAAAAAATCTGACTCAAATAATTTTTTTTTCTTCCTGACCTATGCCATGAGGTGTGAATTTCAGATTTCGCACATCTCGACTAATCCTTACTCATGGATTTGAGTCTGTCACTGGTCACAATTATCAACTCCAGAGATTGAACTCAGTGGTACTCAAACAACTGAACACATTTTGTGGTTAAGTAACTTTTTGTTTTTAGTTGTTTTTACTTTAGTTATTCTTTACTGAACTATCATAATTTCGATAATGAAAATTGTAGGTGTCACCTAAAGATATTTTGTGGCGGTTACAAGTGTCAAAAAATCTACCCACCTAAGAAAATTTTATTCATATTTATGTAACTCATTTCAAGGATAAGAGTTTCCTAATTAGGAATTAAAATCGAATTTCATAACCAAGCACTAGTATTCTTCTTGGATAAAATAATACTAAGAAAAGTTATATCCAGTGATTATCTTTGGAGCTTTCTATTTCTTCCATTGTCACTCTTCTGCTCCTAAGTAGACGAACTAAACGTCAACGTTTCATCGTTATAATGAGAATTAATTTCATTAAGTAGAATGATTTTCCACAAAGAAAAAAATGATTATGAAATGATCTACGAAGTGCAGATGTTGAATTTATGGCAATGTGACGCCGCTTAAATAGCGCGTTGCGATAGAGCCCAAGTGCAGGCACGTCAAGTTGTAATATAGTCTCGGAAGTCCGAGTGTCGAACCACAGGGATAAGTGAAAAGGAATGGAATGGATTACGGATTAAAGTGTTTTCTGATTCTTGTAAGATGAAATGGTTATCGAACAACGTAAATGTAAAATGGTTGTGAAAATTAATAAGAAAGCACTAAGGTAGTTGGAGGTTAGTTATGATTAAAGAGACGGTGATCACTCGCTCATACAAAGATTATAACACAAGATTTCTCAAAATATGGGGAATGTTGGTGTATCTCTCAATAGCAAAGGGTGCGACGCTAGGCGACTCATTCCCGAGTTGAAGCTATATCGAGAAAGAGACAAACGACATTCCACCAAAGACGGGGTTATCATTCCTACCTCTTAGCTACGGGTGTGAAGCAAGGCAACCCATTCCCGATGAGGCTAATCCGAGATAGATATGACAAACTCATCATTAAACGATTTAACATAAAGCAAGTGTAGTAATCTCATGATTTAAAGAATGAAAATTATAAAGTGAATCCTAACAATGAAACGGAATAAAGTTTATGGGATAAATTAGTCAACTCATCGTTTATCACATATGGTAGAATATAAAGAGTCTAAGTATCACATAAAGTGTAAGAAGCACTCAATATATCAATAAATGAATCAAAGATAAGCTAAACAAATTTAAAATCCATCTATGGAGTTTTAAGAACTATTCATAATTTCTATGAAGAGGGAAAAACTCCATGGATGGGGGAAAGGGGCTACAAGCTTTCTAGAACCATAGAAATATGTTGTATGCTCATTAACAACCAAGAACTAAATATACTAGGCATATAAAGTCTTAACTTAATATGAAAATACCTAGAAAGCTTGAAATAATGGAAGATATGATGAAGAAGAAGAAGATTCACAAATATTTATCAAACTTTAGATATGGATTGAGCCATTAATCACCAAAAATCATATCACAATCAACCTCCGTAACCTTAGAAATAGACTACTCCATAATAGATGCAAGAACAAATATCATAGAAGAAGAAATCATTCTTACAAATTAAGCACTTACAATGGAGAAATGAAGAACAATATTCAAAGAGCTCTCCCTTCTCTCTAGAACTCTAAAAAATATGTAAAAACTAGATAAAGATATCTTAAGGTAAAAGAAATAATATATATTAAAAGGTAGCAAAATATCTAGCTAAATATCTAAAATAACTTGAACCACTAAAATAGCCCATTTTGGGTGTGAAATGGCCAAGTTTCCAGGGCCATGATCGATCATGGCCAACCCATGATCGATCATGGGGTCTTCTGCCTGAATATTATTTGCACCATGATCGATCATGGGATTCCATGATCGATCATGCTTCTGGAAATTCTCCAAATCAGCACTTTTGTAGCTTTTGGCTAGCGCTTGATCAATCATTCGAAGGCCATTGCATCCTATGCCTATAAACACATAGAAACACAACAAAAGCACACCTAGCGGGACGATGTTAGATACAAAACTCGCCAAGACACTAATCTCGAGATAAGTGGATAATTAGGCATAATTAAAGCAACAAACGCGTCATGCGACTCTGGGAAAGAGCTTATGCATGACAATATTATGCGTTTATCAACTCCCCTCAACTTATCTCTTGCTAGTCCCTTAGCAAGACAAAAATATATAATTACAAAAGCACTATGCTAAACAAAAAAAAAAATTGTTAACTTCTAAGTTCCCAAAGAAGACGAGTTGCATCTCGTGAAGGTTTTCAGAAATGATACCTACAAACATTAGGAGTTTGATCATGATGAATGATGAGAATGAAGATTCAAATTTCAATTTGCAAAGCAAGAGGCATTACTATCAACTTTCCAGAATGACGGACTTTTGAATGATCATCTAATTCGCCTATCTCCTTTAGAACACAATCCCATATTCTCCAATACTCACATACTAGACTTTGATTCAAACAATTCAATATAAACACAAAGAGTCATAATCATTCGAGAAGGAAGAGAGAACTTTTTCAAAAACAAAAGCTCCGAGATTTGTCAATTCTAAGCACTTTCTTTATCTTTTACTTGGAAATTTCGCTAAATTAGTTCAGGGCGGTTTTCATCTCTATGGGGGGCAGCGGTCTCACTTATGAAATTTTCTCAAAATTATGCTCATTCATTGGATCTTAAAGGAAGCTATTCACCCTTTCCCATATGGTAACCTTTACCCATCCGTAATATTAGACAAAGAGACTTAATATTTAGTCAAGTGAAGCTTTAAGTCAATATTAGGATAAAAGTCATCCAAGTTGTCAAAGTGCTATGCTTTTGTCCTCTCATTGGAGGATCTTTTCGAAAGAGCTTCCATTATTTTTGGACAAAAATTTCTCTTCTCTCAATGAAAATAAATCTAAGTGTTATTACCGAAAAGAAAACAACCGAAGCAATCTAGCATGAGGAGCATGAGAATATAACGGGATATGAGACTAAGTGGAGCAAGGCAATTTAGATTATCATTCAAATTCCTATCTTGATCAAAGAATTCATGCCAAAAGCTAATGAAACAATGGTCTTCATTGAACAAAGTCAATCAATCAATCATCACTTTTCAAACTTCTCAAAAAAAAAAATTCTACTACACATGGAAATGAACAATAGCAAGCCAAACAAAATAAACACAAAATAACGTACCCCCCTCAACTTGAAACACACATTGTCCTCAATGAAAAGAGAACAAATAACAACGCACGGAAGGGCTACTTTGGCTTTGCTTCCCATGAGACAAAAATAAGACATAAACAAAAACTATTCACAAAACGGGTTAGAATTAGAATTCAAAAGCAAAAACCATAACATTCAATCATTAAAACCAAGTTTTAAAGTTAACATCATGTCAAAGTTCTAATACAACCCAAAAAGAAATAAAATAAAGCTAAGCGTAAATATAACTAATAAAAGAGTTTTCAGGATTTGGCAAATCGCATCACATGTCGGGAGGTGGGGGTGGAGGGAATCGACCGTACAACGCCTCGAACTGCTGGCGTATGAACTCCTGCTGAGCTGCCATCTGCTCTGCAACTCTTGCCTCGACTTGGGCTGCTATCTCTGCTTGAAGACGGTCCTGTCGCGATATCATAATCTCCACCCTCTCATTGACACCCGCGAATCCGGTGTGGATCAAGGCAGTCATTTGTTCAAACTGCTCTCTAATGAACTCCCTATTGTCATCCACAGGCCCAGAGCTTGCCCTTCTTCTACGCCTTGATGTACCCGGAACATCCGCTCCTGCTTCTTCAGCCCCTTCTTCTTCGCTATCACCCTGTTGTGGTGCGGCTGTGGAAGAACTCGGCCTGTTCCTCAGTTGACCAGCGGCTCGAGTTTGGGTGGACCTATTCAGCGGTGCCCTAGGCATTTTCTTCTCATCGTCGGCTCTCTCAATTACCCCCGCTCGCAAACAGATCTTAGTGATCAACGACCCAAATTTGATTGTTTCATTGTGGGCGACCAAATCGATGATTCGCGCTATTCGCCCAATGATATGACGCAACAAGCAGCAGCGCTTGTTCGTTGCTATGGCGTATAGTACATAAGCCTGAGACGGGTAAATGTGCTGGGTATGGGAAGTTGGGTCCAAAGCGTTGGCAATTACCAGCCAAAGAGTTCTAAATCCCTCACGTATGTGGCTCCTATCGAATTGGTTCCCAATCCATTCTCTGGGTTCACCGGCTAGAAATGTGGCTAGATCGTTAGGCCTCGGCTCTAAATAGTTGGTAGTGTCCGAATAGGGGAGGTCATGAGCATTAGGTGGCAAAGCTGAGATTCCCGTAATCTCAGTCAAAACTTCGAGGTTAAACGGAACCGTTCTGCCTCGAACATGAGCTACATATGTATATGGTGTATCGGGAACTTGAATCAAACTTGCAATAAATTCACGACAAATGGTGAGATTACATTGAGTACCTGGTTGACGCAAGTAGTTAATCCACCCCGGATATTGCTCAAACGTTGCTCGCTGGGGGAAATCGTCCAGCGTACCGATGAATACCGGCCTCTCTATCACTACCGTCCTCGTTTTGAAGGCGTAGTTCCACCACTCAAATTCTTGACGGCTCCGAAATCCGCGATAGCCGCCTCTCGCGGCTTCAATGGTAAGCGGCTTAGTGGGAGGGTTTGAGGAAGACATAATGGAGCAGTGATATGCTTTAGAGGAGGTGGAGAGGAGGAATTTGAAGCCTTGAGATGCTAGGGCTCGAAAATGGTGATGAGAGAGGGAAGAGGTGTTTTTTTTTTTTTTTTTTTTTTTTTTTTTTTTTTGAGATGGGTTTGATGATTGGGGTTGGAAATTGAGGGATTTGAAGGTTGAATCTAGGTGGGGGTGGATGGAATTGGTGTTTAGAGAAGATTTAGGAAGAATGGGGGAGAAAGGGCTAGAGCTCGAAATGGATTTGGGAGAAGGGTTTGTGAGAAATGGGCGTGATTTTACGGTTCCCCTGTTTTAAGTCGCGGCCATGATCGATCATGGCCAACCCATGATCGATCATGGGTTGCTCTGCCCAGTCATTACTTTGTACAATGATCGATCATGGTGAGGGCATGATCGATCATGCTCCTCTCTGCCCAGCTGCTTCAATACCATGATCGATCATGGGATTTCATGATCGATCATGCTCTAGATTTCTTGAGAGAATTTCTACTATGATCGATCATGGTGGGGGCATGATCGATCATGGTCCAATCTGCCAGAAATTTCTCTTTGCCTTCCTTGCTCTTCTACACCTCAATTCTTCCCCTCAACTTGTTTCAAACTTTCCCAATCACACCCGACTCTCAGATGGAAATTCCTGAAACTCAAACATACTAACAAAAACATTATTTACAAAATCGACCCATGCTTGTTAGGCATAGGTCGGTTCTTCGAGAGGGGTGGACTCCTCTCGAACTGGGAATTCCAAAAACGGCTTAAGACGTTGACCGTTCACTTTGAACACGAAGCCTGTTTTGGGATCCTCAACTTCCACAGCCCCAAAAGGAAATACGTGACGGACAACATAGGGGCCGGTCCAACGAGACTTTAACTTCCCGGGGAAGAGATGCAATCGAGTGTCATAAACAAGAACTTTGTGCCCAAGTTTGAATTCTTTCCTCAAAATGGATTTATCATGAAAGATTTTGGCACGTTCCTTGCTTATTTTTGCATTATCATAAGCATCTCTTCTTAACTCCTCAATTTCATTAATTTGCAACTTACGGTCAAGCCCGGCTTTTGTCAAATCGCACTTAACCATCTTAATTGCCCAGTATGATTTGTGTTCCAACTCTACTGGCAAATGACATGGTTTTCCGTACACTATACGATAGGGAGACATATCTAGAGTTGTTTTGTACGCAGTACGGTAAGCCCAAAGTGCATCGGTCAGTCTCAACGACCAATCTTTGCGGTTCGGGTTTACCGTTTTCTCTAGAATCTGTTTGATCTCCCTATTTGCCAACTCGGCTTGACCATTAGTTTGAGGATGATAAGCGAGCGATACTTTGTGATTTACACCGTACTTTTGCATTAATGATTGAAACGGTTTATTGCAAAAGTGAGTACCGCCATCGCTTATTATTGCCTTGGGGGTGCCAAAACGTGCAAGAATGTGTTCTTTCAGAAATCGGATCACCACTTTGTGATCATTTTTCTTGCACGCTTGGGCTTCTACCCATTTTGAAACGTAATCTACGGCAACTAAAATGTAAAGGTTACCGTAGGATGATGGGAAAGGTCCCATGAAGTCGATGCCCCAACAGTCGAAGATTTCGATCATCAGAATTGGGTTGAGAGGCATCATATTCCTCTTGGAGATCCCTCCAAGCATTTGGCATCTCTGACATGCCTTGCAGAAGCGTTGTGCATCCTTGAAGAGCGACGGCCAGTACAATCCGCTTTGCAAAATCTTAGCGGTTGTCTTCTTTGCTGAAAAGTGTCCTCCGCAAGCTTCGGAATGGCAGAAGGACAGAACTCTCTCCACTTCTTCGTCTGGGATGCACCGTCGGATGATCTGATCCGCACAATATTTAAATAGGTACGGTTCATCCCAGTAAAATCGACCCACTTCCCTCAAGAACCTTTTTCTGTCTTGCGCAACCCATGACTTCGGTATCTTGTCGGTCACCAGATAATTCACGATGTCTGCATACCATGGGAGTGTTGAGATTGCTAACAATTGCTCATCCGGAAACGAGTCTTGGATCGGGCTTTCTTCGGTGTTGTTCGTGAAAGTGAGTCGAGATAGATGATCGGCCACCACGTTCTCGACTCCCTTTTTGTCCTTGATGCTTAAATGAAATTCTTGCAACAAGAGTATCCATCTAAGAAGTCGCGGCTTGGCATCCTTCTTTGTGAACAGGTACTTCAATGCTGCGTGATCCGTGAAGACAACGATGGGCGATCCTATCAAGTAGGATCGAAACTTGTCCAAGGCGAAGACAATTGCCAGGAGCTCTTTCTCTGTCGTGGTGTAATTCATTTGCGCATCATTCAAAGTCCTACTTGCATAGTAAATTACACCCGGTTTCTTGTCTTTCCGTTGACCAAGAACCGCTCCAACTGCATAATCGCTTGCATCACACATGAGCTCGAATGGCAAGCTCCAATCCGGTGCCTGCATAATCGGTGCAGTGGTGAGCATATGCTTCAGAGAGACGAAAGCTTCCTCGCACTTGGCGTTCCACTCAAATGGTGCGTCCTTGAGAAGCAGATTGCACATTGGCTTGGAAATGGAACTGAAGTTCTTGATAAACCTTCTATAAAACCCGGCATGTCCCAGAAATGATCGGACATCTTTTACATTCTTGGGTGTAGGAAGTTTAGAAATCAGTTCGATCTTTGCTTTGTCTACTTCAATTCCTTCCGATGAAATGATGTGCCCCAATACGATTCCCTTGGTGACCATAAAATGGCACTTCTCCCAATTCAATATCAATTGCTTTTCCACGCATCTTTCCAGGACCTGTTCCAAGTTAGCTAAGCAATTGTCGAATGACTTACCATAGACGGTAAAGTCATCCATGAAAACTTCCAAAGTCCTTTCCACCATATCACTAAAAATACTCAGCATACACCGTTGGAAAGTGGCCGGTGCATTACATAGACCAAAGGGCATTCTTCGATAAGCGAAGGTACCAAAGGGACATGTAAAGGTGGTCTTTTCTTGATCATCTAGGTCAATCTCAATTTGATTGTACCCGGAAAAACCATCGAGGAAAGAGTAATATTCATGGCCCGCTACTCTTTCTAGAGTTTGATCCAAAAAGGGTAGTGGGAAATGATCTTTACGAGTTGCCTCGTTGAGTTTACGGTAGTCAATGCACATTCGCCACCCGGTGGTGACTCTTTGCGGAATCAACTCATTTGATTCGTTCTTGACTACCGTAAGACCTGATTTTTTCGGTACCACTTGAGTTGGACTAACCCATTTACTATCCGAGATTGGATAGATGATCTTTGCATCCAACAATTTCAACACCTCGTTCCTAACCACTTCTTGCATGTTAGGATTCAACCGGCGTTGAAATTGTCTCGATGTTTTTGCCCCATCCTCCAAGTGAATTTTATGTGTACAAA
Source organism: Lonicera japonica (assembly GCA_021464415.1). Classification (NCBI taxonomy): domain Eukaryota; kingdom Viridiplantae; phylum Streptophyta; class Magnoliopsida; order Dipsacales; family Caprifoliaceae; genus Lonicera; species Lonicera japonica. Next base: position 36,110,976 of record CM038465.1, on the reverse strand, counting down.
TCAAAGGGCTTATGCCTTGAAGGTCGGCCAGAGTCCAACCAAAAGCTTTTTTGTATTTACCAAGCAAATGGACTAACCTTACCTCTTGGTCATCCGAAAGTTCGGACGATATGATGACAGGGTAAGTGTCTGAAGCTCCCAAAAAGGCATACTTCAAGTTGCTCGGCAATAGCTTAAGGTCCATCTTTCCTTCGTGCGTTTTGGTGGACGACGATGTGTTTTCCTCTCTCTCCGAAGATTCAACCTGTTTGTCAGACAAAGAAAACACTTGCATACAATCCTCGGGTTCATCGGAAGTGGTTAGATAACCTTCCGTTGACTCCGATTCAAAATTTGCCACAAAGTGGTCTTGGATACATGACTCTATCATGTTCACGTGTTCATTTTCCTCATTATCATCGTCATCTCTTTGATTGCTCAAAGAGAACACGTTTAGCTCTAGAGTCATGTTGCCAAATGTTAACTTCACGATTCCATTCTTGCAATTTATTATGGCATTAGAAGTAGCAAGAAATGGTCGTCCGAGAATGACCGGAATCTCATTGGTGGGATTTGACACAGGTTGCATGTCGAGGATGATGAAATCAACCGGAAAATAAAACTTGTCGACTTGGACAAGCACATCCTCGACTATCCCTCTTGGGATCTTAACGGATCGATCCGCTAATTGAATAGTAACCCTCGTGGGTTTCAACTCACCCAACCCCAATTGTTGATATACCGAGTATGGGAGCACATTCACACTTGCTCCCAAATCTAACAATGCATTCTTGATCCTACAATTTCCTATGATACACGAAATTGTGGGACAACCGGGGTCTTTGAACTTGGGGGCTCTCGTGCCTTGCATGAGGGAGCTCACTTGCTCCGCCATAAAGGCCTTTTTCTTGACATTCAACCTTCGTTTGGTAGTACATAAGTCCTTGAGGAACTTAGCGTACGAAGGTATTTGCTTGACCGCGTCAAGCAATGGAATGTTGATTTTCACTTGCCTAAAGACATCCAAAATCTCGGTATTAGACTTGGACGGTTGGTTCAATCTCTCCGGAAATGGGACTTTGATCCCATTTTTGATCTTTTCAAGATCCTCCTTCCCTCGTCTCTCTTCCTCTCTTCTCTTTTCGTCACTCACAACTTGTTCAACCTCCGACGCCTCAACACTTGTAGATTTAACTATGTCCGCCACCTTGGGGGTTTTAGGAACAATAGTCTTGTCCACCTCCTTTCCACTTCTCAGGATCGTGATAGATTTGAGTTCTTCTATCTTGGTGCTAGACTCTCCTCCCTCTATGACTTGAACTTGCCCTCTAGGATTAACTAAAGGTTGAGAGGGGAATTTTCCCTTCTCTTGAGTAGCTAGGGCGGTGGTGAGTTTAGACATTTGAGTTTTTAACTCACCTACATCACGATCCGTTTTGTCCACAAATGACCTCAACAAAGCTTCCAAGTTTTGGTTGGGGTTTTGATTTTGAGGTGGAACAAAAGAGTTTTGAGGTTGTTGTTGCCTTTGGTTCTGATGATATTGGTTGTGGTTCTGACTTTGATTTCCTCCCCAACTGAAATTGGGGTGATTCTTCCATCCTTCATTGTACCTTTGAGAATAAGGATCGTTTTGGTTACGGTTTTGGTTGTACTGGTGTAAAGCATTGACTTGGGCGGGATCTTTGAGGACTTCCCGGAAAGCGGGAATGGTAGGACAATCCTCGGTGGTGTGTCCTGAATTTTCACAAATGACACACAACTGACTCGAGGATACTACGTTGACCTCCTTAAACTTACTTGCTTCCATTGCCTCTACTTTCTTAGACAATTGGAGTAACCTCGCACCCATGTCATCCTCATTAGACACTTGGTACAACCCACCCCTTCCTTGAGTTTTTGCTTTGGGTTCCTCGGAATAGGTGTTCCAATTTTGGGCACCTTCCGCTAATTCATCAAAATACAATAAAGCCTCCTCGGGATTCTTACTCAAGAATTGACCATTACACATGGTCTCAACAAACGTACGCATCTCAGGGGTGAGAGATTCATAGAAAAAACTAACAAGGCTCCACGTTTCGTGACCATGGTGAGGGCATGCGTTTAGAAGGTCCTTGTATCTATCCCAACATTTATAAAAGCTTTCATGTTCTTTTGGTGAAAAATTTGATATCGCCCTTCTTAAAGCATTGGTTCTATGAACGGGGAAGAATTTTTTTAGAAATTCCGCTTGAAGCTCTTGCCAAGACCGAATTGATTGCGGTCTTTGAGCATTTAACCAAATTTTTCCTTTGTCTTTTAGGGAGAAAGGAAAGAGCTTTAAACGCATGACATCCTCATTAATATTTGCCTCACGAAATGTGGAGCAGACTTCTTCAAAGTCTTTCAAGTGCAAGTATGGGTTTTCCGACTCCATACCATGAAAAGAAGGGATATGTTGAAGCATACCAGGTTTGAAAGAGAACGCTCCGGCTTGGCCAGCAGGAAGCACGATGCATGAGTTTGAAGTTGCCCGAGGCGGTTGAAGGTAGTCTCTCATGGTCCTAACAGGAGGAACATTGTTGGCCCCTTCCCCTTCATTATCGCTCTCGAGATCCTCGTTTCTACCTTGGTTTGCCATTCTTGGAGATGTGGGAGGGCTAATTCGAATATCCACAAACAATCGCCCTTGCATGGGCTTGGACAATGATTCGAATCACTCCTTGGGAACTCTACAAAATAAAACAGAAAATAAGGGAGAAAAATAAATTAATCAAATAGAGAGAAATACTTACAGAATGGTTTTATACAAAACCCGAAATTCGCCTTTTGCCTTATTCCCCGGCAACGGCGCCAAAAACTTGACGCCGCTTAAATAGCGCGTTGCGATAGAGCCCAAGTGCAGGCACGTCAAGTTGTAATATAGTCTCGGAAGTCCGAGTGTCGAACCACAGGGATAAGTGAAAAGGAATGGAATGGATTACGGATTAAAGTGTTTTCTGATTCTTGTAAGATGAAATGGTTATCGAACAACGTAAATGTAAAATGGTTGTGAAAATTAATAAGAAAGCACTAAGGTAGTTGGAGGTTAGTTATGATTAAAGAGACGGTGATCACTCGCTCATACAAAGATTATAACACAAGATTTCTCAAAATATGGGGAATGTTGGTGTATCTCTCAATAGCAAAGGGTGCGACGCTAGGCGACTCATTCCCGAGTTGAAGCTATATCGAGAAAGAGACAAACGACATTCCACCAAAGACGGGGTTATCATTCCTACCTCTTAGCTACGGGTGTGAAGCAAGGCAACCCATTCCCGATGAGGCTAATCCGAGATAGATATGACAAACTCATCATTAAACGATTTAACATAAAGCAAGTGTAGTAATCTCATGATTTAAAGAATGAAAATTATAAAGTGAATCCTAACAATGAAACGGAATAAAGTTTATGGGATAAATTAGTCAACTCATCGTTTATCACATATGGTAGAACATAAAGAGTCTAAGTATCACATAAAGTGTAAGAAGCACTCAATATATCAATAAATGAATCAAAGATAAGCTAAACAAATTTAAAATCCATCTATGGAGTTTTAAGAACTATTCATAATTTCTATGAAGAGGGAAAAACTCCATGGATGGGGGAAAGGGGCTACAAGCTTTCTAGAACCATAGAAATATGTTGTATGCTCATTAACAACCAAGAACTAAATATACTAGGCATATAAAGTCTTAACTTAATATGAAAATACCTAGAAAGCTTGAAATAATGGAAGATATGATGAAGAAGAAGAAGATTCACAAATATTTATCAAACTTTAGATATGGATTGAGCCATTAATCACCAAAAATCATATCAAAATCAACCTCCGTAACCTTAGAAATAGACTACTCCATAATAGATGCAAGAACAAATATCATAGAAGAAGAAATCATTCTTACAAATTAAGCACTTACAATGGAGAAATGAAGAACAATATTCAAAGAGCTCTCCCTTCTCTCTAGAACTCTAAAAAAATATGTAAAAACTAGATAAAGATATCTTAAGGTAAAAGAAATAATATATATTAAAAGGTAGCAAAATATCTAGCTAAATATCTAAAATAACTTGAACCACTAAAATAGCCCATTTTGGGTGTGAAATGGCCAAGTTTCCAGGGCCATGATCGATCATGGCCAACCCATGATCGATCATGGGGTCTTCTGCCTGAATATTATTTGCACCATGATCGATCATGGGATTCCATGATCGATCATGCTTCTGGAAATTCTCCAAATCAGCACTTTTGTAGCTTTTGGCTAGCGCTTGATCAATCATTCGAAGGCCATTGCATCCTATGCCTATAAACACATAGAAACACAACAAAAGCACACCTAGCGGGACGATGTTAGATACAAAACTCGCCAAGACACTAATCTCGAGATAAGTGGATAATTAGGCATAATTAAAGCAACAAACGCGTCATGCGACTCTGGGAAAGAGCTTATGCATGACAATATTATGCGTTTATCACAATGTATTTTTAGGGTTTGCGCGGAAGGAAACGGAATATGCATGACATCCACTTAATCCATTTTATTTTCACTCATCTTTCCTTATTTTTATTTCTACTATAATAATTAAGAGCGCCTCGTTTATAATAATTTGAATTGTACTATAATAATTAACGGTGCTACAATTGCTAAGAAGTAAAATGATGAGAAAAACAATAATTTGTGTAAGAAGTTGAATATAAATTGAGTGACATATTTTCTTGATTGTTTTTTCTACCAAAAAAATTTCTTTGAGTGGTGAGAAACAAAAGTATTCTGCAAATAATAAAAAAGGATAGAAGAAATCTCTTCATAAAAAATGGAGAGTATCTCACACAAATCTATTATTTTTCCTATCATTTTTTATCTTATTATTAAATAGAGCCTAATTAACAAGCACATATTTTTTTTCCTGCTCCTTCTATATATAGGATAGGAAAAACCTCCACAAAGATTTTTACAGTAAAATCACCCTATAGGAATTAATAATGTTGGGCCAAATCAATAATATTACTACCTAGCGGATGATAGTACGAAAAATGTTAAAAATTTCATGCCGAAGAGGTAAACATGCATGTTTGAGAAGCTAGAAATATTTCAGCCTCAAGAGCTTGATGTGAATATATGTTGACGAGTTACCATGTACACGCATCACGCATGTTAAGGAAAAGTGTGGCAGCAACTCTAAAAAATAAATTGTTTTTCCAGACAACGTTAGGGGAATATTTTATTGTGACATTTTTTCAAGACGGGACTACAAAAGATTTGTAACTTACTACAACGTATGTGAAGATTATTCCTATACATGCATATCTAACCCAAGTTAGAATCCACTCTTTTTTATAACTAAATGCAATTTATAAGTTTATATATTGAATATCACTATAGATAAATCATTTAACTAATAGTGCATCATCAATCTCTTGCAACTAGAGTAACTAGATTATCAATCCAAAAAAATTAAGAAAAAACAATGCTAACCAGTCTAGAAAAACACGACCCTAAATGCATTTGTATCAATCAAAATGCAGCTGGGGCCTGATTTTTGGAACATGGAACATGTTTTGGGTTGAAGAGCATTTCCTCTAAAAGTATGCTTGGGATACATTTGTTTTTTGTTTTGGCACAATTTGATCCCGTTATTAACTATTTTTTTTCTAAATTTAAGTAATGTCATTTATACACATAAGCCTAAATTGTGACGCCCTGCGAGCGAGGAGTACTCCCTCGGGAAGAGGAATTGTAGCTCAAAGGGAGCATCCCACATCGGAAGATGGGGGATCCTTGGAGACCCATATTAGTAAGAATTGGTCACTAATTAAGTACGAGGCCTTTTCGGGGCTCACTGCCTTCGGATCCCATAAGAACTCCGAAGTTAAGTGAGTAGAGGGCTAGAGCAATCCCAAGATGGGTGACCGCCTGGAAAATTGATTGTGAGCTCGCAGAAACAACGCCGTGAGGGTAGATGTTCCGGGGCTGAAGCCTGGCTGGACGCTACCAAAAGCGGACAATATCGTACTAAGGTGCGACCGGGTCGTTACAAATGGTATCAGAGCGGACCCCGCAGAGTACGATGTGTCGACGAGGACGTCGATTTCCTTGGGGGGAAGGATGTAACGCCATGCGAGCGAGGAGTACTCCCTTGGGAGGAGGAATTGTAGCTCAAAGGGAGCATCCCACATCGAAAGATGGGGGATCCTTGGAGACCCATATTAGTAAGAATTGGTCGCTAATTAAGTACGAGGCCTTTTGGGGGCTCACTGGCTTCGGATCCCATAATAACTCCGAAGTTAAGCAAGTAGAGAGCAAGAGCAATCCCAGGATGGGTGACCTCCTAGGAAGTTGGTCGTGAGCTCCAAGAAACAAAGCCGTGAGGGTAGATGTTCTGGGGTTGAAGCCTGGCTGGACGCTACCCAAAGCGGACAATATCGTACTGAGGTGCCACCGGGTCGTTACATAAATGTATTCAAAATATACCTTGATAATATGTATATTTAAAATAATAATTAAATGGGGTCATTAGACCTCATAAGCCTCAAAGTGACCGCGCCCATGTTTCGCTATACATAAAAATAAAAAGGTAGTGAGGGACAAAAACTTTACCATTACAATATCACATTAACTAAACATTGTGAACGAATCCCAAATAGGACCAAATAAATAAAGCACGGGAAGTCCACAATTCTTATACATATTAATGTTGACGAATAGAGAGAGAGAGAGAATAAAGAATGAATTATATTGTTATATCTATGAATGAATACAAAGGTCCCTAAAATAGGGATGGAATAAGCTATACATTGAAGGAAAAAATATCCCATGATTCTAGGAATCATAGTGGTAGTCAACTATACCATATCTATACATATATTCTAATACCCCCCCTCAAGTTGGCACACATATATCGAACATGCCCAACTTGCTAGTCAGCTTGGTGAATACCTTCCTTGTCACAGCCTTGGTGAGTATGTCCGCTAACTGATCTTCAGAGTGTACATGAGGAACATAAATAACTTTCTCTTCTAACTTTTCTTTGATGAAGAACATATCCACTTCAACATGCTTTGTTCTATCATGTTGAACTGGATTGTGTGCGATATCACATGCTGCCTTGTTGTCGCAATATAGCATCATAGGTTCTGCCAACGGAAAACCGAGATCTGTCAGTAGCAATTTAACCATAATAACTCTTGAATACCAACTGCCATTTCTCGATATTCTGCTTCTGCGCTTGATCGGGATATTACATTTTGCTTCTTACTTCTCCAAGTGACCAAGTTTCTTTCTACAAATGTGAAGTACCCTGATGTAGACTTTCTGTCACATATATTAACTGCTTAATCAGCATCAGTGTATCCTTCAACCTTCAAGATATCCTCATTTTTTTGGAATAGGATTCCCTTTTCATGAGCTGCTTTGAGATAACTGATAATCTTTATAACTGCCTGCATATGCTTCTCCCTTGGATTATGCAAGAATTGACTAACAATACTCAATGCATATGATATATTAGGCCTTGTATGTGCTAGATAGATTAATCTTCCTACCAATCTATGACAGCGCCCTTTATTGACGGGCACTTGATCTGTTTCGACCTCTAACTTCAATCCTTCCTCCATTGGAGTCTCTGACGGTTGACAAGCGGACATTCCGATTTTATTCAGTAAGTCTAGGGCATACTTTTTCTAAGATAGGAAGATGCCTTATGATGATCTAGACACCTCGATCCCCAGAAAATACTTCAAGCTCCCAAGGTCTTTCATCTCAAACTCCTGAGATAAGACCTTCTTCAATGCTTGTTGTTCTTGAGGGTCGTTTCCTGTGAGCACCATGTCATCTACATAGACAATAAGAGCCGTAATTTTTCCATGACTCTTCTTCAAAAACAAAATATGATCAGAATTACTCTGGCTGTACCCAAACTTTTGTATCGATCTCGCGAATCTCCCAAACCAGGCTCTAGGGGATTTTTTTAGCCCATACAAAGATTTTTTCAACTTGTAGACTTTATTTGTATGCTCAACTGGGATCTTATATCCAGGTGGGAACTCCATATATACCTCCTCCTTTAAATCCCCATGTAAGAAGGCATTTTTCACATCCAACTGTTATAGAGGCCAGTCTAAGTTTGCAGCTAATAAGAGTAACACTCGTACCATATTGATCTTTGCTACGGGCGCAAATGTCTCTAGATAATCAATCTCATGTGTCTGTGTGATAAACGCATAATATTGTCATGCATAAGCTCTTTCCCGGAGTCGCTTGACGCGTTTGTTGCTTTAATTCTGCCTAATTATCCTCTTATCTCAAGATTAGTGTCTTAGCGAGTTTTGTATCTAACATCGTCCCGGTAGGTGTGCTTGTGTTGTGTTTCTATGGTTTATAGGCATAGGATGCAATGGCGTTCGAATAATTGAGCAAGCGCTAGTCAAAAGCTCGCAAAATGCTGATTTGAGGAATTTCCCAGAAGCATCATCGATCATGGTGCAAATTGGCCTTCAGAGCAGAGGACCCCATGATCGATCATGGCCTGGCGGGGACATTCACCAACTCCTGCTTTTAGCCTTATTTCGGGGGTTTTGGTTCCTAGATATTTCTTTTTGTTTATTTTATTAGTTTTTGGTACTCCTTTAGCTATTGTTTTTAGTCTAAGGGAGTGGATATAGATCATTATCTAAGGGACACACTTGGAAGTTCTAGAGAGAAAGAAGAGCTAAGTTGTATTGTTCTTCATTTTTCCTTTTAAGTGTTTTGATTTGTAAGAATGATTTCTTCTTCTATAATATTTGTTTTTGCATCTATTATGGAGTAGTCTCTTACTAAGGTTACGGAGGTTGATTGCGATATGATTTTTGGTGATTAATGGCTCAATCCATATTTAAAGTTTGATAAATATTTGTGAATCTTCTTCTTCTTCATTATATCATCCATTCTTTCAAGCTTTCTAGGTATTTTCATGATAAGTTAAGACTTTATATGCCTTGTATATTTAGTTATTGGTTGTTAATAATCATACAACATATTTATATGGTTCTAGAAGGCTTGTAGTCTTTTTCCCTCATTCATGGAGTTTTTGACCTTATTGTAGGAATTATAAATAGTTCATAAAACTCCATAGATGGATTATAAATTTGTTAGCTTATCTTTGATTCATTTATTGATATATTGAGTGCTTCTTACACTTTATGTGATACTTAGACTCTTTATTTTCTACCATGAGAGATAAATGATGAGATGACAAATTTATCCCATAAACCTCATTCCGTTTCATTGTTAGGATTCACTTTCTAATTTTCATTCTTTAAATCATGAGATATCATACACTCGCTTTATGTTAAATCTTTTTATGATGAGTTTGTCATATCTATCTCGGATTAGCTTCATCGGGAATGGGTTGCCTTGCTTAACACCCGTAGCTAAGAGGTAGGAATGATAACCTCGTCTTTGGTGGAATGTCGTTTGTCTCTTTCTTGATATAGCTTCAATCCGGGAATGAGTCGCCTAGCGTCGCACCCTTTGCTATTGAGAGATACACCAACATTCTCCATATCTCGAGAAACCTTGTGTTGAAACCTTTGTATGAGCTAGTGATCACCGTCTCTTAAATCGTAACTAACCTCCACCTACCTTAGTGCTTTCTTATTAATTTTCACAACTATTTTACATTTACCTTGTTCTACAACAAATCCAACTCACACAAAATCTGAACACCGTAAAATCTGTAATCCGTTCCATTCCTTTTCACTTATCCCTGTGGTTCGACACTCGGACTTCCGAGACTATATTACAACTTGACGTGCCTGCACTTGGGCTATAACACAACGCGCTATTTTGGCGGCGTCACTGTGTGTAGCCTTTCGCAACCAGTCTCGCTTTGAATCTTTCGATTATTCCATTTGCTTTAAATTTCACAGTGTACACCCACTTGCAACCCACCTTCTTCTTTCCTGCTGGTAATTCGGCCAATTCCCTTGTGTCATTTTTCAACAAAGGATTTCATCTCCTCATCCATTGCTAATTTCCACCTAGAATCACATAAGGCTTCCTGCACACTGTTAGGAATAGATACAAAAGATAATTGATTCATAAAAGATTTGTTAGATGCAGTTAACCGATCATAAGACACATAATTACTTATAGGATATTTGGCTTTACTGGTAAAATCTGGGTCATACGTGAGTTTAGGTACACCTCTATTTGCTCGGTTAGGAAGCTTTTTAATAGGAATAGAAGAAGATGATACCTGGGAGACCTCAGTTTCAGGGATATTTGAAGTGGAGGATTGGTTATTTGAGTCAGGTGGTGACGGAGACGGAGATGGCACAACTTCATTTGCCAAGATTTCTGCTGTTACCATATCAGGGGATGACATGATTTCGGATGTCTCTGTTGCTGGTGGTGAATTCGAAGTCAACGTTGGAACCACCTTTATTGAGCTTATCTCTTCCTCATTGATATTTCCAAATAACTCAACTTCTTTATAATTCTCCCCCTGAAGTTTAGGTCGGTGAAAGTACATAGTTTTCTTTATGAAATGTCACATCCATAGTGATATACATTTTCTGTGTGGGAGAATGATAACATCTGTAACCCTTCTGAGAAGATGCATACTCTATAAAGATGTATTTGAGAGCAAGCGGTTCAAGCTTGATCCGTTGCTCCTTTGGTAAGTGGACAAATGTAACACATCTAAACACACAGGGAAGAAGATTTGACACGGTAAGAGCTGTGACAAACTTAGCTAAGACTTCAAAAGGTGTCTGAAAATCAAGTACGGCTGAGGGGATGCGGTTTACTAAATAGACAGCTGATGAGAGTGCTTCACCTCAATACAAGGTTGGTGCGTTTGCGCCGATCAATGATGCCCGAACTATTTCTAACAAATGACGATTTTTTCGTTCGGCAACCCTATTCTATTGAGGAGTATAAGGACATGTAGTCTGATGAATGATCCCATGAAGTTTGAAGTATGTTTGTAACTCAGTACTCATATATTCCCCACCATTATCACTTCAGAAAACTTGAATAGTAGCATTATATTGTGTACTGATCTGTTTATGAAATCTCTGAAACAAACCACTAACTTCTCCTTTGGATTTCATGGGACAAACCCACGTCATTCGAGTGAAATCATCAATAAACGTGATAAAACATCGTATGCCACCTAAGGAAGAAATATGAGACAGTCCCCACATATCAGAATGAATAATCATAAATGGAATTGAACTCCTAATCACTGAAGGTTTAAAGGAAGTACGATGACTTTTAGCAGTTTACAAATCTCACAGTGAAAACCAAAAGATTTAACTTTATGAACTAAACGGGAAAACAATTTCTTTAAGTAGCCAAACGATGCGTGTCCTAACCAACGGTGCCATAACCAAAGTTCATCTGTAATTTTTTTCAAACGTACTAGTGTTCAAGGCTTTGTGCAAACGATCTGTGCTTTTGAACTCCAGGTCCAGATAGTATAATTTTTCGCGCCTAACACCATATCCAATTGTCTTCTTCGTCTGAATATCCTTAAAAACACAATGAGAAGGCCAAAAGATGACAACACAGTGTAGGGCATTAGTTATTTGAAAAATAGATAATAGATTATAATCTAAGGATGGTACTACTAAGACGGAGGTTAGGTTTAGTGTGTTGGATAGATTGATTGATCCTTTTTCCCACTACAGGGACTAGGGCACCATTGGCTGTGGACACAAAGGTCTGAGATGATGGGGTTAACGGAGTAACTATTTTTGAATTAGATGTCATATGATCAGTCGCACCATAATCAATTATCCATGTATTATTCAAAACAGAGACAGAATGTAAAGTCGTACCTGATGTACCTGTGGTGGTGAGTAAGCCTGAGGCCTGTATGTTACCACCTGCTGTGGTCTGACATGTTATGCGATTGCGAGAATCCTTTTACAAATTCGGATATCCAATGATTTCATAGCAACCCTTTTTCTAGTGTCCCGTGAGTCCACAGATGGAGCATGGCTGGTATTGGAAAGTGGAATATTGAGTCATTCAGTCGATTACTAGAGCATGATCGTTTATCTGACTTTCGCCAATTGGAGGGGTATCTGGTTGATGATCCGGTCATGATCGTGGGGTTAAAAGCCATGTGAGAGTGTAGTACGCAATGATCGAGATTGAATCTGGAAATTCTAAGAGTGTGGTTGTGTTCAGGACGTCGAAAAAAGCCAAGAATTGGTCTGATCTAGTTAAGAACCGGTCAAGAAAAAGGTGAACTGGGCTGTTGAAAAATGAAAAAAACCAGTCTGGTTTAGGGATTTTGTCAGTCAATGGTCAACGGTCAACGGTCAAAGCTGACGTGGCAGCTGACGTGGCTTTATGGTTGACGTGGTAGCTGACTTGGTGGCTAACGTGGCTATATGACTGACGTGGTAGTGACTTGGCAGTGACGTGGCGCTAGGGCTGATGTGGCAGTTGACACCTCAGTGGCGGCGCGTGGACGAAGCGTGGCTGTGGGCAGTTTCGGTCTATAGGCGCTTGAGGGCACGTGTGGACGTATATTGATCTGATTTGAACCCATTTGTAATCGTCTCCTTGAGACGAAGATTATGGTTTATGATTTATCGTGATTAGGTGTCGGTATAGGTTGTACGAAGGTGTTAAAAAATTATGGTTGTGTGTGTTTTGGTGGAACTAGGTTTTTTGTTAGAAAATAGTGGCTGCGGGAGGTTGGTTTTTGATGGAAGGTGGTATTGGTGGCTGCGTGGTGATGGCTAGGGCTTGTAATGGATCGTGGTTTCCTCTGATACCATGTTGACGAATAGAGAGAGAGAAGAGAGAATGAATTATATTGTTATATCTATGAATGAATACAAAGGTCCCTTAAATAGGGATTGAATAAGCTATACACGGAAGGAAAAAATATTCAATGATTCTAGGAATCATAGTGGTAGTCAACTATACCATATTTATACATATATTCTAATAATTAATAGGGTATTTTCGACTTTTTATTGCATACAAATGTTCGAATTCTTATTACTAGGAATAAAATAACTTTTATCTTTCTTAATTATTATCCTTCAATTGAGGATTAATAAAATCGTCCCAAAAAAAGAAAGAAGCATTGATTGGAAAAAAAATATTGGGCAGTCCACTTTGCACTTTTATTGCATATACATTGAAATTCATAGACACAATGGGTCCTCTTCTAGGTAATAAATTAAAATATTTAAAATTTGAAAATGTGTAGTCAAATAAATCTTTTGTCCATGTTATAAATATGAGATAATGGGTTATAAGGTCTCGCTCCGTAATGTGTTATAACTCTAAGGACGGATTCATGTTTAATAAAGGGAAATAGTACTAATTTCATAATTTGGTTTTACAATAAGGACACTTTTCATAATATTAATTTATTTTAAGGAAAATGATAAATGTTGATGGACAAAACTAACCTACTATATCATTTATTCTAATTATACAAAAGACATATTATTTTATCTTACATACACATAGTTTAGAGAGAGAAAATAAAAAACAAGAGAAAAGAGAAGTTGTCTCACCACCACCACCACTACCACCACCACCACCACCACCTTACTCTCCGATCGTATCTCCGAGAGGATCATCGTTCTCATCATCATCGTCATCATCATCATCTTCTTCTTCTTCTTCTTCTTTTTCTTCTTTTTTTTTTCTAGATCTGCAATCGTAAAACATATATAACTTTTGATCGAACCGTTGGATTTGGCTGATTTTTGGATATGTTGTTCGGAAGACAAAGTTACTATTATGGTGCCAAAAATTAAGACGATCAGAATTCGTTTTGCTATCGAAATGGATCAATTTTGACAGCCCAGCGGGATTTGAAAAAAAATATGATTGTAACTCTTTTTTTTTTATTTTTTTACGAACCTTACGTCAATCCATATCTATATACATATAAATAAATTGAGTGGATGTTGATCTCTTCAATTTTATTGTTCTCTATTTTGTAATGGTGCTAAAATTATTTTAGCACCTTCTGATTTGTTGTTCAAGTGGTGTTATCTTATGGTTGTTGTTCAGAAGGTGCTAAATGCATTTAGCACCTTCTGGTTGTTGTCTAGATGGTGCTAAATGCATATAGCACCCTTTGGTTACTGTCCAGAGGGTGCTAAATGCATTTAGCACCTTCTGGTTGTGGTGCTAAATACATTTAGCACCCTCTGGTTGCTGTCCAGGGGGTGCTAAATGCATTTAGCACCCTCTGGTTGCTGTCCAGCGGGTGCTAAACGCATTTAGCACCTTCTGGTACCTTTTGGTTGTAGTGCTAAATTCATTTAGCATCCTCTGGTTGCTGTGCAGAGGGTGCTAAATGCATTTAGCACCTTCTGGTTGCTGTTGGTGTTAAAATGAGACGATATTATAAGGAAGGGGTATTAGTGTCTTTTTTGTATAGTGTCCTTAATTTACACAACTAATTTTTAAATGTCATTTATAATTATATTATTATTATAATGAGCCCTTATACCTAATTGCCTCTATAAATATTCGAAAAATAAGTTATCAAAATTTACGGCTTAACATTAAGTGAAAACACAACTACTTTGACAAGCTCCATAAAATTTTATTAGAAGACTCATTTCATTAGTGCTCTGATATGATAATCTAAAATTTTAATTGTCGAAAATTTATGTATATATAATTTTTTTGATTACGCCTGCTTTAGGTTTGGATTTTTTGATAAAATTATGTGTAGATGGTCTAATAATTTTAGATATTATTTCCATCTGTTTTATGAAATAAATTGTCTATTTGAGCCTCAAACTAAAGCCCATTTAATAAAATTGGATCGAAAGAGTAACAGAGAAGAGCCAAATCCTTGAAAACACTTACTATATCCTAATGAAGTTGCAGATGAGGTCAAAAGCACTGAGAGTTGGATGATGATAAGGACAAGAAGATAATTACTTATCTTGTAAAGCTTCATCTTTCTTTAACAAATTGCTTTATTTTGAAGAAACATTAGATAGACCCTACTTGCACTACCGAACTACCCACTACATGACCAACTTCTATTTTCATACACTACTGACAGTAATTAACCAACCATTTCTTCTGCTAATTCTCCTAAAATTAACCAATAATATTATCATCACATAAAATCAAAAATAATAAATAAGATTAAACATAGGTAGGTAACAAGTTACCTAATTCAAAGTGAGACTATTTAAAATATTTACTATCTTATATTTAGTTAAATAAAAAAAACTTTTTACCAAAATCCCTTTTTCTTTAAGAATTAATTGGCAAGGATAAAGACTTTGAAAGTCTTATTGGCAGCTAGTCCACGTACCTTTTTTATTTTCATTTTTACTAGTTGAGGCACTCTATTCCACAACTTCCACTTAGTTAGTGCTAAATTATCCATATTGAAAAAAATATGCCAAAAACCACACAACATTTAATTACATATTTGAAAACAAAAGGGATTTTATCAATATTAAAAGTTTGTATTTTTGGTATCTTTTGGTGTTGAGTATTCTTTTCTTATTTTGGATTTTGAAAACATTAAATGAAAACCAATGTTAAGTGTTTTCTTGAAAAAAATAATTTATTCCTATCCAAGAAATTTTGTAAATTTAATTACATTTGTAATTACCCAAAATATCCCACATCGGTAGTGCAATGGGAAGTTTGTTAGTATATATGTGAGAACAATGACCCTAAATTACAATTTTAACTAGCTATTTTAGAGAAGAACTCGGGTGGTTACAATTTTTTTGTCATATATACCTATTTTTGTTTTCAAAACCATTAATCGACAATCAATTACATTTTTTTTGCCTTTTTTTGGTTACTCTTACTTTAGATTTTTCTTCAAAAAATCAATACTTAATTATTTTTGCTTTCGTACATGTATAGACCAAATTTTGTTTATTAATTTTTTTCTATAATCTTTATCTGAAATAAGTCCACCCAAAGGCCAAAGTTAAAGAACCATTCAATTTGTTGGGTCTTACTTTTTCAACAACTATAGTCTTACATCAATTCAAGGACTCTCAACTAGGATGTTTCATTGTTCAAATCCTGAAGAATGTGGACTAAAATATTTTTCAAAGTGGTCATGTGGCGAAACTATACTTTTAACAGTTATTGTATGAATTTTAACAGTTAAACTGGACAAAACAACCGAAGTGGTTATCACACACTAATTAATTTGAGGGATTAAACTATACTTTTAAAAGTTAAAGGGCCAAAGTGAAATGGGCCCCAAGTTCAGGGGCATTAGGCATAGTTTATTGTATGATATGATATATATATATTTAACAAGCGAAAATCAGCTCGAGACTTATTTTTCACTTATAGTGGTCTATTCCTTAAAATTTTCTTAGTGAGTACCACCAGTTGCAACCACCACCGAATTTCTGGTAGTAGCCTCGATAAGAGTATCTCTAATGGTATGATCAAAATAATAATTATAATCAATTTTAATAATGTTGGCTAAAAACACCATCCCAATGACATGATAATATTTTAGCAACTTTTTAACCAATAACCAAATCTATTCACTTTATAATTAAAGTTAACAACATTTTTCATTGACCAAAATAAGGGACCCACTATTTCTATTGGCTAAAAAGATTTTTTTTTCAAATTTAGATAATCTTTCTTTCCTTTATTTTTGAATCAAATTTCAAATTGATTAATTTGTGTCCAATCAATATAATGGACCCTACAAATTTAATTATTGAGAAAACATAACCATTGGGAATGCCTATATTGTTAACTTTAAAAATTCACTAAATGGGTATAGTTAATAGTGATTTTTATGGATAATCAATAGTGATTTTTATTATTCAATTTTGATTATTTCATTAAAATTGCTCTTAAGTCTGATAAGATTAATATCGAGTTTAAGCTCTCAAACTTTAATTTACCCTTATTCAGTAAGCATTTCTCCGCGGACTAGTTACCATACATATATGTACATGGATACACTCATTGTGTGTAGAATATGCCAGAATTGATCGACTGCAATGCTGGACATAAGCTTAGAGCCCTTGAGGTAGAGTAGCATTGTGCAGAGGTTTTTACTGTATTAAAAAATACTAAGGTAGAGGGGGACATAAACTTGCTACAATCACATTAATTATTTGACATTCTGAACCCAAAACACAAGCATCCACAATTCTAATACTTAATAATAGGGTCTTTTCAACCTTTTTATTACATACAAATAATCGACTTCTTATTCTTAGAGCGAAAATAACTATTCTCATTCTTGATTACTGTCATTCCAACGATGTCGAGGCTTAATAAAGTCATCAAAACTTGCTTTAAATAGTGCTTCAAAGATGGAAATAGGTTCAAAGGTATTTTGGACGACCTTTTTATTACATAAAATTGGAAATTCATAGAGACCTTTTTATTTTTATCGTCTAGGTAATTATGGCTTGCTTCCTCCTGGCGGCTTGCATCCTATAATACAAGAAGAACACCTGCTTCGCCCTTGAATTTCTTTACTAGTGCATTCAGCTATAAATCCTATAATTATTGAAGGCACAAAATTGTTATTATATATATATATAGACACGCAATAATATTTTGGGGAACAAAATCCATAGGTAATAAATTAAAATATGAAAATCTGTACTAAAATAAAAACTTTTTTTGAAAGCGCAACCACTTTAACGAACTCTAGTACTCATAGGAAAATCTTGAATTTTAAATACGAGAGAAGTTTCAGTGTAACTATAAATAGCAAAAAAGTGGGGGCATGGCAAAGGAAATCAAAAACTAGTTCGGAACATTATAGACTTATATTGTTTCTTGTCATGTTACATTTATCCAAAAGTACCGATCTCATGCATATGTTAATTCAGTATTGTCTTTCTTAAAATTAAAATAAAATTATTCATACATAATATAATATACATATGTGTATATATATATTATATGTATGTTAATTTACTGTTGAGCTCATATCTAATCTAGATCACAGTTTAAAAATATGTTTTTACTAACACTTTAAACAATATATATGTAAAAAGTTTAGGCTAAATATATGGTAGTGAAAGTGGAAATGGTCCTCCAATTAAAACGTAAATACATCGACATATCCCAATAAAATAAATGAAAGTATCAATTTGAGACATCTCCTACTCCCGCCCCCCGAAAAAAAGAAAATAAAAAGAAGAGTGACCTTTCAATTTGAGTGAGTTGGAGTATATATAGAAACACTTACTGTATCGAGATGAAGTTGCAGATGGAATCAAAAACACTGAGAGTATGAGGATGATGAGAACAATAAGATAACTTATCTTGTAACACTTCATCTTCAATTTTTCTTTGATAGCTAGCTAGCTAGTCTTCTTTATTTTGTTTGTTCTATGAATTTTTCTGCTTATAAGCCCTACTAGAATTTGGCTGAAATCCACTACCCATTGACTCCTTTAAATTAAATTACTCCAAGCTAGGAATAATTAACCTTCTTATATATCTTTCAAATATTCTCCACTACCAATTGACTGCGGGCCCTGAAATTTAATGGCTAACATGTTTAGTGTTGACAAAATATTTGGAAAGATAAATTAATAATATGGATACAAAGATCATCTTTTATCCAAGGTCAAAAATTGAATATATTGGGAAAATTTTGTTGACAAAATATTCTATACCAACATCGAAACGAATATACAAATTCTACTTTAGCTCTATTTGATAGCAACATAAAAAATAGCAGAAAAAATAATTTATCCTCCTAAAAATAAGCATGAGATGGAGGGATCTGGCTCCTATGCACTAGGAAAATCCATTGCACTGTGAACTCTATAGAGTCAAAGTGATTCTGCCTAATTAGATGCTTAAGATGTGACACGTTGCTAAACTCTTTAAAGTTAGAGTTAAACCATGTCATTTTAGTGCTACTCCTTTTGTGCTTGTTTGATTCGAGTTTTAATATATTCCTCGAATGTCCTATTCTATTGGACATTTTATTCCGAAAGAATTCCTATATTTGGTTTGAGTTTTGAGATAAGCATAATGCATTGCTGGAACGAATTATTCCTTAAAAGTTCTCCTACTTGAGTTGGTAGGAATAGGCGATTACTCGAGGAGCACTCTTTTAAATTTTCTTGGTAAAACTAAAAGATCCTTATCCCTTACGATGACAAGTTGTTTTTTCACCTGAGACCCAAAATAATTTAACAAATAATTTAATCTAGGGAATGCTAAAAAAATTTAAGTAATTTTTCTTTTTTGTTATGGAAATTATTCCTAACAAATAATTTAACAATGAAACTAAAGTTTAAATTTTAAATTGTAAGAATTTGTCTTTTAATTTTATAAAAAGAAGTCGTTTTTGTAATCCTCCCTTATCCCATTCCTCTACTTGTTTAAACCAAACATTGTGAAGATAATTTAACATTTTAGAAAAGGAGTATTCACGTTCAAACCAATCAGAGAGACATCGATACTGAAGAGAGTAGGTAGACGCCATTAAAATCCCAGGCTTGGAAAACGGCATCGTTTTGTTTATATTTAATTAATTGTTGACATCTAAACATCTTAAGCATCTGTTTAAGAACAATGGTCTAGATTTTGTAGATTTTATCGTGCAGTGGATTTTTCCACTACAGAGGAACTAGGTTTGACATGGAAAGTATCACATGTTTTAACTTACTTTTCTAATTTTTCACACAAATCTAGTATTTTTTGTCATTATCCATGTTACTATCAAATGAAACCTAAAGGTTCATTAAAAAGTTATGGTTTGAACTCTTAAACTCTGTTTGATATCATTATGAAAAATAATAAGAAAAACAACTAATTTAGGTGAGAGATAGGAAATAAGTTTAGCGATGTGGTGAGATGCTCTTCATCTCATTCTCATTTTGTGGAAAAGAATTCTTCATCCTCACCCAAAGAAAATTTTTCCATAGAAGAAGTTAAAAAATAAGAATTAATCTCACCATATTTCTCAACTTATTTTCAAACTTTTGACAAAAATATACCAAGGGTTGAATGATTTCTTCACCATCCTTCATAACTTCTATTTTTCATTTAATTTTCACGTTTAAATTACATATACTAAAGACACATTTTTAGAAAAAAAAAAAAAGTGCCCTTATTTTATTCTACAAATTTACTACTTAAATTTATGTTTAGTTCAATAAATCCAAAAAATGCTTTTTGTAAAAAATCCATTTTTATTTAAGTAGTAATTGCAAGGCTAAATACTTTGAAAGCCTTGTTGACACGACTTAGCATAGTCCACTTACTTTCGTGTTTTTCCTTTTTTGAATTAACCACTAATTTAGTGCTAAATGACCCAAATTGGAGAAAATTTGCCAATGACAACACAATGTTTGATATCAGCTTTGAAAACTTAAGGATGATATCAAAATTAAAATAATGTTATTTTCGGTATTTTTAGGTGTTGAGTATTTTTTATTTTGGAATTTGGAAACATCAAATTAATGAAAAGAAAATAAAGCGTTTTTTTAATATGTATATTATTTTCATCTATACTCTATATTAAACGTGAGCAAATAGTTTTCACCAAATTATCCTTCATAATGTTTAACTTGAAAACACATTTAATTATCACTAGATCAAATGTGATTTTATGTTTATAATGTAAATAATCACTAAGTATCATTTTTGTGACTAACGTGTGGAAGCTGCGCGGGCTACCGGGGGGGTGTGGCCATGTAACATTTGTGACTATCGTCTATTGTAACTCTTCTCATTTTTCTGACGTAATCTTTATGAGCATAAACTAATTACGTTTGCATCATATAGATTTCTCATGATTTTTGTATCTCCTGTGGTTGTGAGAATATATTTTATAAGGGGTTATTTTGATTTTATCGACAAGTTCTTTCAGTATAACCCATGTTTTGAGCTTGTTCAATTAATCCATGTCTAAATTAACAAAAAAAATGTTAATAACTTAAATTTTAATCAATATTTAATTTTTAAATATTTAATGTTAGAACATCAACCGAACTTACTGTATTCCACCTTAATATTTAATGACTGATTTAGTTGTGAAAATTCAAAAAATAATTAGGACATTCGGGTCCATAATTTTTGGGTTATTGAGTTATGGGCCTAAGGTATTCATTTATTGGACTTTATTATCCAAAATTGACCGATCCATTAGTCAACAGTTGAAATACGGTTGGCAAACAAGAAATTTGACTCAAATTCCCAATAATACCCCCCATTAAGGCTTGTTTAGTTCACGTTTTGAAAATTGAATGGGTATCCTAAATTTCTGAAAAGTTTTTCTCCAAGAAATTACGATGCCTTATCAATATTTAGTTTAGACATGAATTATTTTTTTTATATTTGGTTCAAGTAAGAATAGTGTGAATTACCAAAAGTTCTTCATTTATAAAATTAAAAGACAAATTCTAACAATTTTATAAAGGTGAAATTTAAATTTTTATTATTAAGAATTGTGAAAAGTCGTTGCATAAATTTAATAATAATAATAATAATAATAATAATAATAATAATAATAATAATAATAATAATAATAATAATAAGTTTAATAACAATTTAACAAAAATGAATATAAATGAAAAACAAAAGTTGTCTCGGTAAGTAAAAAATATATCTTGGTCTTAAGAGGAAATTTTAGGAGAAAATTTAAAGTAAAATACTTAAAGTAATCATATATTTTCATTCATTTAGGAGGGAGAACTTTGAAGGAATAATACATTCGTGGAATAACACAAAACTTGAACCAAACGTCGGAATCTTTCTAGAATGGAATGTAACATTTTGGGAATGATTTAAAACTTGAATCAAACGAACCCTTAGGGTTCATAATTTTCCATAGATTGAGTTTGGGGCTGTATTTTTCACTTAGATTTAGGGGACCAAAATGGACTGCTACCTTAGTTAAGTCAATAGCTTTGTAAGAAGGGGCATGACTAGTATATCTATATATATATATAATATTTTATAATATAGAAGTAAAATACTTTCTTCTTATTTAGTTTTTCCATGCTTGTGTCCAATAATTGATACCTTGATCTTTATTCTCTCATTTACACCCTTTTTGCATTATATATCTCTACCTATTGCATTTAATGGAGGACTATTTGTATAATGTTCATCTGAGAATGTTTCAATTACAAAAGGATTGTATATATATAAAGAAAAAAATAGTTTAACTAGCAAATAATTTTAATTTTTCTTTTATATTTCTCAATCAATTTTAAGCACAACTTATAATCCAAAATATACTACGAGTCTACAATATCTTAAATTAATTCCATTAATCTAAAGCCCAAAAGTATTATCAAAATAAACCCAAAGAAGATAATATAAAAAATTCTATTACTTTAAAACATAAACAACACTATCAAAATAAAGCGAAACAACAACATAACACAGAGTCAAATAACAACATAAAATCTATCAAATGCTTTCATCATATTAAAATATTAAAAAAGTATTTTCGACCTCCAAAAAACTACGCGTTATCTTCATAACTCAGTCACAACACTTGCACCCTATAAGAAAGATAAATAAATAAATTGATTCATTAGAATTTATGCAAGGCACAGTAAACGAAAGAAAAAGTAAGTCTTGCATTGATAATGAAAAATACGTCATCATCATCTTTATCCTTATACACGTTAGCTCTTACAAATTCCACATCCTTAGAAGAATCAACGTCACCAACTAAATAAAATTCCAAACAAATTTAATCAACCATTCACTAAATAAAAATAATCTAAATATAGCAAATGAATATCTTATTACCTTTAATTTTCGTCCATAATCAATCTTGAGCACACATCAAAGCCTCTAAAGTTTTTGGATGAAGTCTACTCTGATGTGGACTCACAAATCTACCACTAGAGCTAAAGGCGGACTCCGAAGCAACCGTAGATACAAGAATAGTCAATATATCTCTAGCAATAACACTTTAGGTAGGATACTTAATGCAATTTACCTTCCACCAAGCCAAGATACTAAAGTCATCGGTCCAAGGAAAAACAGGCTTATCCAAATAATAATCCAATTCTGACTTAACAATGTCAATATTAGAGGTACTAGAAACAGAATGGGTAAATTAGTTAATCCAATTACTCTTCCCTAAATCCCCTTTTGTATGAGACATCACACTTGAGTTTTCACAACTAGGCATTCTTAATCCCACTTCCATATTTGCCTCTCATTCATTTGATATTCACTCAACAAATTAAAACCAAGATTAGGAATTTTCTCAATCTCTTTTATATCCCAGTTCTCATATATTTTAGAAAAATAAAACTCAATTCCCTTTATCTTAAATCGTGGATCCAAAACTATATCTAAAGCCAATGCACCATGAAGTGAATTCCAATACTTCTCAAACATTGTGATCACGTTATGACGCCGCTAGAAAAGCGCGTTGTGATAGAGCCCAAGTGCAGGCACGTCAAGTTGTAATGTAGTCTCGGAAGTCCGAGTGTCGAACCACAGGGATAAGTTAAAAGGTATGAAATGGATTACGGATTAAATGGGTTTCTGATTTTTGTAAGTTGGATTGGTTTCGAAATAACGGAAATGTAAAACAGTTGTGAAAATTGCTAAGAAAGCACTAAGGTAGGTGGAGGTTAGTTACGATTTAAGAGACGGTGATCGATAGCTCATACAAAGATTTCAACACAAGATTTCTCAAGATAAGGGGAATGTTGGTGTTTCTCTCAATAGCAAAGGGTGCGACGCTAGGCGCCTCATTCCCGGATTGAAGCTATATCAAGAGAGAAATAAACAACATTCCACCAAAGACGAGGTTATCGTTCCTATCTCTTAGCTACGGGTGTGAAGCAAGGCAACCCATTCCCGATGAAACTAATCCGAGATAGATATGACAAACTCATCATTAAAAGATTTAACATAAAGCAAGTGTATGCAATCTCATGATTTAAAGAATGAAAATTATAAAGTGAATCCTAACAATGAAACGGAATGAAGTTTATGGGATAAATTCGTCAACTCGTCGTTTATCACATATGGTAGAAAATAAAGAGTCTAAGTATCACATAAAGTGTAAGAAGCACTCAATATATCAATAAATGAATCAAAGATAAGCTAAACAAATTTATAATCCATCTATGGAGTTTTAAGAACTATTCATAAATTCTATGAAGAGGGAAAAACTCCATGGATGGGGGAAAGAGACTACAAGCTTTTTAGAACCATATAAATATGTTGTATGTTCATTAACAACCAAGAACTAAATATACAAGGCATATAAAGTCTTAACTTAATACGAAAATACCTAGAAAGCTTGAAATAATGGAAGATATGATGAAGAAGAAGAAGATTCACAAATATTTATCAAACTTTAAACATGGATTGAGCCATTAATCACCAAAAATCATATCGCAATCAACCTCCGTAACCTTAGTAATAGACTACTCCATAATAGATGCAAGAACAAATGTTATAGAAGAAGAAATCATTCTTACAAATCAAAATACTTATAAGGGAAAATGAAGAACAATACACAAGAGCTCTCCCTTCTCTCTACAACTTGCAAGTGTAAAAACTAGATTATGATCTCCCTTTCATCTCCTAGACTAAACAATAGCTAAAGGAGTACTTAAATTAATAAACTAACCAAGGGAAAATATATAAGAACAAGTTTCTCCGAAATAAGGCCAAAAGCAAAAGATAGTTGGTGCACTCGCGGGGCCATGATCGATCATGGCTTTGCCCATGATCGATCATGGAAGTGTTCTGCCAGAAATTTTGCAAGCCATGATCGATCATGGCTTTGCCCATGATCGATCATGGGTTTGGAACTTTTTCACTCAGCACTTTGCAAGCCCTCTAGCTCACTCTTGATCAATCTATGCAACACCATTGTATCCCAATCCTACAAACACATGGAATACTACAAAATACACACCAACTTGGGCCATGTTAGATACAAAACTCGCTAAGGCACTAATCTCGAGATAAGTGGATAATTAGGCAGAATTAAAGCAACAAACGCGTCAAGCGACTCCGGGAAGGAGCTTAAACATGACAATATTATGCGTTTATCAACTCCCCTCAACTTATCTCTTGCTAGTCCCTTAGCAAGACAAAAATATAATAATTACAAAAGCACTACGCTGTACAAAAAGTTGTTAACTTCTAAGTTCCCAAAGAAGACGAGTTGCATCTCGTGAAGGTTTTCAGAAATGATACCTACAAACATTAGAAGTTTGATTATGATGAATGATGAGAATGAAGCTTCACGTTTCAATTTGCAAAGCAAAAGGCATTACTATCAATTTTCCAGAACGACGGACTTTTGAATGATCATCTAATTCGCATATCTCCTTTAGAACACAATCCCATATTCTCCAATGCTCACATACTAGACTTCGATTCAAACAATTCAATATAAACACAAAGAGTCATAATCATTCGAGAAGGAAGAGGGAACTTTTTCAAAAACAAAAGCTCTGAGATTTGTCAATTCTAAGCACTTTCTTTATCTTTTACTTGGAAATTCTGCTAAATTAGATCAGGGCGGTTTTCATCTCTATGGGGGGCAGCGGTCTCACTTATGAAATTTTTCAAAATTCTGCTCATTCATTGGAGCTCAAAGGAAGCTATTCACCCTTTCCCATATGGTAACCTATACCCCTTCCTAATATTAGACAAAGAGACTTAAGATTTAGCCAAGTGAAGCTTTAAGTCAATATTAGGATAAAAGTCATCCAAGTTATCAAAGTGCTATGCTTTTGTCCTCTCATTGGAGGATCTTTTCGAAAGAGCTTCCATTATTTTTGGACAAAAATTCCTCTTCTCTCAATGAAAATAAATCTAAGTGTTACAACCGAATTGAGAACAACCAAATCAATCTAGCATGCGGAATAGGCAAATATGACGGGATATGAGACTAAGCAGAGCAAGGCAATTTAGATTATCATTCAAATTCCTATCCAAATCAAAGAATTCATGCCAAAAGCTAATGAAACAATGGTCTTCATTGAACAAAATATCAATCAATCATCACTTTTCAAACTTCTCAAAAAAATTTCTACTACTCATGGAAATGAACAATAGCAAGCCAAACAAAATAAACACAAAATAACGTACCCCCCTCAACCTGAAACACACATTGTCCTCAATGTAAAGAGAACAAATTACAACGCACGGAAGGGCTACTTTGGCTTTGCTTTCCATGAGACAAAAATAAGACATAAACAAAAACTATTCACAAAACGGGTTAGAATTAGAATTCAAAAGCAAAAACCATAATATTCAACCATTAAAACCAAGTTCTAAAGTTAATATCATGTCTAAATTCTAATACAACCCAAAATGAAATAAAATAAAGCTAAGCATAAATATAAATACTTAAAGAGTTTTCAGAATTATCAAATATCATCACAGGCCGAGAGGTGGGGGTGGTGGAAAACGGCCATAGAACTCCTCGAATTGACGGCGTATAAAATCCTGTTGAGCCGCCATATGAACTTCCACCCTAGAAGCAATCTCAGCCTCCATATGATCTTGGCGGACCAGCATATCATCCACCCTCGAATTAAGAGCATCAAACCCAGCGTGCATGGTGGCATTTATTTGCTCAAATTGCTCTCTCAAAAATGTCATTATCGTCCACAGGTCCCGTACTTGCTCTTCTTCTTCTTCTTGAAGGACCCGGGACGTCTGTTCCCGCTTCTTCTGGTGCTTCTTCCTTGGACTCGACTGGTGGAGGTGCGGCCGAGGAACTTGGCCTGTTTCTGAGTTGGCCAGCGGCTCTAGCTTGGGTGGACCTGTTTATCGGGGCCCGCTGGATCTTTCTGACATCGGCGTCCCGTACTTGGACACCCGCTTCTAAGCAAATGCGGGTCAACAGCACACCAAACTTGATTGTTTCGTTATAGGCTACCGTGTCATAGACTTTCATGATTTTACGCATAATGTAACAAACCAAACAACACGGCCTATTTCGAGCAATGACATATAAAACATAGGCATGATAGGTGTACAAATGTTGAACGTGCGAGGTGGGATCTAACGCATTGGCTACAACAAGCCACAGGGTCCTGAATTGTGGTGCTAAATTGTTCCTATCGAATTGCGTGCCAATCCAAGTCATTGGACGACCGGCTAAGAACGTAGCCAACTCGTCATCAGTGGGGTATACAATACGGGCTGAATGAGGGAGGTCATAGCTGCCATCCGGCAATGCCGAAATCCCCGTCACTCGACTAACTACCTCGAGGTTGAACAGTATAGTCCTCCCACGCACGTGGGCAACATAAGCATAAGTAGCATTGGGCACACGCACTAAGCTTGCAGCGAATTCACGACATAGAGTGAGATTGCATTGGTTACCTGTTTGTCGCAAATGTTGCACCCACCCCTCGTGTCGCTCGAATGTTGCCATTTGCGGGAAATCATCTAATGCACCAATAATGACGGGCCTCTCGATCATCACACCCCGGTTCTTGAAAGCATAATTCCACCAATTGTACTCCTGACGGCTACGAAACCCGCGGTACCCACCCCTCGCGGCTTGAAGCTCTTCTGGCTTGTTAACTGGATCAATGGCAGCCATTGATGTGGGGAGAGGGAAGAAATAGAGAGAAACTTCGAAATTTTGGGAAATAGGGCTCGAAATTGGGGGTTTGGGGTTTTTAGAGAGAGAAAGAGGGATGATAGATGGGTGTGGAGTTTGGGGGTGAAATTGAGGGTTTATGGAGGTGGAAAGGCTAGGGGAGGGTTTGCTTTGATGAAGAATGAAGGTTTGGAGAAGGGAGATGGAGAGAAATGGAAGTTAGAGAGAAGATGGGGCACGATTTGGGCAAAAAGAAACGGCTGCTCTATTTTAATTGGGACCATGATCGATCATGGCTTTGCCCATGATCGATCATGGAAGTCCACTGCCGTATAAAAAAGTTCACCATGATCAATCATGGCTTTGCCCATGATCGATCATGAAAGTCCACTGCCACATGAAAAGTTCACCAGGATCGATCATGGCTTAGCCCATGATCGATCATGGAAGTGCTCTGCCTCCCAATTTTATTCCCATGATCGATCATGGCTTCAACAAACATTCTCCCATGAGTTTTTCTTCACTTGAAACACCTTTCCATTCCCCTCAACTTGGTCTGGTTCGATCCAATTTCACCCGCACCTCCGAAACAAATTCCTGAAACTCAAAATATTCTACAAAAAACATTATTTACACAATCGACCTGTGCTTGTTAGGCATAAGTCGGGTCTTCAAGAGGGATGGACTCCTCTCGATTTGGGAATTCCAAAAATGGCTTTAAACGTTGTCCATTAACTTTGAAAACATAGTCGGTTTTGGGATCCTCAACTTGCACAGCCCCAAAAGGAAATACATGACGGACAATGTATGGGCCGGTCCAACGAGACTTCAATTTCCCGGGGAAGAGATGCAACCGAGTATCATAAACAAGAACTTTGTGCCCAAGTTTGAATTCTTTCCTTAAAATAGATTTATCATGAAAGATTTTGGCACGTTCCTTGCTTATCTTTGCATTGTCATAAGCATCTCTTCTCAGTTCCTCTATTTCATCAATTTGCAACTTACGGTCAAGCCCGGCTTTTTTGAAATCACAATTAACCATCTTAGTTGCCCAGTATGATTTGTGTTCCAACTCTACTGACAAATGACATGGTTTTCCGTACACAATGCGATAAGGAGACATATCTAGAGTTGTTTTATACGCAGTACGGTAAGCCCAAAGTGCATCGGTCAGTCTTAACGACCAATCCTTGCGATTCGGGTTTACCATTTTCTCTAGAATCCGTTTGATCTCCCTATTTGCCAACTCGGCTTGACCATTAGTTTGAGGATGATAAGCGAGCGATACTTTGTGGTTTACCCCATACTTTTGCAGTAATGATTGAAAAGGTTTGTTGCAAAAGTGAGTACCGCCATCGCTTATTATTGCCTTGGGAGTGCCAAAACGTGCAAGAATGTGTTCTTTCAGAAATCGGATCACCACTTTGTGATCATTTTTCTTGCATGCTTGAGCTTCCACCCATTTTGAAACATAATCTACGGCAACTAAAATGTACAGATTACCGTAAGAGGATGGGAACGGTCCCATGAAGTCGATACCCCAGCAATCGAAGATTTCAATCACCAGAATGGGATTGAGTGGCATCATGTTCCTCTTGGAAATCCCCCCAAGCATTTGGCATCTTTGGCATGCCTTGCAAAAGCGTTGCGCATCCTTAAAAAGCGACGGCCAGTACAACCCACTTTGTAAAATCTTCGCGGTGGTCTTCTTTGCCGAGAAGTGTCCTCCGCAAGCCTCAGAATGACAGAAAGATAGAGCTCTCTCCACTTCTTCCTCTGGAATGCACCGTCGGATAATCTGATCTGCACAATACTTAAACAGGTATGGTTCATCCCAGTAGAATCGACTTATTTCACTCAAGAACTTCTTTCTATCTTGTGCGCCCCACGACTTTGGTATCTTGTCAGTTACAAGATAGTTTACAATGTCGGCATACCATGGGAGTGTCGAGATTGTCAACAATTGCTCATCCGGGAACGAATCTTGGATCGGGCTTTCTTCAATGTTGTTTGTAAAAGTGAGACGAGACAGATGATCGGCCACCACATTCTCGACTCCCTTTTTGTCTTTGATGCTCAAATGAAATTCTTGCAGTAGGAGTATCCACCTCAAAAGCCGCGGCTTGGCATCTTTCTTTGTGAATAGGTACTTCAACGCCGCATGATCTGTGAAAATCACAATTGGCGATCCTATCAAATAGGATCGAAACTTGTCTAGGGCGAAGACAATTGCTAGGAGCTCTTTCTCTGTTGTGGTGTAATTCATCTGTGCATCGTTCAAAGTTCTACTTGCATAGTATATCACACCCGGTTTCTTGTCTTTCCTTTGACCAAGAACCGCTCCCACCGCATAGTCACTTGTGTCGCACATGAGCTCAAATGGCAAGCTCCAATCAGGTGCCTGCATAATCGGTGCAGTAGTGAGCATATGCTTCAGAGAGACGAAGGCTTCCTCGCACTTGGCATCCCAGTCAAAGGGCGCATCTTTGAGAAGTAGATTACACATCGGCTTGGAAATGGAACTGAAGTTCTTGATAAACCTCCTATAAAACCCGGCATGTCCTAGAAAGGATCGAACATCTTTGACATTCTTGGGTGTAGGAAGTTTAGCAATCAACTCGATTTTTGCTTTATCCACTTCAATTCCTTCTGCCGAAATGATGTGACCCAAAACAATTCCCTTGGTAACCATAAAATGGCACTTCTCCCAGTTCAATACCAATTGTTTTTCCACGCATCTTCCCAAAACCTGTTCTAGGTTAGTCAAGCAATTGTCGAATGACTTACCATAGACGGTAAAGTCATCCATAAAAACTTCCAAAGTTCTTTCCACCATATCGCTGAAAATACTTAGCATGCACCGTTGGAAAGTGGCCGGTGCATTACATAAACCAAAAGGCATTCTTCGATAAGCGAAGGTGCCAAAAGGACATGTAAAGGTGGTTTTTTCTTGATCATCTAGGTCAATCTCAATTTGATTGTACCCGAAAAAACCATCGAGGAAAGAGTAATATTCATGGCCCGCTACCCTCTCTCGAGTTTGATCCAAAAAGGGGAGGGGGAAATGATCTTTACGAGTTGCCTCATTGAGTTTACGGTAGTCAATACACATTCGCCACCCGGTGGTGACTCTTTGCGGAATCAACTCGTTTGATTCGTTTTTGACTACCGTAAGACCTGATTTTTTCGGTACCACTTGAGTTGGACTAACCCATTTACTATCCGAGATCAGATAGATGATCTTTGCATCCAACAATTTCAACACCTCGTTCCTAACCACTTCTTGCATGTTAGAATTCAACCGGCGTTGAAATTGTCTCGATGTTTTTGCCCCATCCTCTAAATGAATTTTATGCGTACAAATCAAAGGGCTTATACCTTGAAGGTCGGCAAGAGTCCAACCAAAAGCTTTTTTGTATTTACCAAGCAAATTAACCAATCTTACCTCTTGTTCATCCGAGAGATCGGACGAAATGATGACGGGGTAAGTGTCTGAAGCTCTTAAGAAGGCATACTTCAAGTTGCTAGGCAATAACTTGAGATCCATTTGTCCTTCAAGCTTTTTGATGGGAGATTGTGTGTTTTCCTCTTTTTCCGAGAAGTCAACCTGTTTGTCAGACAAAGAAAACACTTGCATACAATCCTCGGGGTCGTCAGAAGTGGTTAGATAACCTTCCGTTGACTCCGATTCGAAATTTGCCACAAAGTGGTCTTGGATACACGACTCTATCATGTTCACGTGTTCATTCTCCTCATTATCATCGTCATCTCTTTGATTGCTCAAAGAGAACACGTTTAGCTCTAGAGTCATGTTTCCAAAAGTTAACTTCACGATTTCGTTCTTGCAATTTATTATAGCATTAGAAGTGGCAAGAAATGGTCATCCGAGGATAACCGGAATCTCGTTAGCAGGATTTGACACTGGTTGCATGTCGAGGATGATAAAATCAACCGGAAAGTAGAACTTGTCGACTTGGACAAGTACATCCTCGACTATCCCTCTTGGGATTTTAACGGATCGGTCCGCTAATTGGATTGTAACCCTCGTGGGTTTCAACTCACCCAACCCCAATTGTTGATATACCGAGTATGGGAGCACATTCACACTTGCTCCCAAATCTAACAATGCATTTTTTATCCTACAATTTCCTATGATACACGAAATTGTGGGACAACCGGGGTCTTTGAACTTGGGGGCTCTCGTGCCTTGCATGAGGGAGCTCACTTGCTCCGCCATGAAGGCCTTTTTCTTGACATTCAACCTTCGTTTGGTAGTACATAAGTCCTTGAGGAACTTAGCGTACGAAGGTATTTGCTTGACCGCGTCAAGCAATGGAATGTTGATTTTAACTTGCCTAAAGACATCCAAGATCTCGGTGTTAGATTTGGATGGTTGGTTCAATCTCTCCGGAAATGAGACTTTGATCCCATTTTTGATCTTTTCAAGATCCTCCTTCCCTTGTCTCTCTTCCTCTCTCTTCTTTTCTTCACTCACAACTTTTTCAACCTCCGACTCCTCAACACTAGTAGATTTAACTATGTCCGCCACCTTGGGGGTTTTAGGAACAATAGTCTTGTTTACCTCCTTCCCGCTTCTTAGGATCGTGATAGATTTGAGTTCTTCTATCTTGGTGCTAGACTCTCCTCCCTCTATGATTTGAACTTGCCCTCTAGGATTAACTAAAGGCTGAGAGGGGAATTTTCCCTTCTCTTGAGTAGCTAGGGCGGTGGTGAGTTTAGACATTTGAGTTTTTAACTCACCTACATCACGATCCGTTTTGTCCACTAATGACCTCAACAAAGCTTCCAAGTTTTGGTTGGGATTTTGATTCTGAGGTGGAACAAAAGAGTTTTGAGGTTGTTGTTGCCTTTGGTTCTGATGATATTGGTTGTGGTTCTGACTTTGATTTCCTCCCCAACTGAAATTGGGGTGATTCTTCCATCCCTCATTGTACCTTTGAGAGTAAGGATCATTTTGGTTACGATTTTGGTTGCTATTTTGGTTGTACTGGTGCAAAGCATTGACTTGGGCGGGATTTTTGAGGACTTCCCGAAAAGCGGGAATGGTAGGACAATCCTCGGTAGTGTGTCCTGAATTTTCGCAAATGACACACAACTGACTCGAGGATACTACGTTGACCTCCTTAAGCTTACTTGCTTCCATTGCCTCTACCTTCTTAGACAATTGGAATAACCTTGCCCCCATGTCATCCTCATTGGACACTTGGTACAACCCACCCCTTCCTAGAGTTTTGGCTTTGGGTTCCTCGGAATAGGTGTTCCAATTTTGAGCACCTTCCGCTAATTCATCAAAATACAATAAAGCCTCCTCGGGATTCTTACTCAAGAATTGATCATTACACATGGTCTCAACAAACGTACGCATCTCAGGGGTGAGAGATTCATAGAAAAAACTAACAAGGCTCCACGTTTCGTGACCATGGTGAGGGCATGCATTTAGAAGGTCCTTGTATCTTTCCCAACACTTATAAAAAGTTTCATTTTCTTTTGGCGAAAAATTAGATATCGCCCTTCTTAAAGCATTGGTTCTATGAACGGGAAAGAATTTTTTTAGAAATTCCGCTTGAAGCTCTTGCCAAGACCGAATTGATTGCGGTCTTTGAGCATTTAACCAAATTTTTCCTTTGTCTTTTAGGGAGAAAGGGAAGAGTTTTAAACGCATGACATCCTCGTTAACATTTGCCTCACGAAATGTGGAGCACACTTCTTCAAAGTCTTTCAAATTCAAGTATGGGTTTTCCGACTCCATACCATGAAAGGAAGGGATATGTTGAAGCATACCTGGTTTGAACGAGAACGCAACGGCTTGTCCGGCCGGAAGGACAATGCATGAATTCGATGTTGCCCGAGGTGGTTGAAGGTAATCCCTCATGGTCCTAACGGGAGGAACATTGTTGGCACCTTCCCCTTCATTATCACTCTCGTGATCTGCAGCCCTTCCTTGATTTGCCATTCTTGGCGAAGGAGGAGGGCTTATTCGAATATCCACGAACAGTTGCCCTTGCATGGGCTTGGAAAAGTCCGAATAGCTCCTCGAAAACTCTACAAAATAAACCAAAAAATAAGGGAGAAAAATAAATTAATTTAATAGAGAGAAATACTCACATAATGGTTTTGTACAAAACCCAAGATCCGCCTTTTGCCTTATCCCCGGCAACGGCGCCAAAAAACTTGACGCCGCTAGAAAAGCGCGTTGTGATAGAGCCCAAGTGCAGGCACGTCAAGTTGTAATATAGTCTTGGAAGTCCGGGTGTCGAACCACAGGGATAAGTTAAAAGGTATGAAATGGATTACGGATTAAATGGGTTTCTGATTTTTGTAAGTTGGATTGGTTTCGAAATAACAGAAATGTAAAACGGTTGTGAAAATTGCTAAGAAAGCACTAAGGTAGGTGGAGGTTAGTTACGATTTAAGAGACGGTGATCGATAGCTCATACAAAGATTTCAACACAAGATTTCTCAAGATAAGGGGAATGTTGGTGTTTCTCTCAATAGCAAAGGGTACGACGCTAGGCGCCTCATTCCCGGATTGAAGCTATATCAAGAGATAAATAAACAACATTCCACCAAAGACGAGGTTATCATTCATATCTCTTAGCTACGGGTGTGAAGCAAGGCAACCCATTCCCAATGAAACTAATCCGAGATAGATATGACAAACTCATCATAAAAAGATTTAACATAAAGCAAGTGTATGCAATCTCATGATTTAAAGAATGAAAATTATAAAGTGAATCTTAACAATGAAACGGAATGAAGTTTATGGGATAAATTCGTCAACTCATCGTTTATCACATATGGTAGAAAATAAAGAGTCTAAGTATCACATAAAGTGTAAGAAGCACTCAATATATCAATAAATGAATCAAAGATAAGCTAAACAAATTTATAATCCATCTATGGAGTTTTAAGAACTATTCATAAATTCTATGAAGATGGAAAAACTCCATGGATGGGGGAAAGAGACTACAAGCTTTCTAGAACCATATAAATATGTTGTATGTTCATTAACAACCAAGAACTAAATATACAAGGCATATAAAGTCTTAACTTAATACGAAAATACCTAGAAAGCTTGAAATAATGGAAGATATGATGAAGAAGAAGAAGATTCACAAATATTTATCAAACTTTAAACATGGATTGAGCCATTAATCACCAAAAATCATATCGCAATCAACCTCCGTAACCTTAGTAATAGACTACTCCATAATAGATGCAAGAACAAATATTATAGAAGAAGAAATCATTCTTATAAATCAAAATACTTACAAGGGAAAATGAAGAACAATACATAAGAGCTCTCCCTTCTCTCTACAACTTGCAAGTGTAAAAACTAGATTATGATCTCCCTTTCATCTCCTAGACCAAACAATAGCTAAAGGAGTACTTAAATTAATAAACTAACCAAGGGAAAATATATAGGAACAAGTTTCCCCGAAATAAGGCCAAAAGCAAAAGATAGTTGGTGCACTCGCGGGGCCATGATCGATCATGGCTTTGCCCATGATCGATCATGGAAGTGTTCTGCCAGAAATTTTGTAAGCCATGATCGATCATGGCTTTGCCCATGATCGATCATGGGTCTGGAACTTTTTCACTCAGCACTTTGCAAGCCCTCTAGCTCACTCTTGATCAATCTATGCAACACCATTGTATCCCAATCCTACAAACACATGGAATACTACAAAATACACACCAACTTGGGCCATGTTAGATACAAAACTCGCTAAGGCACTAATCTCGAGATAAGTGGATAATTAGGCAGAATTAAAGCAACAAACGCGTCAAGCGACTCCGGGAAGGAGCTTAAACATGACAATATTATGCGTTTACACGTTACTTGCAAGACACCTAATTTCCTCAAAACTAGATAAAGCCCACTCTTTAATCAATCCTTTAATCCCACAAATTTTAGGGAAAAAGAGGTTAATTGAAGGATATTTAGTTCTCAAAAACAACTTGGTTACTTCATAAAATAGCCCCAACCTCTCACAAATCTCCTTTGCCAACAATCATTCATTTTCTGAAGGCAAACTTTTTGATAAACGCTTAATATTGTCATTCATACGCTCATTTTTAGAGTTGTTTGACGTGCTTATTTCTCTAAAACTACTCGGTTTGCCAACTTATTTAGCGATTAGTCTCGTAGCACTTTTGTATTTAACAATGCTTGGAAAGGCACATTTTTGTGTTTGTTTTGGTGTCTCTAGATTTCAAGAAATATTGTATTTAATACAATGGTGGAATTTTTGATGGGACAAAAAGAATCAAAGAAAGTGAAAGTCTCCATGTCCATGTGATTAAAGAGCATCCAAGAAAGTAGAAGTCTCCATGTGATTAAAGAAAGAAAATGGAATTCTCCATGTGATTAAAGAGCATCCAAGATGGTGGATTTAGCCACCAAAAATAAAATAAGCATTGTTTATTTTTTAGCATCAAACACAACTCTCCTATTTATAGTCTTCATTGTTGCTTTGGAAAGGGGTACTTTTATTACTTCTCATTTTCTTAATTTATAGAGAGCTTGTAATAGTTTTTTTCTAGAGAGAGAAATGGAGTTTACTTTTATAATTCTTGTCACTACATTTATTATGGAGTAAATTTCTTTGCTAAGGTTAAAAGATGAAATTTGCAATGCATTAATTATGTAAGTTCAATTCTCATTCCATTGTTAGTATTATTAAATACTTTTTGAATCTTTCATCTTCTCTATTTTTTCAACCATTCATAAGCTAGTAAGATAATTTTCATATGATGATTTGACTTTGTATGCCTTGTATACATAGATCTCAAGCATTAATGAGAAAATGATACACTTGTGTATTTCTTACTAGCCTATGTCCATTCTTTCTTTGAATAAGATACTTTTCATTGCCAAGCATGATTAGTCTTTGAATATTCATAGAAACACCATAAATTTGTGATTTTAATCTTTTAATACTTTAATGATATGTTGAGTGCTTTCTACACTTTATGTGATTTTAAGACTCATCATCTTCTTAGTTAAAGTATTTCCAAAGAGGATCTTTTAAATTTATGTCATAAACAACTTCATTAATCATTTTAAGGATTCAATTTGTATTTATCAAATAAGTCTATATAGGACGGTTTGACCTCCACCTAGACCTCCCAATCTTAGACAAATGAAATGTTATGATTTATCGAGCTAAACTCCTTGTAGTTGGCCATTTTCATAATCAAGTCATTTGCCTAGGAGAAACTAACAATGAGTTCTTAAATGCCTAGTTTAAATTTATGCCTTTTCTTTTTGTGTATTTTAAGTTTGAATCTTGGTTGATATTAGATGGGAATGGGTTGCACTTGCTTCACACCCTTTGTCACAAGATAAAAATGAGAGATACACTTGTGTTGATATTTACTTACACCCTTTCTTTATATGGCATTTATATGGGAATGGATCGCTTTTGCTCCACACCCTTTTGCTTAGAAATGGGTAAAATATTCTACACTTAGGAATTGCATTGAGAACTTTGAATGAGATTGCTTTTACTTAACTTTGCAAAACAAATGAATTCTATAATGCCTTAGCCTTTTCTCATCTATTATTACATCATTTTAATTTTTATTGCAAGACTTTAAAATCAATCATTAAAATCAACCAATTAAATTCTCTTAACAAAACCTTGGACTTGTAATCACCACATCGTCTTTCCGACTATCCTTATGGTTCGACACTTGGACTTACCAAGTATTATAACTTGACAACTTGCACTTGGGTACCTAAGCACGGAAGTATTTTCAGCGCGTCACTTTTATATTGGGACTCGCGCCGTTTAAATCTTTCAAACACTAATTTATAACATAAAGCAGTGTTAAGCATTAAATAAGTGGAGTTACATCTAGTTTTGCAATCAAGAGCTAATTTCTTAGTAAATGGAATCATGCATTGTTTGAAAACTAAAGCAAACATTTCATCTCTCTTAGGTCTGGCCGTCCAATAAGCAACACTATCACAAACTTTTTCAATGGCATAACTAATTACTTCTAGCCCATCTTTCACATTCAAATTCAAAATATGTGCCAAACAACGCATATGAAATACTTTTCCACCCAACAACAACGAATGACATGGAATCTTATATAAAACATGATTAATCATAGCGTCATTGGTGGTACAATTTTCACAGTTAAAGTTGACATTTTACGATCCAAGTTCCAATCTAGTTCGTAATCCATAAAAGTATTAGAAAGTATCTCGCCAATGTGTGGACATGGCACGCATATAAACCTAATATCAGAAGAAAGATATTCAAGTAAGCAACTAAAACATATTAGTAAAAACATTCATAAATTAAAATTAAAATAACAATAAAAATACCTCACAATTCGACTTTGTAAGGTCCACGATTGATCAATGAAGTGTATGTTATGGCCATAAATCCTCTATTTGGATTAGAGGACGTTCACGTGTCAGTAGTAAATGAAAATCTACTTCGATTGCTACCCAACAACTCCATTGTTTTCACCTTCTCAAACTCCAATATCTTCATTATATCAGACTTGACCGTATTTCGAGAAGGAACCTTAAACAATGGTTGAAGAGATCTACTATACTCTCTAAACCCATAATGTTCAACCATTGATAGTGGACACTCATGTAAAATTATCCTTTTTTCAAGTGCATCTCTTGTGGCTTGTCGGTCAATTATTGAAGCCTCGAGTGTTGTTTTACCAACACTTTTTTGAGGATTCAAAATTGATTGTTTAATGTCGCTAATTTTTCTTAAAGAATTTTTTTTTTAAATGTTCAAGCAAGTGAGATGCCCCCCCCCCCCCCACAAAGATTATTTTTTTTGTTTCTTACAATAGTGACAAGTAGCTTTCATTGCCTCGTTATTTTTTTGTCATGTAAAGTGGTTCCACAAAGGATTTCAATCTTTTTTTAGGGATT
The DNA here is from genome assembly GCA_021464415.1 of Lonicera japonica. Classification (NCBI taxonomy): domain Eukaryota; kingdom Viridiplantae; phylum Streptophyta; class Magnoliopsida; order Dipsacales; family Caprifoliaceae; genus Lonicera; species Lonicera japonica. The sequence continues at coordinate 36,072,511 of CM038465.1, read as the reverse complement.
CCATCAACCTCTCCATCTTTATCTCGAGCATGAGTTGGATTTGAAGTCATATCAACATCAACATTATCAGTACATTGTTAATTAGAAGTTACCTTAGTCGAAGAAATGACATTTCTACTAGTATTGGTTGGTATATGACTATCTCCTTCTTCAATTGGAGTAGACATGTTAACCTAAACAAGAAAACAAAAGATGTGATCAAAATCAATTATAAAAAATTGTGGATATAAATTTCAAAAATAAGGATCGACAGATAAAAAACCCTTTAGAAGAGCGCAAAATTTGCTTAAAAGTGAATAATCCACATACTCTCTCTCTATAAAGAGAAAAGACAGGAGGAATGGATGATTATGAATCATACCATTCTAATTCCAACATATATGGACACGATTCCAAAAAAAATAAGAATTAATCATGCTAATCAAATTCCACACAACAGTTCATTATTGCGAAAATGTAAAACTGATGATGATATATATAGAATTTAAAAAGTATGCTACAATGATTCCTATATTCAATGTAAATGCATCAACACTGATTTTAGTTAATAAGTGTAGAAAACCATAGTAAATTAGTATCAAATCAGAAAGAAAAAAGTAACAACAAAGTATGATTAGTAGTATTATAATTGGAGAAAGTTAAAAAAGAAGAGAGTTCAATTCAAATCAAAACTACAAATGTAATGAGTGGTTGATTACAGCACTGAAGTTTCAGAATGAGATTTATCTTTAATCCTAGAATTTTAATGTATGAAATGGAGAATGAAGATTTGGTTAAAGAGAGAAGCTTAAAGTGGAAGAAGAAAAAGAAAAAGAAAGTTAAAATAATATTATTACTAATTGATACAGACAACCACTGGAAGAACAAAGTTACAACAATATATATATTACTAGTTCAAACATGGGAACGAAAAATAGCAATACTACAATGTAAAAATAAATAAGTTAATCACTCAACCGAAGCTCGGATACTAATATAAACAAGCAAGGAGAGAGAGAGAGAGAGAGAGTCCTTCCAACTCTCTATATGCACCTGAGATATGGCTGGTGAGTAGCAACACGGACAAAGCCGGGAGCCGGGGACAGAGACTGGGAGTTGCGCAGCCATGCGGGTAGAATAGAAAGTGAGGTGATGAAAAGTAAAAAATACAAAATCCATACTGACTTGGTCTTTGGACTTTGGCTTTTCAATTTTCACTTTTGATTAATATAAAAAGAAAAAAAAAAAGAAAATAAGGAGATAATGCTAGCTAGCTGGCACCCACTCGTAGTTCAAAATTCAAATTGGAGATCCCACTTGCATGTGCATATATATATATATATATATATTAATATATATTAAGTTGGGTAAAGATTTGGGTAGGGGATCCCAACCCCCGTACCAGAGCCAACCCGACCAACCCCGTTGACATTTTAAATACTCGAAGCCAATTGTTTGCCTCCATACCTGCCCCCCGGGTCCGGTACACACTGTACCCAAACCCGTGGGTTTTTTTGCCATCCCTAAATGAGACCTATTGGTTCAATGGCTTACAGCTCTTACATGATCTTTCACCTTATCAATTTCCTCCCTTCAAATTACGTCTAGGCCTTTATTTATGAAAGTGGCCATGATCTTTGGGCTCCCAAATTGGACTTGTGTATGCATGCTTTGGCCCTTCGGGTTTTTCTAGGATCCTAAGGAGTTCCATAGTCAAAGCATAAAAATAAAAGTTAGTGTCTTATGAAGGTCGCAAAATGGGGTGTTTACAACAAGTTGGACACGCCACCATTGTCTTCCTGGAAAGATGAAGGTAAAGACATTATTGCACTTTTTTGGTGGGCTTTAATATTATTGTATTTTAGTTCTATAATGTACTTGAAATTAGTAATAACGGTCATGTAATTGGCCATTAGATAGGAAATAATCTGATATATGCTAAACATCATAACATTTGAGTTCAATAGATGTATCTTTTAAGATCATGTAAGCTTTTGAGCGCAAAGAATAACTTCATCGGACTAAAATTATTATAGTTTGGAGCATCCAGCTTAACTTATTGGCAAAAGGTGGAATAGTCCCTTATCCTTATATATATATATATAGCAGTAAATCATTTTTTAAGAAAATTGTGTCGTTTGCGTGTTGTGGTGTTAGTATCAAATGAACTCATGACCATTTAATCAAAAGTGAGAGCACTGTTGGCTAGGCTATCCCTATTTATTTCTATAATGAACTTGTGATTTGGGAGAGTGTTTGTCTAAAGTTTGAGTTCACTATAGAAGATAAACAATTATGTAGTACTCTCGCTGTCCTTAATTAAGAGTCTATGTTCCTTTGTAGAAGACTATAAAAGAAAGTGACTCTATTTATATTATAGGGGAAAGAAAGTCAAATAATTTATTCTCTTAAAAGGCCATATGATCAAAGGCCTAAAATTCTTCTCTTATTTTTAACCACAATTTAAACCCTTAGATATTTCTTCCTTTCACATTAAAATGTCAAATCAAAAGTAAAATATATATACACTCTAACCACACACAATCAAACAACTACATCCACTCTATGCACTCTACTTTTTAAAATTATTTTCTCTCTCATCAATTTTCTTTTAATAATTTAAAATGTCATATCTTTAAATTAAAAAAAATCAAATTTTAATAAAAAAATATATTCGAAACATACTAATCAAGATTAATAAAACAAGATCCATTGTGAATAAAATAGAATCATTTGGCTCATCCACTTTTAAGTTTAATTTAGCACTAACATAATATTTTGGTACTTTTATTTTCCTTGTTTATTTTTTTTAAAAAAAAAGGAAAGAAAAAACACTATTTGTAAGACTACCTGTAAAATCAAGAAAGTATAATATATCCATATTCATAATAGGAAGAAAAAATAACAATATGGTTAAAAAAAATAAAAAAAATTAATTGATGGAAGACTCAACTTTTACTATTCACGAACTGAAAACCAAAGTGAACCAATCAAAGTAGGCCAATTAATATTGTTTCGATCGATTTTATTAATTCCTCTTATGTATTGTGATTGAGTATATACTATTAACTTTTCACAGTTGTTAGTCTTAACTTCTCATTATATTTTACCCTTCAAATTTTATTCATTTCACCGAGCCATCCGGCACGGGTATAACCTAATTAATTTATAGAGGAAACCAGTTAGCAACCCGTGCAATAATTAAACAGGCGTGTTACAAAATTTTCTTTTATATTTTAATACGTATGTTTTCACATTGAATAAATGGACCACAAAATTCAAGAATTCAATAACAAACAAAGTTAAACTATACATATATTTGAAGGATAATTTAAGAAACACTAATTCTAGTACCAATGTAGTCATTCAAGTGTGAACAAAGTGAAACATCATATTGTTCATTTATAAATAGTCAATTACATTACAATTATAATGATAATCCAATAGTAATTGAGCCATTGAAGAATGAAAGCGCTGTATTTTCCGGAATCCAAAATCCATGTGAACCACCATCTCTAGATCACAAAATTGATGTGGAGCAACAGAAGCAAATGGCCTCTTGCACCAAATTCACCAAATTTATTGCAACAATAGTTAGATAAGTTTCCGTCCCTTTTGATGCTCATTCCATAGAAAATTAAGAGTTCACCATGGCTATCAAACAATTTTAAAAATGCACTAATTTCAGTCTAATCAATTATAAAAAACGAAACACGTTTAACATTTTGAGATTTGGTATATTGATTAAGTCCCAATGCTTAAAAAAAAGTATAGTAAATTCTTACTCGAGATGGAGTACATTAATATGTATAAGGTAAAGTAATATTGTCCTTGGAGAACTTACCTATGTAGTATGAGAAATGTTGAAATTTTAGTGAGAAGAACAAATTTCCTCCATGCTTCCCTTCTTGTTCATCCATGTCCATTACAAAACCTTTTATTCATTGACTTGCAAGGATATGCAATACAAAACCTTTTATGCATCGACATGTGTTCTTGTTTATTTGTAAAAGATGTAGTAATTAGTAGAGTATGATAAGAAAGGAAAAGAGAAATGAACCGTTATTTAAATCCACCAATTTAAATAAAGTGATTTTCGTCATTTTAGAGAAATTGGATCTGTGTAAAAGGAAAAGCTTATTTATCATGTGGGAGACTCGTGCAAAAGCTGATTGACCTGAAGAAAACTTCAAAGAGCTTTTATATATCACCAAATCCCATTTAAACTACTAAATATTGTATTGACTAAAGCATTTTTCAATAGTTCAAACAACGGCATATATCAATTATGATTACTTATCCCTACAAATTAGGAAAGAAGCTTTATGCCATCGCATCAAAAGATAAACTAATTGGCAAACAGTCATTCGTCAAACCAACTACCAACAATAATGAAATTGTTCTCAAAATAAGAATGATACAGTTTCTGTCTTCGAATCTCTCCACTAAAGCAGCACAAACATAAGAAAAACAAAAATAATAACCATTGTGCGATTTGATCAAATTAATGTGTTCAACGAAACTCATTATTTTATATTACACTAACTTTATTAAATAAAAAACTTAAGAATTGAGTTATATGGAATTATTTACTACGTAAATAAAACTATGAAAACAATTTTATAATCCAATATGAGAAAATTAAATTATATATACCTCAAAAAATAATTTGACATGTTCACTTGTTCAATCCAATTAAAGATAAAAAATTCCCATCATCAACGAACTTCTATACTTTAGGCAATAGTTATGCAGAAAGCTGATTTCTCGCTCCCAAATTTTCTCAACACTTAAAGACCGAAAAAATTGTGAATTTGTAGATTTCTGAAAATTGTGCAATCCTTTTGGCAATATATAGTTATGCAATTCTCAATTACTCTATTTTCATCCTCAAGTGGGAAGGGAACTATGGTATTAAAATCCCTCTCAACTGAATGTTCTCAATCTCCATATAAAATTAGAGCAATAATTAGTTTGGAGCTCATTGCATTGTTAAATAATTGAATTGACAATACATATTCCTATTGGCGCAGATATCTTCTATGAAGAAGAGAAAATAATAACATAAAAGGACCAAAAATTTGTAACAAAGAATTAGGGGAGAAAAAAGATATGTACCCAGGTTTCAAGGGATACTGCTCAAGTCTACCTCATTCTGTTTCATTCCTCTGAACTTCAACCACAGGGTACATCCATCGTCCCCTAAAAATTAAAATGGAGATTGAATTGAAGATCAATCAACCATTAAAAAATATGACGGAGTACTAAAAATAGAGAGAATTATCCCATAAAACAATCAATACTCGTTTATATCTTTTTTACTTTTGAAGTCATACCAAAGAAAAAAACAAAGATATATGCCTACCTAGTTACACAAATATACCAAGAGAAAAGTACAACGTACCTACAATTAGCTAAGGTCTATTTGTCTGAACTAAATTTATGATTAATTAGTATTTTATCAACTAATAAAGTAAAATAAAAAAATATGGCTCAAACCTTTTGTTCGTCAATAGTCTCTTTTTCCATTTAGACAACATATAGAACATGCAAAAGGTCTCATTCCATCCATAATTCAAGTAAAAGATAAGTTGCAAACATGTTTAATTAGAAAAAGTTAAATAGCTATGGAAGTGAAAATGAATACAAATATAATTAATGTAATTAAATTATAATCTATATACATATTAAGAATTCATTACTCGTTTTTGTGCAAGGCTTAAATTACAAAAAGGTAGTAGCTATGGAATAAATTACAACATTTGTCTCAAAGCATTGGTAATTTATCTGCTAAGAAAGTATAAATGCAAAACGTTTGGTGCAAAGTTTTTATTCATCAATGGTCTCGATCATTTGCCACTTTAAAGTTTACAACATATAGTACAAAAGGCCGGCCTCATTCCATTGGACATAAATTTCAACAAAAGAGTGTACAAAAGATTTTGTACAAAAGGTCTCATTCCATTTACGAATCAAATAAAAGATAAGTTGCAAACATTTTAATTAGAAAATGATAAACATGCAACAATGGAAATGAAAATGCATATTAATATAGTCAATGTAATCAAATTAAGAGGTATGTGTTTTGGCTGATAGTGTATGAGAAACACTTTGCATTGATGGCCTTGATTGAGCATTATTATGCAAACATGCTTTTGCTAGTTTTACGATAGATAGCAATAGCCTCTCTTCATCAAGTGAAGGAGGTGGAAGTCGTTTGTCCAGCGGATCTTGAAGTTGATTGTCTTCAATTGATTGAGATAATAGCGAAGCAATGTAATCACCCGGATGCTTTCCTTTAATCACTTCCAAAGATAGTACACCAAAGCTATACACATCACACTTTTCTGTTACCTTCATTGTGTAAGCCAACTCTACCAAAAGAGAATTAAAAGCATAAGTTTAATATCATATATGTACATAATTGTAACCTATATATACACTAATGGAGATAGTGTTGTATACTTGTCTGAAATACTTTTAACTAATTTTTTTTTGAAAAATAATTTCAATACAAGAAATTTGCTCATTCATGTTATATAAAAAATTTTCAAATTATGTATGATACCCTTTACTAGTGTAACTGTCTCGAGTAAAAATTATAAAGTGGGATAAATGAACATGTTTTTTAACTTATAACCTCCTAAACATGATGAAAATCCAAACCACTAAAACAAAAAAGCATTTGTATTTTAATGTTGAAAAACTTTATTAACACTGCATAGGTGTTGAGTGCCGAAACGCTACTTTACATGATTTACTCAAGGATAATTATATAAAGTTTAAGCTTATATACCTGTTGCAACATATCCGTAGGTTCCAGCGAGTGCACTCAAATTTGATGAGTCTAGCTTTAAAATCTTAGCGGTACCAAAATCTGAAACACAAGCCTCGTACTCGAAATTAAGCAAAATATTCTTGCTAGATATGTCTCGATGAATAATTGGGGGAGAACAATCATGGTGCATGTAAGATAAAGCTTGAGCGACTCCCTTAATAATATTCACCCTTTTTCGCCAATTTAATTTCCTTGATTCTTCTTCTTTACTCAAGATTTTGGCTAAGCTGCCTTTTTCGAGGTAGTCATAAACCAAAAACGAATTTCGAGCATGTGAACAAAATCCATAAAGCTTCACAATGTTTCGATGCCTTATTTTTGTCAACGCTTTTACCTCATTCTCAAAAGCTTTACGATCAACTACTTCTGACAATGAGTGAAGTTTCTTCACAGCTACAACAATACTTGATTGCATTTCTGCTTTGTAAACAACTCCAAATCCTCCTTGTCCAATACAATACTGGAAATCAAAATCATTTGTCGCCTTTAAGATTTCTTTATACATTTCCCTTCCATCAAAACTTAATATCGAAAATATATCTTGATCTTGTGCATCCCTTTCCTCTGCTGTTGATGTTCTTCTTCTTCTTCTTTGATCATAGATGATGATGAATAAAACAAAGGCATAAAGAAGTAAAAGTGGTACAACAAGAGGGATTACGATTACGAGAATGAGTTTATGGCTCACTTTTTCTTTATGCTTTGATACTGCAGAATGATTTGCACAATGATGCAATCCTTTAACATTACCACACAAACCTTTGTTCCCTCGTAATACTTGTATAGATGCATTTGCAAAAACTTTGTTATTTGGGATAAGACCATAAAGCTCATTGTAGGACATGTCAATATACAACAAAGCATTCATATCATCAAAAGCATTTGGAATTTTACCCGAGAGTTTATTGCGAGAAAGATTCAAATTCTCCAAACTTTGCAAACTTTTGATTTGAGATGGAATCTCCCCTGTTAGTGAGTTCGCACTTAAATCGAGAGTCGACAAGTGGAATAACTTTGTTATCTCCACTGGAATATCTTGGTTAAGATTGTTATCACTCAGGCTCAAATTAAATAGATTCAAGCAATTTGAAAGATTTCTTGGTATCGGCCCATTTAATTTGTTTTTTGACAAATCGAGTACCGACAACTCAACTAGCGATCCAAGTTCTTGAGGAATATTGCCGAAAAAGTTGGTTATCGCTCAAAGACAACTTCCACATATGCTTCAATTTACCAAACTCCTTTGGAATCTCGCCAACTAAATGATTTGACAAAATATCAAGTATAATGAAATTTGAACTACCAAATTCTAATGGTATGCCACCAGTGATATTGTTCCTCGCAATTTGCAAGTCTGTTAACTTTTTACACTTGCTCCAACTGTCAGAAAGATGACCATAAAGTTTGTTGTCACTTAAGTGCATCAATTGCAAGTTTGGATAGACACCGAAGACTTCAGATATGTTTCCAGTGAATTGGTTTCCTTCGAGGCGGACTCTAGTTAAGCTAGAGCAGTTTCTCAAGCTTTTTGGAATTGGACCAACAAAATTGTTGTGCTGAGCAATCAAATTTTGAAGTTTTCCACCATTGCATATATGTTCTGGAAAATAACCAGAGAGCCTGTTCAGACATATTCGGAGTTCAACTAATTCAAGCCTTTCTAACTGTTGTGGAATGGTACCTGAAAGTTGGTTATCGTAAAGGTACAAAAATTCTAAATTGGTGAGGTTGCCAAGTGAAGGAGGAATAGAACCAGAAATATTGTTTGTGTGAAGGATTAGACTGTCGAGTAATTTCAAGTTCCCTAATTCTGAGGGAATGATGCCTGTTAACTGGTTTTTAAATAGGCTGAGTATGGTTAGGTTACTCAAGTTCCCAAAACATGATGGAATGGAACCAAATAGAAGGTTATCGCTTAAGTCCATATTAATAAGATTGGTGAGATTCCCAATTACGGGAGGAATGGTACCCGAGAGCTTGTTTTGGTACATATATAGATAAGCCATGTTGCTCAAATTGCCAATGGAAGAGGGAATTGGACCTTCAAGATTATTGTTATACAACGCAAGCTCATTAAGAGACTTTAGTCTTCCTATGTCATGAGGAATTGAGCCATTTAGCTGATTTTCAATCAAATTGAGGACTTCAAGGCTAGTTAGCAAGCATATATGTGGTGGGATTATACCAACAAAATGATTAGTAGACAAATCGAGATACACGAGTTTAGAGAGGGAACCTATTTCAGGTGGGATGGTACTGAAAAGTTCATTTTTGTGGAGATCAATGTACTTGAGATTGGGGAACGATCGGAAAGAAAGGCTGTAAAGCGTACCTTTTACATTAGACTGCGAAAGGTTCAATTGATTTACACTTCCTTCACTATTGCAAGAGACTCCAAACCATGTGCATGGACTCACACTTTTATTTCGATTTGAAGAAGAATTTGCGGATTTATGAGGAAGAAGAGACCAAGAGGATTGCATAGGCTTGGGCATTATTTGAAGGGTAGATTTCCATTGAAGCAAAGCATTTACTTCTTCAATAGAGGCGGAAGCAATTTTGGGCGATGAAAATAGTGCGACAAAAAGGAAAAATGATACAAGGGAGAGAGGCTTTTTAAAGGTTAGAGATTCCATAGTGTTGTTTTTGATGTACATGATTTGAGGATCCAATGCTCATTATATATTGCGTGTATTTAGTGGGGAAGTTTCCTAGAAAATGTTTTAATAAAGACTATCCACTTGTTGTTATTGTATGTATTGATGATAAACGCATAATATTGTCATGCATAAGCTCTTTCCCAGAGTCGCATGACGCGTTTGTTGCTTTAATTATGCCTAATTATCCACTTATCTCGAGATTAGTGTCTTGGCGAGTTTTGTATCTAACATCGTCCCGCTAGGTGTGCTTTTGTTGTGTTTCTATGTGTTTATAGGCATAGGATGCAATGGCCTTCGAATGATTGATCAAGCGCTAGCCAAAAGCTACAAAAGTGCTGATTTGGAGAATTTCCAGAAGCATGATCGATCATGGAATCCCATGATCGATCATGGTGCAAATAATATTCAGGCAGAAGACCCCATGATCGATCATGGGTTGGCCATGATCGATCATGGCCCTGGAAACTTGGCCATTTCACACCCAAAATGGGCTATTTTAGTGGTTCAAGTTATTTTAGATATTTAGCTAGATATTTTGCTACCTTTTAATATATGTTATTTCTTTTGCCTTAAGAGATTATTATTATCTAGTTTTTACACAATTTAGAGTTCTAGAGAGAGGGGAGAGCTCACTTGTTGATTGTTCTTCATTTCTCCATTGTAAGTGCTTAATTTGTAAGAATGATTTCTTCTTCTATGATATTTGTTCTTGCATCTATTATGGAGTAGTCTATTTCTAAGGTTACGGAGGTTGATTGTGATATGATTTTTGGTGATTAATGGCTCAATCCATATCTAAAGTTTGATAAATATTTGTGAATCTTCTTCTTCTTCATCATATCTTCCATTATTTCAAGCTTTCTAGGTATTTTCATATTAAGTTAAGACTTTATATGCCTAGTATATTTAGTTCTTGGTTGTTAATGAGCATACAACATATTTCTATGGTTCTAGAAAGCTTGTAGCCCCTTTCCCCCATCCATGGAGTTTTTCCCTCTTCATAGAAATTATGAATAGTTCTTAAAACTCCATAGATGGATTTTAAATTTGTTTAGCTTATCTTTGATTCATTTATTGATATATTGAGTGCTTCTTACACTTTATGTGATACTTAGACTCTTTATGTTCTACCATATGTGATAAACGATGAGTTGACTAATTTATCCCATAAACTTTATTCCGTTTCATTGTTAGGATTCACTTTATAATTTTCATTCTTTAAATCATGAGATTACTACACTTGCTTTATGTTAAATCGTTTAATGATGAGTTTGTCATATCTATCTCGGATTAGCCTCATCGGGAATGGGTTGCCTTGCTTCACACCCGTAGCTAAGAGGTAGGAATGATAACCCCGTCTTTGGTGGAATGTCGTTTGTCTCTTTCTCGATATAGCTTCAACTCGGGAATGAGTCGCCTAGCGTCGCACCCTTTGCTATTGAGAGATACACCAACATTCCCCATATTTTGAGAAATCTTGTGTTATAATCTTTGTATGAGCGAGTGATCACCGTCTCTTTAATCATAACTAACCTCCAACTACCTTAGTGCTTTCTTATTAATTTTCACAACCATTTTACATTTACGTTGTTCGATAACCATTTCATCTTACAAGAATCAGAAAACACTTTAATCCGTAATCCATTCCATTCCTTTTCACTTATCCCTGTGGTTCGACACTCGGACTTCCGAGACTATATTACAACTTGACGTGCCTGCACTTGGGCTCTATCGCAACGCGCTATTTAAGCGGCGTCAAGTTTTTGCCAAAAACTTGACGCCGCTTAAATAGCGCGTTGCGATAGAGCCCAAGTGCAGGCACGTCAAGTTGTAATATAGTCTCGGAAGTCCGAGTGTCGAACCACAGGGATAAGTGAAAAGGAATGGAATGGATTACGGATTAAAGTGTTTTCTGATTCTTGTAAGATGAAATGGTTATCGAACAACGTAAATGTAAAATGGTTGTGAAAATTAATAAGAAAGCACTAAGGTAGTTGGAGGTTAGTTATGATTAAAGAGACGGTGATCACTCGCTCATACAAAGATTATAACACAAGATTTCTCAAAATATGGGGAATGTTGGTGTATCTCTCAATAGCAAAGGGTGCGACGCTAGGCGACTCATTCCCGAGTTGAAGCTATATCGAGAAAGAGACAAACGACATTCCACCAAAGACGGGGTTATCATTCCTACCTCTTAGCTACGGGTGTGAAGCAAGGCAACCCATTCCCGATGAGGCTAATCCGAGATAGATATGACAAACTCATCATTAAACGATTTAACATAAAGCAAGTGTAGTAATCTCATGATTTAAAGAATGAAAATTATAAAGTGAATCCTAACAATGAAACGGAATAAAGTTTATGGGATAAATTAGTCAACTCATCGTTTATCACATATGGTAGAACATAAAGAGTCTAAGTATCACATAAAGTGTAAGAAGCACTCAATATATCAATAAATGAATCAAAGATAAGCTAAACAAATTTAAAATCCATCTATGGAGTTTTAAGAACTATTCATAATTTCTATGAAGAGGGAAAAACTCCATGGATGGGGGAAAGGGGCTACAAGCTTTCTAGAACCATAGAAATATGTTGTATGCTCATTAACAACCAAGAACTAAATATACTAGGCATATAAAGTCTTAACTTAATATGAAAATACCTAGAAAGCTTGAAATAATGGAAGATATGATGAAGAAGAAGAAGATTCACAAATATTTATCAAACTTTAGATATGGATTGAGCCATTAATCACCAAAAATCATATCACAATCAACCTCCGTAACCTTAGAAATAGACTACTCCATAATAGATGCAAGAACAAATATCATAGAAGAAGAAATCATTCTTACAAATTAAGCACTTACAATGGAGAAATGAAGAACAATCAACAAGTGAGCTCTCCCCTCTCTCTAGAACTCTAAATTGTGTAAAAACTAGATAATAATAATCTCTTAAGGCAAAAGAAATAATATATATTAAAAGGTAGCAAAATATCTAGCTAAATATCTAAAATAACTTGAACCACTAAAATAGCCCATTTTGGGTGTGAAATGGCCAAGTTTCCAGGGCCATGATCGATCATGGCCAACCCATGATCGATCATGGGGTCTTCTGCCTGAATATTATTTGCACCATGATCGATCATGGGATTCCATGATCGATCATGCTTCTGGAAATTCTCCAAATCAGCACTTTTGTAGCTTTTGGCTAGCGCTTGATCAATCATTCGAAGGCCATTGCATCCTATGCCTATAAACACATAGAAACACAACAAAAGCACACCTAGCGGGACGATGTTAGATACAAAACTCGCCAAGACACTAATCTCGAGATAAGTGGATAATTAGGCATAATTAAAGCAACAAACGCGTCATGCGACTCTGGGAAAGAGCTTGTGCATGACAATATTATGCGTTTATCAACTCCCCTCAACTTATCTCTTGCTAGTCCCTTAGCAAGACAAAAATATATAATTACAAAAGCACTATGCTAAACAAAAAAAATTGTTAACTTCTAAGTTCCCAAAGAAGACGAGTTGCATCTCGTGAAGGTTTTCAGAAATGATACCTACAAACATCAGAAGTTTGATCATGATGAACGATGAGAATGAAGTTTCAAGTTTCAATTTGCAAAGCAAGAGGCATTACTATCAACTTTCCAGAATGACGGACTTTTGAATGATCATCTAATTCGCCTATCTCCTTTAGAACACAATCCCATATTCTCCAATACTCACATACTAGACTTTGATTCAAACAATTCAATATAAACACAAAGAGTCATAATCATTCGAGAAGGAAGAGAGAACTTTTTCAAAAACAAAAGCTCCGAGATTTGTCAATTCTAAGCACTTTCTTTATCTTTTACTTGGAAATTTCGCTAAATTAGTTCAGGGCGGTTTTCATCTCTATGGGGGGCAGCGGTCTCACTTATGAAATTTTCTCAAAATTATGCTCATTCATTGGAGCTTAAAGGAAGCTATTCACCCTTTCCCATATGGTAACCTTTACCCATCCGTAATATTAGACAAAGAGACTTAATATTTAGTCAAGTGAAGCTTTAAGTCAATATTAGGATAAAAGTCATCCAAGTTGTCAAAGTGCTATGCTTTTGTCCTCTCATTGGAGGATCTTTTCGAAAGAGCTTCCATTATTTTTGGACAAAAATTTCTCTTCTCTCAATGAAAATAAATCTAAGTGTTATTACCGAAATGAAAACAACCGGAGCAATCTAGCATGAGGAGCATGAGAATATAACGGGATATGAGACTAAGTGGAGCAAGGCAATTTAGATTATCATTCAAATTCCTATCTTGATCAAAGAATTCATGCCAAAAGCTAATGAAACAATGGTCTTCATTGAACAAAGTCAATCAATCAATCATCACTTTTCAAACTTCTCAAAAAAAAAATTCTACTACACATGGAAATGAACAATAGCAAGCCAAACAAAATAAACACAAAATAACGTACCCCCCTCAACTTGAAACACACATTGTCCTCAATGAAAAGAGAACAAATAACAACGCACGGAAGGGCTACTTTGGCTTTGCTTCCCATGAGACAAAAATAAGACATAAACAAAAACTATTCACAAAACGGGTTAGAATTAGAATTCAAAAGCAAAAACCATAACATTCAATCGTTAAAACCAAGTTTTAAAGTTAACATCATGTCAAAGTTCTAATACAACCCAAAAAGAAATAAAATAAAGCTAAGCGTAAATATAACTAATAAAAGAGTTTTCAGGATTTGGCAAATCGCATCACATGTCGGGAGGTGGGGGTGGAGGGAATCGACCGTACAACGCCTCGAACTGCTGGCGTATGAACTCCTGCTGAGCTGCCATCTGCTCTGCAACTCTTGCCTCGACTTGGGCTGCTATCTCTGCTTGAAGACGGTCCTGTCGCGATATCATAATCTCCACCCTCTCATTGACACCCGCGAATCCGGTGTGGATCAAGGCAGTCATTTGTTCAAACTGCTCTCTAATGAACTCCTGCTTCTTCAGCCCCTTCTTCTTCGCTATCACCCTGTTGTGGTGCGGCTGTGGAAGAACTCGGCCTGTTCCTCAGTTGACCAGTGGCTCGAGTTTGGGTGGACCTATTCAGCGGTGCCCTAGGCATTTTCTTCTCATCGTCGGCTCTCTCAATTACCCCCGCTCGCAAACAGATCTTAGTGATCAACGACCCAAATTTGATTGTTTCATTGTGGGCGACCAAATCGATGATTCGCGCTATTCGCCCAATGATATGACGCAACAAGCAGCAGCGCTTGTTCGTTGCTATGGCGTATAGTACATAAGCCTGAGACGGGTAAATGTGCTGGGTATGGGAAGTTGGGTCCAAAGCGTTGGCAATTACCAGCCAAAGAGTTCTAAATCCCTCACGTATGTGGCTCCTATCGAATTGGTTCCCAATCCATTCTCTGGGTTCACCGGATAGAAATGTGGCTAGATCGTTAGGCCTCGGCTCTAAATAGTTGGTAGTGTCCGAATAGGGGAGGTCATGAGCATTAGGTGGCAAAGCTGAGATTCCCGTAATCTCAGTCAAAACTTCGAGGTTAAACGGAACCGTTCTGCCTCGAACATGAGCTACATATGTATATGGTGTATCGGGAACTTGAATCAAACTTGCAATAAATTCACGACAAATGGTGAGATTACATTGAGTACCTGGTTGACGCAAGTAGTTAATCCACCCCGGATATTGCTCAAACGTTGCTCGCTGGGGGAAATCGTCCAGCGTACCGATGAATACCGGCCTCTCTATCACTACCGTCCTCGTTTTGAAGGCGTAGTTCCACCACTCAAATTCTTGACGGCTTCGAAATCCGCGATAGCCGCCTCTCGCGGCTTCAATGGTAAGCGGCTTAGTGGGAGGGTTTGAGGAAGACATAATGGAGGAGTGCTATGCTTTAGAGGAGGTGGAGAGGAGGAATTTGAAGCCTTGAGATGCTAGGGCTCGAAAATGGTGATGAGAGAGGGAAAAGGTGATTTTTTTGAGATGGGTTTGATGATTGGGGTTGGAAATTGAGGGATTTGAAGGTTGAATCTAGGTGGGGGTGGATGGAATTTGTGTTTAGAGAAGATTTAGGAAGAATGGGGGAGAAAGGGCTAGAGCTCGAAATGGATTTGGGAGAAGGGTTTGTGAGAAATGGGCGTGATTTTACGGTTCCCCTGTTTTAAGTCGCGGCCATGATCGATCATGGCCAACCCATGATCGATCATGGGTTTCTCTGCCCAGTCATTACTTTGTACAATGATCGATCATGGTGAGGGCATGATCGATCATGCTCCTCTCTGCCCAGCTGCTTCAATACCATGATCGATCATGGGATTTCATGATCGATCATGCTCTAGATTTCTTGAGAGAATTTCTACTATGATCGATCATGGTGAGGGCATGATCGATCATGGTCCAATCTGCCAGAAATTTCTCTTTGCCTTCCTTGCTCTTCTACACCTCAATTCTTCCCCTCAACTTGTTTCAAACTTTCCCAATCACACCCGACTCTCAGATGGAAATTCCTGAAACTCAAACATACTAACAAAAACATTATTTACAAAATCGACCCATGCTTGTTAGGCATAGGTCGGTTCTTCGAGAGGGGTGGACTCCTCTCGAACTGGGAATTCCAAAAACGGCTTAAGACGTTGACCGTTCACTTTGAACACGAAGCCTGTTTTGGGATCCTCAACTTCCACAGCCCCAAAAGGAAATACGTGACGGACAACATAGGGGCCGGTCCAACGAGACTTTAACTTCCCGGGGAAGAGATGCAATCGAGTGTCATAAACAAGAACTTTGTGCCCAAGTTTGAATTCTTTCCTCAAAATGGATTTATCATGAAAGATTTTGGCACGTTCCTTGCTTATTTTTGCATTATCATAAGCATCTCTTCTTAACTCCTCAATTTCATTAATTTGCAACTTACGGTCAAGCCCGGCTTTTGTCAAATCGCACTTAACCATCTTAATTGCCCAGTATGATTTGTGTTCCAACTCTACTGGCAAATGACATGGTTTTCCGTACACTATACGATAGGGAGACATATCTAGAGTTGTTTTGTACGCAGTACGGTAAGCCCAAAGTGCATCGGTCAGTCTCAACGACCAATCTTTGCGGTTCGGGTTTACCGTTTTCTCTAGAATCTGTTTGATCTCCCTATTTGCCAACTCGGCTTGACCATTAGTTTGAGGATGATAAGCGAGCGATACTTTGTGATTTACACCGTACTTTTGCATTAATGATTGAAACGGTCTATTGCAAAAGTGAGTACCGCCATCGCTTATTATTGCCTTGGGGGTGCCAAAACGTGCAAGAATGTGTTCTTTCAGAAATCGGATCACCACTTTGTGATCATTTTTCTTGCACGCTTGGGCTTCTACCCATTTTGAAACGTAATCTACGGCAACTAAAATGTAAAGGTTACCGTAGGATGATGGGAAAGGTCCCATGAAGTCGATGCCCCAACAGTCGAAGATTTCGATCATCAGAATTGGGTTGAGAGGCATCATATTCCTCTTGGAGATCCCTCCAAGCATTTGGCATCTCTGACATGCCTTGCAGAAGCGTTGTGCATCCTTGAAGAGCGACGGCCAGTACAATCCGCTTTGCAAAATCTTAGCGGTTGTCTTCTTTGCTGAAAAGTGTCCTCCGCAAGCTTCGGAATGGCAGAAGGACAGAACTCTCTCCACTTCTTCGTCTGGGATGCACCGTCGGATGATATGATCCGCACAATATTTAAATAGGTACGGTTCATCCCAGTAAAATCGACCCACTTCCCTCAAGAACCTTTTTCTGTCTTGCGCAACCCATGACTTCGGTATCTTGTCGGTCACCAGATAATTCACGATGTCTGCATACCATGGGAGTGTTGAGATTGCTAACAATTGCTCATCCGGAAACGAGTCTTGGATCGGGCTTTCTTCGGTGTTGTTCGTGAAAGTGAGTCGAGATAGATGATCGGCCACCACGTTCTCGACTCCCTTTTTGTCCTTGATGCTTAAATGAAATTCTTGCAACAAGAGTATCCATCTAAGAAGTCGCGGCTTGGCATCCTTCTTTGTGAACAGGTACTTCAATGCTGCGTGATCCGTGAAGACAACGATGGGCGATCCTATCAAGTAGGATCGAAACTTGTCCAAGGCGAAGACAATTGCCAGGAGCTCTTTCTCTGTCGTGGTGTAATTCATTTGCGCATCATTCAAAGTCCTACTTGCATGGTAAATTACACCCGGTTTCTTGTCTTTCCGTTGACCAAGAACCGCTCCAACTGCATAATCGCTTGCATCACACATGAGCTCGAATGGCAAGCTCCAATCCGGTGCCTGCATAATCGGTGCAGTGGTGAGCATATGCTTCAGAGAGACGAAAGCTTCCTCGCACTTGGCGTTCCACTCAAACGGTGCGTCCTTGAGAAGCAGATTGCACATTGGCTTGGAAATGGAACTGAAGTTCTTGATAAACCTTCTATAAAACCCGGCATGTCCCAGAAATGATCGGACATCTTTTACATTCTTGGGTGTAGGAAGTTTAGAAATCAGTTCGATCTTTGCTTTGTCTACTTCAATTCCTTCCGATGAAATGATGTGCCCCAATACGATTCCCTTGGTGACCATAAAATGGCACTTCTCCCAATTCAATATCAATTGCTTTTCCACGCATCTTTCCAGGACCTGTTCCAAGTTAGCTAAGCAATTGTCGAATGACTTACCATAGACGGTAAAGTCATCCATGAAAACTTCCAAAGTCCTTTCCACCATATCACTAAAAATACTCAGCATACACCGTTGGAAAGTGGCCGGTGCATTACATAGACCAAAGGGCATTCTTCGATAAGCGAAGGTACCAAAGGGACATGTAAAGGTGGTCTTTTCTTGATCATCTAGGTCAATCTCAATTTGATTGTACCCGGAAAAACCATCGAGGAAAGAGTAATATTCATGGCCCGCTACTCTTTCTAGAGTTTGATCCAAAAAGGGTAGTGGGAAATGATCTTTACGAGTTGCCTCGTTGAGTTTACGGTAGTCAATGCACATTCGCCACCCGGTGGTGACTCTTTGCGGAATCAACTCATTTGATTCGTTCTTGACTACCGTAAGACCTGATTTTTTCGGTACCACTTGAGTTGGACTAACCCATTTACTATCCGAGATTGGATAGATGATCTTTGCATCCAACAATTTCAACACCTCGTTCCTAACCACTTCTTGCATGTTAGGATTCAACCGGCGTTGAAATTGTCTCGATGTTTTTGCCCCATCCTCCAAGTGAATTTTATGTGTACAAATCAAAGGGCTTATGCCTTGAAGGTCGGCCAGAGTCCAACCAAAAGCTTTTTTGTATTTACCAAGCAAATGGACTAACCTTACCTCTTGGTCATCCGAAAGTTCGGACGATATGATGACAGGGTAAGTGTCTGAAGCTCCCAAAAAGGCATACTTCAAGTTGCTCGGCAATAGCTTAAGGTCCATCTTTCCTTCGTGCGTTTTGGTGGACGACGATGTGTTTTCCTCTCTCTCCGAAGATTCAACCTGTTTGTCAGACAAAGAAAACACTTGCATACAATCCTCGGGTTCATCGGAAGTGGTTAGATAACCTTCCGTTGACTCCGATTCAAAATTTGCCACAAAGTGGTCTTGGATACATGACTCTATCATGTTCACGTGTTCATTTTCCTCATTATCATCGTCATCTCTTTGATTGCTCAAAGAGAACACGTTTAGCTCTAGAGTCATGTTGCCAAATGTTAACTTCACGATTCCATTCTTGCAATTTATTATGGCATTAGAAGTAGCAAGAAATGGTCGTCCGAGAATGACCGGAATCTCATTGGTGGGATTTGACACAGGTTGCATGTCGAGGATGATGAAATCAACCGGAAAATAAAACTTGTCGACTTGGACAAGCACATCCTCGACTATCCCTCTTGGGATCTTAACGGATCGATCCGCTAATTGAATAGTAACCCTCGTGGGTTTCAACTCACCCAACCCCAATTGTTGATATACCGAGTATGGGAGCACATTCACACTTGCTCCCAAATCTAACAATGCATTCTTGATCCTACAATTTCCTATGATACACGAAATTGTGGGACAACCGGGGTCTTTGAACTTGGGGGCTCTCGTGCCTTGCATGAGGGAGCTCACTTGCTCCGCCATAAAGGCCTTTTTCTTGACATTCAACCTTCGTTTGGTAGTACATAAGTCCTTGAGGAACTTAGCGTACGAAGGTATTTGCTTGACCGCGTCAAGCAATGGAATGTTGATTTTCACTTGCCTAAAGACATCCAAAATCTCGGTATTAGACTTGGACGGTTGGTTCAATCTCTCCGGAAATGGGACTTTGATCCCATTTTTGATCTTTTCAAGATCCTCCTTCCCTCGTCTCTCTTCCTCTCTTCTCTTTTCGTCACTCACAACTTTTTCAACCTCCGACTCCTCAACAATAGTAGATTTAACTATGTCCGCCACCTTGGGGGTTTTAGGAACAATAGTCTTGTCTACCTCCTTCCCACTTCTCAGGATCGTGATAGATTTGAGTTCTTCTATCTTGGTGCTAGACTCTCCTCCCTCTATGACTTGAACTTGCCCTCTAGGATTAACTAAAGGTTGAGAGGGGAATTTTCCCTTCTCTTGAGTAGCTAGGGCGGTGGTGAGTTTAGACATTTGAGTTTTTAACTCACCTACATCACGATCCGTTTTGTCCACAAATGACCTCAACAAAGCTTCCAAGTTTTGGTTGGGGTTTTGATTTTGAGGTGGAACAAAAGAGTTTTGAGGTTGTTGTTGCCTTTGGTTCTGATGATATTGGTTGTGGTTCTGACTTTGATTTCCTCCCCAACTGAAATTGGGGTGATTCTTCCATCCCTCATTGTACCTTTGAGAGTAAGGATCATTTTGGTTGCTATTTTTGTTGTACTGGTGCAAAACATTGACTTGGGCGGGATCTTTAAGGACTTCCCGAAAAGCAGGAATGGTAGGACAATCCTCGGTAGTGTGTCCTGAATTTTCGCAAATGACACACAACTGACTCGAGGATACTACATTGACCTCCTTAAGCTTACTTGCTTCCATTGCCTCTACCTTTTTAGACAATTGGAATAACCTCGCACCCATGTCATCCTCATTAGACACTTGGTACAACCCACCCCTTCCTTGAGTTTTTGCTTTGGGTTCCTCGGAATAGGTGTTCCAATTTTGGGCACCTTCCGCTAATTCATCAAAATACAATAAAGCCTCCTCGGGATTCTTACTCAAGAATTGACCATTACACATGGTCTCAACAAACGTACGCATCTCAGGGGTGAGAGATTCATAGAAAAAACTAACAAGGCTCCACGTTTCGTGACCATGGTGAGGGCATGCGTTTAGAAGGTCCTTGTATCTATCCCAACATTTATAAAAGCTTTCATGTTCTTTTGGTGAAAAATTTGATATCGCCCTTCTTAAAGCATTGGTTCTATGAACGGGGAAGAATTTTTTTAGAAATTCCGCTTGAAGCTCTTGCCAAGACCGAATTGATTGCGGTCTTTGAGCATTTAACCAAATTTTTCCTTTGTCTTTTAGGGAGAAAGGAAAGAGCTTTAAACGCATGACATCCTCATTAATATTTGCCTCACGAAATGTGGAGCAGACTTCTTCAAAGTCTTTCAAGTGCAAGTATGGGTTTTCCGACTCCATACCATGAAAAGAAGGGATATGTTGAAGCATACCAGGTTTGAAAGAGAACGCTCCGGCTTGGCCAGCAGGAAGCACGATGCATGAGTTTGAAGTTGCCCGAGGCGGTTGAAGGTAGTCTCTCATGGTCCTAACAGGAGGAACATTGTTGGCCCCTTCCCCTTCATTATCGCTCTCGAGATCCTCGTTTCTACCTTGGTTTGCCATTCTTGGAGATGTGGGAGGGCTAATTCGAATGTCAACAAACAGTCGCCCTTGCATGGGCTTGGACAACGATTCGAATCGCTCCTCGGGAATTCTACAAAATCAAACAAAAATAAGGGAGAAAAATAAATTAATTAAATGGAGAGAAATACTTACAGAATGGTTTTGTACAAAACCCGAAATTCGCCTTTTGCCTTACTCCCCGGCAACGGCGCCAATTGACTACATATTTTTTATTCCTATTTCTCTAAATTTGTTTCCCTATAGTTTTGCTTTAAAAAAAAAAGAAAAAAAAACCTATTTTTTTCCTCATTTTCTTACACTCCACTGTGATTTTTTTACATGTTAACTATATATTTGTGTAAAAATTATATTTTTGTGGGATACGATGTCCACAACATAAATATGCGTTCTATTTTGTTTTGATGACTTGAGATTCTTATTGTGTTAGTCAAGTTGTTATTTGCTCTTTCAATAATAATGATCATGTTTTTGTATTTTTTTTTGTAATTTTGTTGCTTGTTATGAAAAACTAATTTTAAAAATGAGTCCTACACCTCGCTTTGCCCAGACAAAATACCTCAATCTTGCCTCTGGCCTTTTGAAATATTGGTTGGGTCTTGCTTTTCTGTCAACTACACTGTTTGTTTATAGTCTTGTCCAAAATCTGTATCAACTAGGAAGATTCATGTACTCACAACGAATAGTAGAAAATGGGGTTGAAGTTAACGTATAATATATATATATATAGGAAAGTGACATAGATACTTTTAATAGCTCTCTATGGGGTTGACTTATCAGGTCGCATTTTTTAAAGACAACCTAATTTTTTTCCCTGAAATGCATTAAGCCCTCTATAAAACTTGATCGAGCCCCCAAAGGATTAAAACTTCTCCACATATATTCTATCCACAAAAAGGTACATATATTTTTGGGCCTGTTTAGTTGTCTTTCAAATTGTGAATTAGAGAATTTATGTTTTTTGCATTTATTTTTATTTGGTTGTGAGAATTGAACAATGGTAAATATGACCATTCAAGTTGATTAATGAAAACTCAAATTATTATCATTTCAAGTAAGACTTTGAAATTTCCTAGTTCTTGAATGAAGGAATTCACTTCAACTCTATAGTTTAAGGAGATACGCTAATATGTACACTTGATGTTAATATCTCTAGACAAAATCCTAAAGAATATATAAGAATTTACAACATGTGTTTATTTTGCAAATCTCAGTTAAATCTCCCAAACACTCCATGAACTAGAATTGACTTATTTTAAATTACAAAATTTACATTTTCCTAATCGAAGGTGAACTAATTTAATAATTAGACAATTTACGTAGCCAAACGGGCCCATTGTACGGTAATGAAGTTGCAAATGTAATGAAAACCGCTGAGAGTAGGTGGATGATGAGGATAATACCTATTTTTGATAAGCTATTCTTTAACAAATAGCTATTTTTGATCTATGATTTTTTTCTTAAATTCTTAATTATAACTGTCCTGTTACAATTTTGCAGAAATACCCGAATCCTGCGACTCCGACTCGTAAACGATAAAATTTTGCATAAACCAGTAAATTTAATCTAAAATTTAAAATTATAACTTCCATGACAATTTGAACTAATTACCTATTGTTGTTCTGTGTTAAACATATTCGTTGCACCTAAAAAAATGGCAATTTTCTTATATGCACATTTATATGACATTTATTCACCTCAAAAAAAATAAAAATTAAATTACAAAACAAAACATGCCACTTAATTTGAAGAAATTTTAATATCCACAACAAATTTCCACAAGCTCTCAATTTGGACCAATTGGGACAGTCATATATTAGGACAAAAAGCTATCTCTTGCTATTAAACATTTTTTCCCCAAGATGTTCCAACCAGTTTGATTAATGCTCAATTTATAACCTTTAAAAACTTTGCCGTTGACCTTGAGTTCTTAACCTGTCACAAATAGAATCTTTAATATATAAAACCTAGCTAGAGCTTTTTCCATTTTTTTCACAATAAATGGCTAAATAAATCTATAAATAGAATCTACAAGTTAAGACATATATAATTAGCTTCTCAATTAAAGTAATTATATCATATGTTAATTTTATATGCTAAGAATTTTCTTTTAGTATTCAAAATCACATCAATAACGTCTTTTAAGAAACCTTATGCGCTCAATCTATTGCAATTATTGCTGCGTATACTCAAAACTTGATGCATGCTGCGTTTCCACTGCCTTGTAACTTCATTTTGCATTAATCGCACAACCATCATTTATATAACTAAGTATTATTAATTGGCTTTAACGGCACCTCAAGCATGTAAACTTCTTTTCTTGTTAAAAAAGTAGTATTAGGTGTTACCCTATTTAGTGGTTTCCTTTAAAAAAGAATAGTGAATTTTTAATTGAAAATTAATTTTTTTTTTTTTTTTTTTGGGGCAGGGGCATTATATTTCAATAATATATATAATGCCTCGACCTCAAATAAAAGTCTTACTTTTTTTTTCCTTTTTTTTTGGAGAAGGTCCACTATGCCCTAAGGCAATAGTGATAAGAAAACGATATTTTTTGGATATAATATTTCCAACACTCAAAATTGAAAAAGTTTATACGCGTCAATTACATCTAGAGTCCAATAACATGGTAAGCGTGTTAGACAAGCTATATATAATAGTGACTCATTCATTCATATTTTCCAATGGATATGACCCATTTTTATTTTTTTTCTTTTTAGGTTATTTGTCTTTTTCAGATAGAACGAAACAAATTGATTAAAATTTTATGTTCACCTTGGATCGGGACAACATAATAATTTTTTTACACTGTTTTCCTATAAAATATGAACGCCTCTATAAAACTTGTCCTCAGATATTCTATGCACAAAAAGGTAGGTACAACATCCCCCCACAATTCTAGGGACTTTCGTTCATCAACAATGACTTTTGATGGTGAAAATATATATTTTTTCATAATTTGTACCTAATATTTTAATATTTAAAGTTCTTTTGCAGCATTGTGTCTTATCAAGTTGATTTATAAATTTGTCAAGTTTTTGTTTTTCATACTATTAAGGAAATCATATTAATGCAGCTTATGAAAATTTCGTTGTTTTATATTGAGAAACACGTATAACAGTGCATCGACAAGAAAAAGTAACCCAATTTAATTAAGTTTGGAGTACATAGAAATAACTCTATGTTTATGAAGTTGCAAATTTAATGAAAAACGCTAGGAGAATGATGTGGAGAATAACATAACTTATCTCATAAAACTTCATCTTCGATCAACTACTCTTTAACAAATAGCTATTTCCATTTTATGAATTTTTCTTTAATTCTTAATTATATCAGCCCTATTAGAATTTGGCAAAAATCCCTGTGTCCTGCGACTCCAACTCATAAACAATAAAATTCTACCTAAACCAGTAAGTTTAATCTAAAATTTAATTATGTAATTAGCATGAAAAATATGATCTAATTGTCTGTTATTTAATTTTATGTGCTAAACATATTCATTGCGCCTAAAAAATTGCCAAAAATGGCATTTTTTTTATTTGCACAATTAGACGGCATTTCTTTCACCTCATTTTTATACATAAAATTGAAAAATATACAAAATAAACATGCCATTTAGTTTTAAGATGTTTTGGTCGACAAGAAATGTCCACAAGCTAGTCTCAATCTGTACCTAGGGACAGTCATATATGAGAATAAGAAGTTATCTCTTGCTATTAATAACATTTATTTCACAAGAATATTCAACTAATTTGATTGATATTCAATTTATAATGATGAAAGACTTTCGCATTGACTTTGACCTATCGCAAATATAATCTTTCATATTAGAAAACTTAGCTAGTTCTTTTTCCATTTTTTTTTACTGCAAATGGCTAAATAAATCAATAAATATAATAGAAAACTAGGAATAAGTTCAATAAATTATTATATCTAATCATGCTACCACTATTTTAAAACATAAGTTTTCAACTAAGTTTGCTATTATGAACGTTTTAATAAATTAAATAATTTTTTGTTTCTTTTATTCATATACTTTTTTTATTTTTATTTTTAAGAATGTGGACTAATTAAACTCAAATCAAAGTTGTTCAGAAAAAAATCAAATTAAACCAAACCATGCGTGGAGTAGATGGAGACACCAACAAAAACCACTCAACTACTCTTAAAAAAAAATGAAATTCGATATAATGATGTACTATTTTTTATTTTTAATATATAATAACCAAGTATATTTATTATTGTGAATTTTGATATAAAAAGGAAATTTGACCTTACTACTAATACGAACCAAAATGTTACTTTGTAAATGACTATATTATATTCTTCGTTTTAATTAACTTGGAAATGCTGTTCAAAAAAACAAAAGAAATTAACTGAGAAATTAAAATGTTTCTTGTTTGTACAATGAAGGTACGTAGTTCATATACCAGAAAGTTTGCCGATGGATGCGGCGGCACCTCTGCTGTGTACGTGACGGAATAACGGTGTTCTGTCCAGAGGAAGTTATCTCATTTTTAATATTTCTAAAATGAGATGAAATTGCTCCGATGAGAGAGAAATTATTGTTTTGAAATAATATCTCTTTAAATGATATTAACATGTGAAAGTGACCTTGTCTAACCAAATACAGTACAAGACTTTTTCTATAGCATGTTCATATGTCTTTATCTATAAAACTTGCCCGAGCCCCCAAAGACTTAAAACCAGTCCTCTTATATTCTATCCACAAAAAGGTTTGGACAAAAATGCCCTTTTTAATGATTTATGGAACCATTTGGCAGATTGATTAATTTTAGGCTTTCAAATTTAGTGATTAGTTTATCTTAATTTTCATTAATAATTTTTTGTTTTGTATATATTATGTTTATGTATTTAATATATTATATTTATTTTTAAATAGTTTCCTTTATTAATATTTTTTATATCTTCGTGTTGATTTTACATTTTAAAACTACTTGTGTACACTTATGTGTGTATATATATATTAATATTTTTTAATCATTTCCATTATTAAATATTTAATATCTTCGTGGAGATTTTACATTTTAAACCCATTTGTTTACAATTACATATATTCTAGAGTTTTCAATTATTTAGGCGACATATATGTATTACAATGAAAAAAGTGTTTTTGGCATTGGAATCAAACTAACTAAAAATATAAACCTAACATATACTAGTCTTATAATTAAGGATCTCTTTAAGTTTTTAATTTTAATTTTTTTAACAATTATAGCATTTTGATTAAAAAAGGGTTTGAATGTAATGTTACAGATTATTTTACAAACTAAAATAGTAACAATAACAATGTCATGAAGGGGTGAGATATAGGAAAGAGTTATAATTTTAAGAAGTGGTTGATTTGACTAAGTTTCGTTTAGATTTATTTTCAAAGTTATTTTGATATACAAAAAACTGAAAATTCTTACATATATATATATAATTACGTGAAAACACTAAAAGGAGGGTTATAATAATTAAAAGTAAAATTTGAGATGAACGATTGTACGAGACTATAGTAAACACTTTAATAATTTTTAGTTTATACGATGTACATATATTTTAGTAAGATATTATATGTACCGATTCATTTGACTATAAAAAAAATTACATTTGGTCTATATAAAACATATATGTATTTTATATGAATAATGTAATTTATTAATTGACGAATCATCGGCGTGTGCAATATCCTAGTTTTAAGAATTTGACATGTCGATGTGGTTGTGTCTATACTTCATAGTTTTTTTTTAATTATATGTACCATATGGGTAAGACTAAGCTTTCAAATCAAATTAAAACTAATATATAAAGAGTATAAAGTTGTCATAAATTGATCTAAAATACCTTAGATAAATAATTATATAGATTTGTAAATAATTTATAAAACATAAAGTAATTGATCACATATTTTAATTAGATAGACGTCATAATGTGTAAAAATATCCCATAAGAGATTCACAATAATACAAGATATACTTATATAGATATGAATCGATATAATAAGGGGCAATGGTTTTTAAATGTTAAATATGTACAAGGGATAAAAATTGTGTGGTTGAGATTTAAGATATTTTTTGAATAGTAAATAGTGCATTTGATATGGGTTACAACTTTGTATAACATTTTACTAGAATTGTGCTTGTAGTAGTCTATTTTTCGGTTGCAATAAATGAAATATGGGGTGTAAAGACAAATAAAAATTAAAAATATAAGATGAGAAGCCAAAAGGGCATTTTGGTTAAGAAAAAAGTAATTAATGCAACATCAATTAACGGAATTCATTAAAAGTCGGGTGCAATCTCAAAGAAAATAAAATGTGGGGTGTAAACTCAAGTTACAGGATAAAATGCGGGGTGCAAAATCAAAATTTTCCAAATTATTATCATAGATTATAAGTTTCAGCATGTAATTATAACGTTAATGTTTATATTTAGGTAATGAAAAGTCAAGAAATTTTCATAAATACTTGGCTTGATTAGTTTAACTGAATAGGGGTTAGTTTAGCCAAGAAAAATATATTTGATTTAATATGAGTTGGCGTTTAAATAAAGTGAGAAGGATAAACAACAAAAATTAATCTCTCAGTGGACTAAATCTTTGTGACAAAAAACAAATATTCGGGACATCATATTAATTTCCTAGATATAATCTACAAGACGTCATTAGCATAACCATTAAATTAATTATCTCATCTACTGATTTTCTATGTTAAACATGTGATGGGGTGGCCACAAAGGTGTGACTCCCTATGGATTTTTTTTTTAGAAAATAATAATAATGGAGAATACATAAATAGTAATTATGATAAAGGACATTCATTTAAATTTATTAATTTGCAGGAAATTTTTTTAATTAAAGATAAAATATTAATTATTTTATTATTTAAATTAATTAAGTTAAATTTCAACGCAACCCTTCATAAAGCAACATTTTTAGGTTCCTTTTGAACCAAAACAAAAGTACCACAATGGGCCTATCAAATATATTTTTTTCACGGGCCTATGTGAGAAGTAACCCATTGCCTATTTCAATCACATTCTCATATGTAAAATGTATGATACTCCATACAAAACCAGGCTGAGGGTAAGCATGAGTTTTTTGTACAATGTTTTAGACCATAACCACCACCGCTACCTCCTTCACTTCGACCTCAATATCCGCCGCAGTAGCAATAACCACCACAGCCACCACTACTACTACTGCTGCGAGGTTGAGCCTCGTACATGGTTATGTTACATTCATCAAGGCTCTAGCCGTTCATGCCTTCAATAGCATCTCCATGCATCCTCTGCTCATCTATAGAGGTAACAAATCCAAAACCCCTGGATCCTCCAATCTCTTGATCGTTAACGATCTTCAAATCGACGATCTCGCCATACTAAAAGACAACATCTTCTAGTGATTGATCGGTGGTAAACCATGCCCCCTAGTCTTAGCCCCTTTTTTTACCCTGCTCTTGCACAAGATCTATCATAATGAATTTGTTTCACAAGGTACAATGCTCATCTCTATTTTATATTATGTCTGCTAGAAAAATGAAAATATAATAATATGTCAGCTAGAAAATTAAAAAGATGCAACTAAATATATATGACAAAAAAAACAGCTTAATATGTTAGCCATAAAACTAATAGAAGAACATAACGTAATATGTATGCTTGCTATTATTGGAGAATTGTGGTTCAGACATATTTACAGCTTTCGTCTCATATTATATCTCATTAGTTTGAGACATTTAAATCCTTTGACTTTGTTTAAATATTTCTTGTGTTTAACTTCTTTTTGAATTTCTTGTGATATGTGTTTGAATTTGTTCGAATTAATTTTTATTGATTTATTTCATAATTTAATTGAATATTTATTTTCTTATATTTATCTTTAAAAATGGTAGTATTGTAATTCAACTTAATTAACTAAAATAATGTAATTATTAATATTTTGTCCTTAATTAAAAATTTGTCATCTAAACTAGTTAAATCAAACAAGTGGCCTTTAATAGAAAGAGAGTGTGACACATGTCCTTTAAAAAAAAGCCCCATTTTTTTTTCAATATTCAAAATCATATGAATAGGTCTTTAAAAAAATGGAAATAATACTACTCAAAAATAAATTGTAAATAATAATTAAGAAGAATATATAAATGGTGCTTCTAACTAAGAACAGTCTATTTGGAGGGTTAGTTTGAAGGACATGTTTAACAATAAAGGACATTATTTTGTTTGAAGGACCAACTATTAGTTCTCAAATTTGAGAGAGAGACACACACACATATAGAGAGAGAGAGAGAGAGAGAGCGACAGAGAATCTCAAATTTCACATTGCTATAGCAACTTTTCGCTCTCAAAATTCATTCTATCTGTGTAATTATTTAGAAATATCAGTTTTAATTTGAGATTAAAGTGAATATGTTGTTCAATTGCACCATAATTTGGCAATTCTTCACCGATGCTTTGGACGGCTGAGATTCTGTTTGTATCGTGGATCTCTAAGGGAGAATGGTTTGTTTAATTCCCTAAGGGCTCGTTTGGTTCGAGTTTTGGGATTGAAATGGGCATACTTGATTGTTGAAAAGGTTTTTTTTTGGCATCTAGAATGCCATGCCAATGTTAGGTTCGGACATGAATGCTCTATTTCTCGAATGTTACATTATTTTCACTATATTTGGTTCAACCAGGAATAAGAATGGAATAAAGTGTTAATTACAAAAATGCCATCCCGTCAATAAAATGATAAGACATTTCCTAAAGGTAAAATTACTATAATAAATTACAAAAATTACACATTTCTAATAACTATCTTACAAAAATAACAATTTTTTGGTTTGAGGGGGTGTTAATTTTTTATTTCCTTTTTCTAATATAGCTTTGTTATTTCTTTTTTCAAAAATAGCTATAAATACCATAGCGTACATTAGGCTAGGATTATTTCTTTCCTTTTTCTTCACCTTGTAAAGCTTATAAGTAGCACTCTTTCTTGTATAATTGAATAACATAATATACAATTTCTCCCATCTCTCTCTCGAATATTATACACTTAACACGGAAAAGGGAGTATGAATGACAATTCTAACACAATTTAATTTGTTTTGTTATATTTTTTCATTTTGTTATCAAACAAGTCGTAAAAGTTTATTAAAAACTTAAGAAAAAATACATGCAATATTGCAAACGATATGGTTTGAACCCTTACTTTTAGATAGAGTTGTACACGTTTTACATGAAAATGCTCACAATGCTAGAGATTACTGATACTGCAATCCCCGCAACCATTAGAAAATGGCTACATTTTCATTTCTTGCATTTCCTTTTATTTTTACTCAATTGAGATTTTATTGTCACAAGAAAGCATTTATTTCTTTTCATTTCACTCATTTGTAGTTAGTACGCTCACTCAATTTTGTGTTATAACTAAATGTAAGGGTTCTTTTGAATTGTTTAGTTTCTCTTCTCTAATTGATCGTTTTATTTTTGTTTTTTATTTCTTGGTTGTTTTAAGTCGGTGATAATTCTATTTCTGTTTTGAAATATAATTAATATTTTAAATGTTATAATACAAACTTTTATTTATATGATTGTTGATTAATTTGAAATCAATGTTTTATTAAAAGGTAGCAAGCGCTTGTTGGGAGTATTAATTTAAAGAGGGACATATATTTACGATCACATTATTTGAACATTCTGAAGCCGAAACTATACTTAATAAATAAATTAATTAATAAATAAAATACAGGCCGTACGTCCACAATTCTGATACATATTAATTAATAGGATATTTTTGACTTTTTTAATACATACTACTGATAAACTTCTTATTATTGTGAATGAAATAACTACTTCTGATCTTGATTAATGTCATTCAAATGAAATCTTACAGAGTCATCAAAACAAGCATTAACTAATACTTCAGAAATTGGTGGTCCCCAATTCAAGTTATTTATAGTTTACCCTCTAAAAGTTCGACCACTTTTATACTTTTTTTATAAAAAATTTCTTTTGTACTTTTTTCTCATGTTCTTTCTTAAAGGTTGTTTCGTTTTTACTTTAGTCCAAAACCCAATCCGTTGTTAGATTTTTGGATGGAAAATACCACATGTCGCTTTGATTTTCAAACCACATTTAGCTAGGCATGTCATTTTTTGTGCAAGAAACAAATGGCACGATGGATTTTGCAGTAAAGTGAAAATGGAAGAAAATATTAAGGATGAGTATGATGCAAAATAAAATTTATGGACGAAACTGTAAAAAATGGTCCTCTTCTAAATAGTTATGGTATGTTTTCTCCTGCCGGGCCATCCTTTAATACAATGAGACTTATATATATATATTCAAGCAAGCTATTATATATTGTTCCTATACGTACATATATATATATATTCACGCAAATTATTATGTCTATCAACATTTGCACCAAAATAAGAGTTTTGTCCATGTATCAGCGAAAAAGTTTTTAAAATTTTATTGCTTTGACAATATATAAGTGAAAGCACAACTACTTTGACAAGCAATCGGACCCATGATCTACAACTTGATAATACTTCATAAGTTATTTTAGATTACTTAGTAATGGGGAAATTTTTAATCTTCTACAACGATTGTAGAAGATCTGAGAGAAGTTTCAATGCAACTGTAAATCATAAAAAATGGAGCATGGCAAAGGATACATTAGTTTTTTGGGAGTTAATTATGTTTAATTATTATTATTTTAATAATAATAATGATGGAGGAATGAGATTATGATGGAGGAATAGTATTTCTGACTTGCGGAGGAAGAAGAAAGTGGCAGAGGGATTAATTGTTTTATTATTTTTTTCTTTTTTCTTTTTTTTTATTAAATTAAAGTCAAGAAGGAATTAATTGCTGAAAGACGAATTTGTAGAAAGGTTTGAAAACTGAAAAGAGTGTAATAATGAGAGAGAGAGAGAGAGAGAGAGATTCCATAGCGTTGTTCTTGATGTACATGATTCGAGGATCCAAAGCTTACTATATATTGTGTGTATTTAGTGGCGAAGTTTCCTATAAATTGTTTTACTCCTTCCGTCCCAATTTAATTATCTATTATTTTATTTTTGGATGTCTCAAAATAGTTACCCACTTTTTATATTTAGCAAATCTTTAATTAGAGCACTTTTTATTATTTTCAATACTACCCTTTAAGTTATCACCACTTTCTTTATTGTGGGTCCCAAAACCTTTTTGTATTAGAGAAAAAGTAAATGTCATTTTTTGGAAACAAGCATTTTCTTTTAGAGTAATCATTATGTCTCCTTAAATTTTAGTTTTTCAAAGTTGAACAATTAAATTGGGACGGAGGTAGTAATAAAGACTACCCACTTTTTGTTATTGTGTGTATTGACTATAGATTTTTTATTCCTATTTCTCTAAATTTGTTTCCCTGTATTTTTGTTTTAAAAAAATGAAAAAAATATCCTATTTTTTCCTTCATATTCTTACACTCCACTGTTTTTTTCCCTTCAACGTTTTTAAATTTATGTATAATAATTTCTTTTATTATTTTTACATGTCTATTATATTTTTATAATATTTGTATATATCAATTGATTGGGATCAAACAATTTGTAAAAATTATATTTTTTTGGGATACGATGTCTACAACATAAATATGCGTTCTATTTTGGTTTCATGACTTGAGATTATGATTTAAGGAGAATTTTTAGAATTAATTTGTTGTTGCTTAATTTCGCGCTTAAATACAATAAAAACCTACTTTATAAAAAATAATTAAACTAGTATAGCGAATAAGTAGGAGTCAATCCAAATCCAAGTTAATTCCTTAAAAGTAGGAGAGTTTGTTTAAATCCAATATTTTAGGAACCAAATTAAAACAATTTTTAAATTTTGGTTTTGAAATTATCTAAACTAAGAAACTAAAAATTAAACTAATCTAATTAAATTAAATCAATAAGCAAGTAATCAATAATAGAAAATCTCAAGGAAAAAGAATCCACCACCATAGATATAAACAAAAAAGTATTAATTATATTTTTAACATTCATCCCTACTATATAAACAAATTCAAAATCACCATCATTCTTTCTTTAAAACTAATGTAAATAAAAATAGGCATCGCCTGTATCCCCAAATTGGTGATCACAAAAGATCCTTCCTTTATTTTAAAAACAATTAAAGTACTAGAAAGAAAACATATGTTATAGTAATGGTAATTTTAAAATCTATTTTAATTCGGGACGAATAATTAAAAATCAATTACATTAAGCCCATTACATCCATGGCGGTTTCATCCCTCCCCTTTGGGAGATAATTTAGCCAAGCATATTAAATAAATAACACATTAAAACAAAATAATAATTCATTATTAAAATTAAAATTAAAGTACTTAAATACAAACTATAAAAAATTAGAAAGCTAGAAAGCGTCCCTGTTTATGATGCTCGAACTGGCGTGTACCGCACGGCTTTACGCTGTCCACTTCTTCTCCTTCAATACTTCGGCCGCACGGCAACTAGTATAGAGGATTTTCTCTCTCTAGAACTCTCTAATAATATCTAAATTCTATCTATTTTTCCTATCTAATTTTCTTATATCTTTTATTCTATCTTTAGGTGTAGAGAATGGGTCTATATATAGAAATAAGAAATAGAAGTTTACAAGGTTTAGGAAACTAGAATTGTAGAGAAAATAAAAAGTTTGAGATCAATTAGGATTCTAATTAAGAGAGAGAATAAGGAGTTCTATTCAAATTAGGAGAGAATATTGAATTGGAATATTCTTTCTTCTTTATCTTCTTTTTATAATCTTCAGCAGACTTCTTCCACCTTTTTAGGCTTTTTATTATAATTTTCTTCTTCCCTACAAAAAGACAAAATAAATATTAATCCTCCATAATTTAAGCATTAATTATATTATAACAAAATATTATTTGCAGGTGAAAATAACAATTTTTGGCACTTATCAAATTATCCCCAAACAACCTTTTGCTAGTCCTCGAGCAAACATAAAGTACCAAACATAGATAAGGGACCAGAATAAAAAACTAAAAAAGTAAAATAAAATCCTATTCTACTCAGGTGTACCACTTTCGCTGCTTACTCTCGATTGCATTTACCGTATGCAACAAGGCCTTAAACCACTAAGTTACCAAAGTGGACGAGTTATAGCCTCGTGAGGGTTTGCAGTAAAGACGCCCCTAAACTTTATAAAAATAGAAATCAATTTTGATTTTTTCCTTATCTTTTTTTCTCAAAGAATTTCTCGCCACCTACCTTTACGAAAGGCAAGAATCGGCAATGTCCAATTCACCATATATAGTGAGCTACTAAAATGATATAAAAATAAACATTACAAAACAAGCTCAAAAGGAAGTGTGCGTGTGTGGACAGCCAATCTAATATAACTTTCCATATCCAAGTAAAGGAATTACTACATTGCCTTCGAAAAAGTTGCTTCAACTCCAAATCTCACTGGATATATTCTCTTGAAAAAAAATAGCACTCTGAAATTTGGTTATTAATATCTCTCTTGTATGTGAGAAGGATTTCAAATTCAAATAGCTCACATACTAATTAGAAGAAACGCATATGAATGAATATTTAGTCTCATGGAAGGAATATTAACTACTTTATTTGAGAATGTCGAGTTATCCACCATAGCACCTTCTCATCTATTCTCCACATCCTACCATACCTAACCATACATCAAATAGGACTTTATTGGGTTAACATGTGGGTTAAATATGGGTATAAAGAATAATTATCTCTGAGAAGGTAGGGTCTTCAATATCACTTTAGTAGGGAACAATATGAATAGATACTTCATTTAACTTTGAATTTTCTCATTCACTTTAAACATTACATTCATTCTCTTTTTCTTTTTCATTTTTTTTTGAACATTTTCTATCTTTCTTTTTTTTTTCTTTTCTATCCTTTTCACAATTTTTTTTTTTCCGATTTAGCTTGTTCCCTTCCCTTTCTTCTTTCACAATCTTCCTAACTTCTCAGAAATAAATGGGGTTTTAGGGATATGGGTAAACAAAGAAAATGTTAATTTTTATAGGCTTAAAGGGCTACTAGCGATAAATATATATGACGGTTGAAGGCTTATTGTGGAAAAGAAAGAAGGCCTATTATCCTCTCTATGGGTCAGCATGATTATCACGTCTCAAACCAACTACAAGGCCTATGTTTCTCTTAACTCGAAAGAGATTTCATTCTCAGTAATTAATCAAAATATGAAAAAGAATAATGAGACTATGCAACAACTTAATACGGTATGAAGAATAGTTGAGTCATCTTTTGACTCCGAGTTTGCGTATATACCCTCTACAAATGATGAATGGCTCAAAATCTCATAGGGTTATTAAGTCTCCACTGTTATTTCTCTAGCTCCTTAGAAACTCGATTACTTTTCAATTTACATTACACTAGACGGCTGCTTGTGTAGTTTGAAAAATATTTTGAATAGAGCTCATAGTGCAATGTCTAGATTCATATATATTCGAGTAACAAACTAAACTTAGAGTTAGACAATAACAATTCTAAGCATTCATAAGGTGGGTTATCGGTAAATTCATTTATATCATGGATGAGGTACTAAACCAAAACGACTCTATTTTAATTTTTTCAAAATGAATTTGCATTTTTGAAAACATTCCCACCCCCAAACAAATCAAAACACTGTCCTCAGTGTTTAAACAAGAACACCCCCAAACAGAGATAAATTGTTTTTGTCGAAAATTAATAATCGAAAAAGTTGGGGATCATCCCAGTGAACATAGGTTATAGCTGATAGAAGTAACAAGGGATGCGTGATCCAATATTCTGAATAACTAATGTGTTTATTAGGTGGCAAATCAGCAGAAATAATAATCATAATATTATAGTAAGGATTTGACACATAAATAGAATTTAACTGTGCACAAATATAGAAAATTAATTGTGAACGAAAATCAGGAAGTAATGGTGCATTATTTATGTCAGGCTCTAAATCGGATGATATTATAGAGAAAACCTCAACACCAGTAGGAAACAACTCAACATCAGAAGAACGACCATTATTGCTTTGATAAGATGACTCATGTGTGCAATTAATGGGTGGAGGCCATGGATCAAATGTGAGGTCACTATTAACAAAAGGCATCGTGAAAAGTGAAGCAAATTGGGATGAATTATCAGTATAAGTGGGATTAGACCGAGAATCACATGTAAGAAACTAACAATCAGAACTAGTATTAGACACTTGCTTCGGTTCATTCGCAGCAGCTAGAAGAGACTCGGGCGGAACAGGTGTAAAACGATTAGCCCAACTGTCAATATTCATAAGTGGTGTAGAATCTAACAAAACATTGACCTCATTAATTATATTATCTTCATCGATATCAGATCCAAAATGAGCTAAGCATTGGAGGGGTGGGTCCTCGGGGTGATTTTTCTTAAACGTTTCAGAAGATAATGACTCTATAAAATAAAGTTCTTCAACGGACTCAACGTCATCGGGTTGTTTAATGACACTAAAAATATTTATTTCAACCTTCATGTTACCAAATGTTAAGGTCATATTACCATTTCGACAATTTATTAGTGCATTAGCCGTGGCTAGAAAAGGTCGGCCTAAGATGATGGGAATATGCTTGCCTTGGGTGGGATGGGTATTAAGGACGATGAAATCAACAGGATAATAAAATTCTGCAACTTTTACGATGACATCTTCTATTATACCCCTAGGAATTTTTACAGGTCGGTCCGCTAGACTTAACCTGACGTCAATCTTTTTCAAATGACCTAGCTCCAATTTTTGATAAACGGAATATGGAAGTAGGTTTACACTGGCTCCTAAATCTAATAAAGCTTGTTCCTCAAAATTTTCTCCTATCTTACATTTGACAGTTGGACTACCCGGATCTTTGTGTTTAATCACAGTTTGGTTTTGTAAGAAGGAGGTACAGTGCTGAGCTATGAAGGCTTCTTTGGGAACACTAGTTTTTCTTTTGACTAAGTCTTTAATAAATTTAGCATAAGAAGGAATTTGCTTTATGGCAGTGAGAAATGGGTATTGATTTTAAGATTTTGAAAAACATCTAAAATTTCATTGTATTGAGAATCCTTTTTATTGTTGACTAGTCTAGATGGAAAAGGAGCACGTGGAATCATTTCTTTTGGAGTACTGTCAATCTTAGGACCTACAACTTGATCATTTTTATTAGTTTTAGGTAAATTTGTCCTAGTTTCTTCATTTTCATTTTCTTTCTTCTCAGCTTGTTGTGACTTATCTAGGAGCTCAATGTTTTCTTGCTTTTGTTGTTGTTTAATTGTATCATCAGATTGAAGTGCATTAACAACATTAGCCTGTGCAGGTTGATGCTCTAAATTAGACACATTAGCTCCTACATTAAAGTTTGTTCTACCTTTTGGATTTGGCTCAGGTTGGCTTGGTAGGAAACCTTTTTGTCTTTCAGCTAAGGCAGAGGTGAGTTGGCTTAATTGACTCTGAACATTTTGTTGGAATTGAAGTTCACTCTTAGCTAAAATGTCAATATTATTTTCTAACTTTTGCATCCTTTGATTCGCTTGTTGAGTGGATTGATCTATGGTCATGGCCAGCATTTTAAAAGTGTCTTCAATATTAAGTGAATTATTAGTAGATGGGACTGGAGCATTGTAATTTCGCATAGGGTCAAGTACTAACTCCCTATTATGGTTGACCTGATGTTGAAAAAACTATTGTTGAGGGACCATTGGTCCAGCTTGTTGAGGGACTGGCCTATTTTGGGAACCTTGAAAACCTGGTGGACCACCTATGTTTTGTTGTTGCGAAGAAACATTTTGACTCCAAGAAAAATTGGGGTGAAATCGCATATCAGGGTGGTATCTATTGCCAAAAATATTTGCAGTAGGTTTGCCAAAAGTATCAAATGCACACACTTGTGCATCAGAATCAGAGCAATAAAAAGGACAGGCTTGAGTAGTATGATCAAAGCTAGAGCACAACCCACATGGGTTACTGACATTTAAAACTGGACTCGGGTTATTTCTAGTCGAGGTAGAAAATGCATCAAATTTCTTACTTAAGTTTTGAACACCAGTAGCTAGACTCTCCATGACAGATTTTAGGTATGGGTCAGTTTTAACTTCATACGTGCCGGGTTTCTTAACTGAAGTATATTCATTACGGGACATGTATTCGCTACTACTATTCCAGTTTTGTGCACTCTCAGCTAGTTCCTCTAAAAATGTATAGGCTTGATCAGGAGTTTGGTCTTTAAATTTTCCTTTATGCATAGATTCAATCATTGTACGATTCATTGGGGAAAGACCCTTATAGAAGAAATGGACAAGACTTGCTTTATCAAAACCATGGTGTAGACATTTGATTAATAAATCATGAAAACGCTCCCATGTTTCATGGAATTCCTCATCTACTTTACCCCTAAATGTGCTAATAGCATCTCTCATTGACTCAGTCTTTTGCATAGGGTAAAATTTAGACATAAACTTCCTAGCTAGTTGTTCCCATGTTGTGATTGAATTAAGAGGAAGAGAGTTCAACCACGAGGCTGCCTTATCTTCTAAGGATAAAGGAAACAGTCTAAGCTTGACACCATCATCATCTAGGTTTTGGTTCTTAAAGGTGCTACAAATTATAAGGAATTTCCCTAAGTGAATGTATGGTTGTTCACTATCAAGGCCATGGAACTTAGGTAGCATGTTAATGGTGGCAGGTCTAATTTCGAATTGAGCTGCATTAGTGGTTGGAAGGGTGATGCACATAGGAGGTTCAGCGGTGACAGGAGAGAAATAGTCATTTAATGTACGATTATTAGCCATTGTAAGATTTTCAGGTGGAAAGATTAATTGTCTTCTAATTATTCGACCACTTCTAAGTTGCATAAACTATGCAATATCCTAGTTGCAAGCAAATCCTAAGGGCAATCTAATTAAGCAATGAATTTAGTGAGGGCTGAGAATTTTAATATAATTAATGATCTAGGCTTATCCAACTCTTATTGAGAAAATTGTAAGCTTACCAGTTAAGGCTTCCAATCTAACAACCGGTTAAGTTTCCAGGAAATACTGGAGGGGTCACAAACGGTCCCACTTAAAACCCAGCTACCTTCGACAGCAAGCTGCCGTTTTGACATAACTTACCTAGGCGTTGCTAAATTAAAAAGGTACTCACTGGAGTGACCAACAATTATCTTGCACTGTCTAATTAATTTTAGATTAAATGAATTTAAGGCTCGGGTTTAACAAGTGCAGGGTGGTTTTTAACCTAGGTGGGCAAGAATTGGTGATGAAATCCAATCCTTATCTTGATAGGAAAGTTGCCCTTAACTAATATATTAATGCAAATGCTAAATTAAATATGCACAAATAAAGAAGCAAATAAATAAATAAATAATATATAGGAATCTAAGTGCAAAGCGTCTAAGTTACCTAATGTAAAGGCAAAAACAAAATAAAATAAATAATAATGAAAAAAATATATCTAAATTTTTTTTCAGATTTTTTAATTTTTTTTTTTTAAGTAAAACAGAAGCTAAGCTAGAAGAACCCAACGTTTTTGAAACAGTCTAATTTAATAAACTCTTAAAAACAGTCTAATTTAATAAAATAAAATAAAAAATTAAACCTAACGTGCTGGTAAAAAAAAAAAAAACCGAAGTCAAAAGCGCAGTCGAGCTTCGAAATTGTATTTTTTTTTAATAGTAAAACTGTGCAATCAAAACGAGCATGCGGGTCCAGGTGCCAATTAGTCTTTTCCTTGAACTTTCTGCCTTTTTTTTTTTTTTTAAATAATACTACCGAGCACTCAAAATTTATTATTATGAAAGAAGTGCATGTCCTACCAAGCAGTGGCTGAAAGAAAACATTGTCGATAAATTTTTGTTTTTTATTTATTTATTTAATTTTTTTTTTAAGATTTAACTTTGGAAGTAAAAACAGAAAATGAAAATAATAATAATAAAACTGTTTTTTTTTCTGAACTTTTTTTTTTCCAGAATAATATTTTAAAGTAAAAACAGAAAACGAAAATAATAATAAAAAAACTGTTTTTTTTTTATTTTTTCTAAACTTTCTATTTTTTTTCTTTTTTAGAATATAGGGAGGGAAGGAGAGGGTCTAGAAAAAAATATATTGGATTTTTTCAAACTTCCTTGAAAATTATGAAACTTGAAATTGGCAACGGCACCAATGATGATTTAAGGAGAATTTTTAGAATTAATTTGTCGTTGCTTAATTTCGCACTTAAATACAATAAAAACTTACTTTATAAAAAATAATTAAACTAGTATAGCGAATAAGTAGGAGTCAATCCAAATCCAAGTTAATTCCTTAAAAGTAGGAGAGTTTGTTTAAATCCAATATTTTAGGAACCAAATTAAAACAGTTTTTAAATTTTGGTTTTGAAATTATCTAAACTAAGAAGCTAAAGATTAAACTAATCTAATTAAATTAAATCAATAAGCAAGTAATCAATAATAGAAAATCTCAAGGAAAAAGAATCCACCACTATAAAGAATCCACCACTATAGATATAAACAAAAAAGTATTAATTATATTTTTAACATTCATCCCTACTATATAAACAAATTCAAAATCACCATCATTCTTTCTTTAAAACTAATGTAAATAAAAATAGGCATCGCCTGTATCCCCAAATTAGTGATCACAAAAGATCCTTCCTTTATTTTAAAAACAATTAAAGTACTAGAAAGAAAACACACGTTATAGTAATGGTAATTTTAAAATCTATTTTAATTCGGGACGAATAATTAAAAATCAATTACATTAAGCCCATTACATCCATGGCGGTTTCATCCCTCCCCTTTGGGAGATAATTTAGCCAAGCATATTAAATAAATAACACATTAAAACAAAATAATAATTCATTATTAAAATTAAAATTAAAGTACTTAAATACAAACTATAAAAAATTAGAAAGCTAGAAAGCATCCCTGTTTATGATGCTCGAACTGGCGTGTACCGCACGGCTTTACGCTGTCCACTTCTTCTCCTTCAATACTTCGGCCGCACGGCAACTAGTATAGAGGATTTTCTCTCTCTAGAACTCTCTAATAATATCTAAATTCTATCTATTTTTCCTATCTAATTTTCTTATATCTTTTATTCTATCTTTAGGTGTAGAGAATGGGTCTATATATAGGAATAAGAAATAGAAGTTTACAAGGTTTAGGAAACTAGAATTGTAGAGAAAATAAAAAGTTTGAGATCAATTAGGATTCTAATTAAGAGAGAGAATAAGGAATTCTATTCAAATTAGGAGAGAATATTGAATTGGAATATTCTTTCTTCTTTATCTTCTTTTTATAATCTTCAGCAAACTTCTTCCACCTTTTTAGGCTTTTTTTTATAATTTTCTTCTTCCCTACAAAAAGACAAAATAAATATTAATCCTCCATAATTTAAGCATTAATTATATTATAACAAAATATTATTTGCGGGTTAAAATAACAATTTTTGGCACTTATCATATTCTTATTGTGTTTGTCAAGTTGTTATTTGCTCTTTCAATAATGATAAACACATAATATTGTCATGTTTAAACTCCTTTCCGGAGTTGCTTGACGCGTTTGTTGCTTTAATTATGCCTAATTGTCCGCTTATCTCGAGATTAGTGCCTTAGCGAGTTTGGTATCTAACAAGGCCCAAGTTGGTGTGTATTTTATAGTATTCCATGTGTTTGTAGGATTGGGATACAATGGCATTGCATGAAGTGATTAAGAGCAAGCCTAGATAGCTTGCAAAAGTGCTGAGTGAAAAGTTCCAGGCCCATGATCGATCATGGGCAAAGCCATGATCGATCATGGCTTCCAAAATTTCTGGCAGAACACTCCCATGATCGATCATGGCCGGGTGGGGACAGCCACCAACTTCTACTTTTAGCCTTATTTTGGGGATTAATGTTCCTAGATATTTTTCCTTGTTTTGTTAATTAATAAACGGACACCTTTAGCTATTGTTTTAGTCTAGGGGATCAAGGTAGATAGATTTATATTTTTTTTACACGCTTACAAGTTCTAGAGAGAAGGGAGAGCTCTTAGAGTATTGTTCTTCATTTTCCTTTGTAAGTGTTTAATTTGTAAGAATGATTTCTTTTTCTATAATATTTGTTTTTGCATCTATTATGGAGTAGTCTATTACTAAGGTTATGGAGGTTGATTGCGATATGATTTTCGGTGATTAATGGCTCAATCCACGTTTAAAGTTTGATAAATATTTGTGAATCATTTTCTTCATCATATCTTCCATCATTTCACGCTTTCTAGGTATTTTCATATTAAGTTAAGACTTTATATGCCTTGTATATTTAGTTCTTGGTTGTTAATGAACATACAACATATTTATATGGTTCTAGAAAGCTTGTAGTCTCTTTCCCCCATCCATGGAGTTTTTCCCTCTTCGTAGAAATTATGAATAGTTCTTAAAATTCCATAGATGGATTATAAATTTGTGTAGCTTATCTTTGATTCATTTATTGATATATTGAGTGCTTCTTACACTATATGTGATACTTAGACTCTTTATTTTCTACCATAAGTGATAAACGATAAGTTGACGAATTTATCTCATAAACTTCATTCCGTTTCATTGTTAGGATTTACTTTCTAATTTTCATTCTTTAAATCATGAGATTTCATACACTTGCTTTACGTTAAATCTTTTTATGATGAGTTTTCCATATCTATCTCGAATTAGCTTCATCGGGAATGGGTCGCCTTGCTTCACACCCGTAGCTAAGAGGTAGGAATAAAAACCTCGTCTTTGGTGGAATGTCGTTTGTCTCTTTCTTGACAAATCTCCTTTGCCAACAATCATTCATTTTCTGAAGGCAAACTTTTATATTGGGACTCGCGCCGTTTAAATCTTTCAAACACTACTTTATAACATAAAGCAGTGTTAAGAATTAAATAAGTGGAGTTACATCTAGTTTTGCAATCAAGAGCTAATTTCTTAGTAAATGGAATCATGCATTCTTTGGCAACTAAAGCAAACATTTCATCTCTCTTAAGTGTGGCCGTCCAACAAGCAACACTATCACAAACTTTTTCAATGGCATCACTAATTACTTCTAGCCCATCTTTCACAATCAAATTCAAAATATGTGCCAAACAACGCATATGAAATACTTTTCCACCCAACAACAAAGAATGACATGGAATCTTAAATAAAAGATGATTAATCATAGCTTCATTGGTGGTATAATTTTCACAGTTAAAGTTGACATTTTACGATCCAAGTTCGAATCTAGTATGCAATCCATAAAAGTATTAGAAAGTATCTCGCCAATGTGTGGACATGGCATGTTTATAAACCTAATATTAGAAGAAAGATATTCAAGCAAGCAACTAAAACATATTAGTAAAAACATTCATAAATTAAAATTAAAATAACAATAAAAATACCTCACAATTCGACTTTGTAAGGCCCACGATTGATCAATGAAGTGTATGTTATGGCCATAAATCCTCTATTTGGATTAGAGGACGTTCACATGTCAGTAGTAAATGCAAATCTACTTCGATTGCTACCCAACAACTCCATTGTTTTCGCCTTCTCAAACTCCAATATCTTCATTATATCAGATTTGACCGTATTTCGAGAAGAAACCTTAAACAATGGTTGAAGAGATCTACTAACTCTCTAAACCCATAATGTTCAACCATTGATAGTGGACACTCATGTAAAATTATCATTTTTTCAAGTGCATCTCTTGT
The DNA here is from genome assembly GCA_021464415.1 of Lonicera japonica. NCBI lineage: Eukaryota > Viridiplantae > Streptophyta > Magnoliopsida > Dipsacales > Caprifoliaceae > Lonicera > Lonicera japonica. The sequence continues at coordinate 36,028,399 of CM038465.1, read as the reverse complement.
GGCTTGTTGGTCAACTATTGAAGCCTTGAGTGTTGTTTTACCAACACTTTTTTGAGGATTCAAAATTGATTGTTTAATGTCGCTAATGTTTCTTAAAGAATTTTTTTTAAATGTTCAAGCAAGTGAGATGTCCCCCCCCCCCAAAGATTATTATTTTTGTTTTTTTACAATAGTGACTAGTAGCTTTCATTGCCTCGTTATTTTTTTGTCTTGTAAAGTGGTTCCACACAAAGGATTTCAATCTTTTATTAGGGATTCCATCAACCTCTCCATCTTTATCGCGAGCTTGAGTTGGATTTGAAGTCATATCAACATCAACATTATCAGTAAATTGTTGATTAGAAGTTACCTTAGTTGGAGAAATGACATTTCTACTAGTATTGGTTGGTATATGACTATCTCCTTCTTCAATTTTAGTAGACATGTTAACATAAACAAGAAAACAAAAGATGTGATCAAAATCAATTATAAAAAATTGTGTATATAAATTTCAAAGATAAGGATCGACAAATAAAAAACACTTTAGAAGAGCGCAAAATTTGCTTAAAAGTGAATAATCCACGTACTCTCTCTCTATAAAGAGAAAAGAAAGGAGGAATGGATGATTATGAATCATTCCATTCTAATTCCAACATATACGGACACGATTCCAAAAAAAATAAGAATTAATCATGCAAATCAAATTCCACACAACAGTTCATTATTGTGAAAATGTAAAACTGATGATGATATATATAGAATTTAAAAAGTATGCTACAATGATTCCTGTATTCAATGTAAATGCATCAACACTGATTTTAGTTAATAAGTGTAGAAAACCATAGTAAATTAGTATCAAATCAGAAAGAAAAAGTAACAAGAAAGTATGATTATTAGTATTATAATTGGAGAAATTTAAAAAAGAAGAGGGTTCAATTCAAATCAAAACTACAAATGTAATGAGTGGTTGATTACATCACTGAATTTTCAGAATGAGATTTATCTTTTATCCTAGAATTTTAAAGTATGAAATGGAGAATGAAGATTTGGTTAAAGAGAGAAGCTTAAAGTGGAAGAAGAAGAAACAAACGCGGGAAACGAAAGTTACAATAATATTATTACTAATTGATACAGACAACCACTGGAAGAACAAAGTTACAGCAATATATATATTACTAGTTCAAACATGGGAACGAAAAACAGCAATACTACAATGTAAAAATAAATAAGTTAATCACTCAATCGAAGCTCGGATACTAATATAAACAAGTAGAGAGAGAGTGAGAGTCCTTCCAACTCTCTATATGCACCTGAGATATGGCTGGTGAGTAGCAACACAGACAAAGCGGGGAGCCGGGGACAGAGACTGGGAGTTATACGCAGCCATGCAGGTAGAATAGAAAGTGAAGTGATGAAAAGTAAAAAATACAAAATCCCTACTGACCTGGTCTTTGGACTTTGGCTTTTCAATTTTCACTTTTGATTAATATAAAAAAGAAAAAAAAGAAAATAAGGGGATAATGCTAGCTAGCTGGCACCCACTCGCGGTTCAAAATTCAAATTGGAGATCCCACTTGCATGTGCATATTATTATTTATATATATAAATATTAATATATATTAAGTTGGGTACAGATTTGGGTAGGGGATCCCAACCACCGTACCAGACCCGACCCGACCGACCCCGTTGACTTTTAAAATACTCGAACCCGATTGTTTGCGTCCATACCTGCCCCCCGGGTCGGGTACGCACTGGTACCCAAACCCGTGGGTTTTTTTTCCATCCCTAAATGAGACCTATTGGTTCAATGGCTTAAAGCTCTTACATGATCTTTCACCTCATCATTTTCCTCCCTTTAAATTACGCCTAGGCCTTTATTTATGAAAGTGCCATGATCTTTGGGCTCCCAAATTGGACTTGTGTATGCATGCTTTGGCCCTTTGGGTTTTTCTAGGATCCTAAGGAGTTCCGTACTCAAAGCATAAAAATAAAAGTTAGGGTCTTGTGAAGGTCGCAAAATGGGGTGTTTACAACGAGTTGGACACGTCACCATTGTCTTCCTGGAAAAGATAAAGGTAAAGACATTATTGCAACTTTTTTGGTGGGCTTTAATATTATTGTATTTTAGTTCTATAATGTACTTGAAATTATTAATTACGGTCATGTAATTGGCCACTAGATAGGAAATAATCTGATATATGCTAAACATCATAACATTTGAGTTCAATAGATGTATCTTTTAAGATCATGTAAGCTTTTGAGCCCAAAGAATAACTTCATCGGACTAAAATTATTAAAGTTTGGAGCATCCAGCTCAACTTATTGGCAAAAGGTGGAATAGCCCCTTATCCTTATATATATAGCAGTAAATCATTTTTTAAGAAAATTGTGTCGTTCGCGTGTTGTGGTGTTCGTATCAAATGAACTCACGACCATTCAATCAAAAGTGAGAGCACTGTTGGCTAGGCTATCCCTATTTATTTCTATAATGAACTCGTGATTTGGGAGAGTGTTTGTCTAAAGTTTGAGTTTAATATAGAAGATAAACAATTATGTAGTACTCTAATTGTCCTTAATTAAGAGTCTATGTTCCTTTGTAGAAGACTATAAAAGAAAGTGACTCTATTTATATTATAGGGGAAAGAAAGTCAAATAATTTCTTCTCTTAAAAGTCCCTATGATCAAAGGCCTAAAATTCTTCTCTTATTTTTAACCACAATTTAAACCCTTAGATATTTCTTCCTCTCACATTAAAATGTCAAATCAAAAGTAAAATATATATACACTCTAAACACACACAATCAAACAACTACATCCACTCTACGCACTCTACTTTTTAAAATTATTTTCTCTCTCATCAATTTTCTTTTAATAATTTAAAATGTCATATCTTTAAATTAAAAAAAATTCAAATTTTAATAAAAAAATATATTCGAAACATACTAATCAAGATTAATAAAACAAGATCCATTGTGAATAAAATAAAATCATTTGGCTCATCCACTTTTAAGTTTAATTTAGCACTAACATATAATATTTTGGTACTTTTATTTTCCTTACTTATTTATTTTTTTTAAAAAAAAGGAAAGAAAAAACACTATTTGTAAGACTACCTGTAAAATCAAGAAAGTATAATATATCCGTATTCATAATAGGAAGAAAAAATAACAATATGGTTAAAAAAACCAAAGTGAACCAATCAAAGTAGGCCAATTAATATTGTTTCGATCGATTTTATTAATTCCTCTTATATATTGTGATTGAGTATAAACTATTAACTTTTCACGGTTGTTAGTTTTAACTTCTCATTCTTTTTTACCCTTCAAATTTTATTCATTTCACCGAGCCATCCGGCACGGGTATAACCTAGTTAATTTATAGAGGAAACTAGTTAGCAACCCGTGCAATAATTAAACAGGTGTGTTACAAAATTTTCTTTTATATTTTAATATGTATGTTTTCACATTGAATATATGGACCACAAAATTCAAGAATTTAGTAACAAACAAAGTTAAACTGTACATATATTTGAAGGATAATTTAAGAAACACTAATTCTAGTACCAATGTAGTCATTCAAGTGTGAACAAAGTGAAACATCATATTGTTCATTTATAAATAGTCAATTACATTACAATTACAATGATAATCTAGTAGTAATTGAGCCATTGAAAAATGAAAGCGCTGTATTTTCCGGAATCCAAAATCCATGTGAACCACCATCTCTATATCACAAAATTGATGTGGAGTAACAGAAGCAAATGGTCTTGACGCGCCGCAAATACTTCCGTGCTTAGGTACCCAAGTGCAGGTTGTCAAGTTATAATACTTGGTAAGTCCAAATGTCGAACCACAAGGATAGTCGAAAAGACGATGTGGTGATTACGAGTCCAAGGTTTTGTTAAGGGAATTTAATTGGTTGATTTTAGTTGTTGATTTTAAAGTCTTGCATTAAAAATTAAAATGATGTAATAATAGATGAGAAAAGGCTAAGGCATTATAGAATTCATTTGTTTTGCAAAGTTAAGTAAAATCAATCTCATTCAAAGTTCTCAATGCAATTCCTAAGTATTGAATATTTTACCCATTTCTAAGCAAAAGGGTGTGGAGCAAAAGCAACCCATTCCCATATAAATGCCATATAAAGAAAGGGTGTAAGCAAATATCAACACAAGTGTATCTCTCATTTTTATCTTGTGACAAAGGGTGTGAAGCAAGTGCAACCCATTCCCATATAATATCAACCAAGATTTAAACTTAAAATACACAAAAAGAAATGGCATAAATTTAAACTAGGCATTTAAGAACTCATTGTTAGTTTCCCCTAGGCAAATGACTTGATTATGAAAATGGCCAACTACAAGGAGTTTAGCTCGATAAATCATAACATTTCATTTGTCTAAGATTGGGAGGTCTAGGTGGAGGTCAAACCGTCCTATATAGACTTATTTGATAAATACAAATTGAATCCTTAAAATGATTAATGAAGTTGTTTATGACATAAATTTAAAAGATCCTCTTTGGCAATACTTTAACTAAGAAGATGATGAGTCTTAAAATCACATAAAGTGTAGAAAGCACTCAACATATCATTAAAGTATTAAAAGATTAAAATCTCAAATTTATGGTGTTTCTATGAATATTCAAAGACTAATCATGCTTGGCAATGAAAAGTATCTTATTCAAAGAAAGAATGGACATAGGCTAGTAAGAAATACACAAGTGTATCATTTTCTCATTAATGCTTGAGATCTATGTATACAAGGCATACAAAGTCAAATCATCATATGAAAATTATCTTACTAGCTTATGAATGGTTGAAAAAATGGAGAAGATGAAGGATTCAAAAAATATTTAACAATACTAACAATGGAATGAGAATTGAACTTACATAATTAATGCATTGCAAATTTCATCTTTTAGCCTTAGCAAAGAAATTTACTCCATAATAAATGTAGAAACAAGAATTATAAAAGTAAACTCCATTTCTCTCTCTAGAAAAAAAAACTATTACAAGCTCTCTATAAATTGAGAAATGAGAAGTAAAAAAGTGTTCTCTCCAACACAACAATGAAGACTATAAATAGGAGAGTTGTGTTGGATGCTAAAATAATAAACAATGCTTTTTATTTTTATTGTTTATTTTTGGTGGAGAATTCCACTTTCTTGGATGCTCTTTGGTCACATGGAGAATTCCACTTTCTTTCTTTAATCACATGGACATGGAGACTTTCTTTCTTGGATGCTCTGTAATCACATGGACATGGAGACTTTCTTTCTTGGATGCTCTTTAATCACATGGAGACTTCCACTTTCTTGAATTCTTTTTGCCCATGGAAAATTCCACTATCTTGAATTCTTTTTGTCCAAGGAAAATTCCAATATTGTATTAAATACAATATTTCTTGAAATCTAAAGACACCAAAATAAACACAAAAATATGCCCTTCCAAGCATTGTTAAATACAAAAGTGCTACGACACTAATCGCGAAATAAGTTGGCAAACCGAGTAGTTTTAGAGAAATAAACGGGTCAAACAACTCCGAAAATGAGCAAATGAATGACAATATTAAGCGTTTATCAACTCCCCCCTACTTTTCTCTTGCTAGTCCCTTAGCAAGCAAAATAAAAATAGCTATATATAATATCCGAAAATGCATTGATAAAATGCACTATGCCATTTTAAAAACTCCCAAGTTCCCTTAGAAGACGATGTTTGTCTCGTGAGGGTTTACAGTGCTGATACCCACAAACATCCGAAGTTTGAAATCTAAGTAGTAGAATTGAAGCATTTTCACGAATTGATTCAAGTGTTTGGAATTACTATTACAATTTTCGGAATGTTGGCATTTGAATAACGATCTCCATTGGTTACAATCTCCTTTAGAAACTAGTTCCACATTCACATTTGAACACACTATGCATATGGATCTTTGACACAATCATTCTTAATCACAAATAGTTCTATTCATCAATAGTGGAAGAGAGAAATCTTTCAAAAACAAAAGCTCAAGAACTTTGTCAATTTTAAGCACTTTTTTTTTCTTTTACTTGGACTTTTTGCTAAATTAGCTCAAGGTGGTTTGCATCTCTATGGAGGGCAGCGGTCTCACTTTGTAATTTTGTATTCATAACTTCTTCTTTTTTTCTTTTTTTTAAATGCACAAAGGATGCTATTCACCCCTTTTCCATATGGTAACCTTTGCCTATCCTTAATATTAGACAAAATGACTTATGAATTTAGTCAAGTGAAGCTTAAAGTCAATATTAAGTTTAAAAGTCATCCAAGTTTTTAAATTTTGTTTTTAAGTGCCATGCATGTGTCCCCTCTAAGGAGGATCTTTTCGAAAGAGCTTTTATTGCATTTGAACATTATTTCTCTCTACACAAGATGAAAATCACTCTATGTGATACCAAAGACTAAATCAAACCACAACATTATGCATATTCATAGGAAACTACAAGGCTCAAGAATCTAAATGAAGCAATGCCAAGGAGATTATCACTCAACTACCTATCCGAATTAAGAATTTCATGTCAAAAACCATCAATTCAATGACAATTCTAAAAAAAATGATCATCATATTTCAAACTTTCAAATTTTTTTTTTATTTTGTTTTGAAGCTCTACACGCATGAAAAATTTAAGAAATTGAAAAGCCATTAAAGTTTAAGTACATTACCCCCCAACTTGAAGAACGCATTGTCCTCAATGTGAAGAGAACGAGAAATTGGCATTCTCCCATTTGGCTTTTTGATTTTCATGAGGAAAAGAGAGCTATTTTTCAAAGCAAAATTACTATATGTACACACTAACAAAAACAAACGGGTTAGAATTAGATAAAACATAACATGCATGCATTACAACCACATTTCAATCCTCATATCATGTTTATCAAACCAAACCCAAAAAGGAAGGAAAGAAAATAAAGCAAAAAAATTTTTATTTTTTTTAATTTTTTTTTTATAAAAGTATATACAACATCACCTATACTTGTTAGGTATAGGTCGGATCTTCAAGAGTGGTGGACTCCTCTTGAGGTGGGAATTCCAAAAATGGCTTAAGGCGTTGTCCGTTCACTTTGAACACACAGCCAGTTTTGGGATCCTCAACATTCACGGCCCCAAAAGGGAATACATGTTGAACAATGTATGGGCCGGTCCAACGTGATTTCAGCTTTCCCGGGAAGAGATGCAAACGCGTGTCATAAACTAGAACTTTGTGCCCGAGTTTAAATTCTTTTCTTAAAATAGATTTATCATGAACAAATTTTGCACGTTCTTTGCTTATCTTAGCATTTTGGTATGCATCCCTCCTTAATTCCTCAAACTCCTCAAGTTGTAACTTTCGGTTGCTTCCGACATTTTCAATATCAAAATTCATCATCTTAATTGCCCAAAATGATCTATGTTCCAACTCAACGGGAAGATGGCAAGGCTTGCCATATACTATCCGATAGGGAGACATTCCTAAAATTGTTTTAAAAGCCGTACGGTAAGCCCAAAGTGCATCGTTAAGACGCAATGACCAATCCTTGCGATTCGGATTTACCGTCTTTTCAAGAATTTGCTTTATCTCCCTATTGGCAAGTTCGGCTTGGCCATTGGTTTGCGGATGATAAGCGAGTGATACTTTGTGATTTACCCCATATTTTTGCATTAAAGATTCAAAAGGTTTATTGCAAAAATGAGTACCACCATCGCTTATAATCGCTTTGGGAGTGCCAAACCTTGCAAGAATATTTTCTTTTAAAAATCGGATCACCACTTTGTGATAATTTTTCTTGCAAGCTTGGGCCTCTACCCACTTGGAAACATAATCAACCGCCACTAAAATATAAAGGTTACCGAAAGAGGATGGGAATGGTCCCATGAAATCGATTCCCCAACAATCGAACACTTCAATCACCAAGATTGGATTAAGCGGCATCATGCTTTTTCTTGTAATCCCTCCTAATATTTGGCATCTCGGGTAAGATTTGCAATGTTGGTAGGCATCTTTGAACAATGTTGGCCAATAAAGGCCACTTTGCAAGATCTTGGCGGCCGTCTTTTTGGCCGAGAAATGTCCACCACAAGCTTCATTATGGCAAAAGCTTAGAACTTTTTCGAACTCGTCATTGGGAATACATCGTCGAATGACTTGATCCGCCCCATACTTGAACAAGTATGGGTCATCCCAATAGAAACGGTTGACCTCGGACAAGAATTTTCTTCGGTCTTGGGCATTCCAATAGCTTGGCATCTTTCCGGTGACAAGATAGTTCACGATATCGGCATACCATGGTGAAGAAGAGATTTTGAACAGTTGCTCATCCGGAAAAGAGTCTTTAATAGCACTCTCTTCAATGTGGTCGGTGAATGAAAGGCGAGATAAATTATTCGCCACCACATTTTCGACACCCTTCTTATCCTTTATGAAAAGATTGAATTCTTGTAGGAGAAGAATCCATCTTAGAAGCCTTGGCTTTGCATCTTTCTTTGTGAAAAGATACTTGAGGGCCGCATGATCGGTGAAAATGACAATAGGTGACCCAATGAGGTAGGACCGAAATTTGTCGAGAGCAAAGACAATAGCCAAGAGTTCTTTCTCGGTGGTGGTGTAGTTCATTTGAGCCTCATTGAGAGTTCGGCTCGCATAGTAAATGACCCCGGGCTTTTTGTCCTTTCTTTGGCCGAGGACCGCCCCCACGGCGTAATCGCTTGCATCGCACATGAGTTCGAATGGCAAACTCCAATCGGGGGTTTGCATGATGGGTGCGGTAGTGAGCATGTGCTTGAGTTTTACAAAGGCTTCTTCACATTCCTTGGTCCATTCAAATGGGGCATCTTTCAAGAGCAACTTGCACATGGGTTTATCAATGGTGCTAAAATTTTGAATGAACCTTCGGTAGAATCCGGCATGCCCTAAGAATGAACGAACATCCTTGATTGACTTGGGGGTGGGGAGCTTTGAGATAATTTCAATTTTTGCCTTGTCAACTTCGATTCCCTTCTCCGAAATAATGTGCCCTAAGACAATGCCATTTGTCACCATGAAATGACATTTCTCCCAATTAAGAACAAGTTGTTTCTCAATGCACCTTTCTAAAACCTGCTCAACATTCAACAAACAATTATCGAACGACTTACCGTAAACGGTAAAGTCATCCATAAATACCTCTAAGGTCTTTTCCACCATGTCGCTAAAGATACTTAGCACGCACCTTTGAAAGGTTGCTGGTGCATTGCACAACCCAAATGGCATCCTTCGATATGCAAAGGTACCAAAGGGGCATGTGAAGGTGGTTTTCTCTTGATCATTTAAATCAATCTCAATTTGGTTGTATACGGAGAATCCATCTAAGAACGCGTAAAATTCATGCCCGGCTACTCTTTCGAGTGTTTGGTCCAAAAATGGGAGCGAAAAATGATCTTTACGTGTTACTTCATTAAGCTTACGGTAGTCAATGCACACTCGCCACCCGGTGGTGACTCTTTGGGGTATTAATTCATTTTGTTCATTTTTTACTACTGTAAGCCCGGATTTCTTTGGTACAACTTGGGTTGGACTCACCCATTTGCTATCGGAGATTGGATAAATGATTTTTGCATTTAGCAATTTCAATACCTCATTTCTTACAACTTCTTGCATATTTGGGTTCAAGCGGCGTTGAAATTGTCTAGATGGTTTAGCATTTTCCTCCAAGTGGATTTTGTGAGTGCAAATTAAAGGATTAATCCCTTGGAGGTCAGCTAGTGTCCAACCAAAAGCTTTCTTATGTTTATTAAGCATACTTACCAACCTCACCTCTTGCTCTTTTGAGAGTTCGGAAGAGATTACCACAGGGTAAGTTCTGGAAGCACCTAGGAAAACGTACTTCAAGTTGCTTGGCAATGGCTTGAGCTCCATTTGTCCCTCAAGCTTTAGTGTTGGATCTGATGTGCTCCCCTTTTGCTCCTTCGGATCTTGAACCTTATCATCAAGTAAGGAAAACACTTGCAAACACTGATCGAATTCATTGGAAGTGGTTAGATTCTCTTCCATTGAATCCAAATCGTAAGTATTATTAAAATGATCTTGGACTAATGACTCTATCATGTTCACATGTTCACTTTCTTCATCAAAATCATTTTTTTGTTTGCTTAAAGAGAACACATTTAGCTCAAGAGTCATGTTTCCAAAATCCAATTTAACAATTCCATTCTTGCAATTAATGATGGCATTAGATGTGGCAAGAAATGGTCTTCCTAAAATGACAGGAATTTCATTAGCGGGATTTGCTACTGGTTGCATATCAAGAACAATGAAATCAACGGGAAAGTAAAATTTATCAATTTGCACAAGAACATCCTCTATTATCCCTCTCGGTATCTTAACGGAGCGATCCACTAATTGAATCGTCACTTTGGTGGGTTTCAACTCTCCTAACCCCAATTGTTGGTACACCGAAAAAGGAAGCACATTAACACTAGCTCCCAAATCAAGTAAAGCATTCTTTATGCGACAATTGCCAATTAAACATGAAATGGTTGGGCAACCAGGATCTTTGAATTTTGGAATACTAGTGCCTTGCATGATAGAGCTGACTTGCTCTGTCATAAATGTTTTTTTCATAACATTCAACCTTCTTTTTGTGGTACACAAATCTTTGAGAAATTTAGCATATGAAGGTATTTGCTTGACCGCGTCAAGCAATGGAATGTTGATCTTGACTTGCCTAAACACATCAAGAATTTCGGTGTTGCGATTTTCCTTAGGAGGTTGATTTAACCTTTCGGGAAAAGGGACTTTGATGTTATTTCTGATTTTTTCTATGTCCTCTTTCTCATTCCTCTTTTCCTCTTCCTTTTCCCTCACATTCTTTTCTTCTTCTACTCCTTCACTTGGTGTTGACTCGGCTATGTCCACCAGCGTTTGGGCCTTAGGAACTATAGTTTTGTCAATCATCTTTCCATTTCTAAGGGTTCTGATGGATTTCAACTCCTCTACATTCCCACTCGACTCCCCTTCAACTATCATGGCTTGCCCTCTAGGATTAGCTATTGGTTAGGCCGGAAACTTTCCTTTTTTCTTGGGTTGCTAAAGCGGTGGTGAGTTTGGACATTTGAGTTTTCAAATCACTAACATCTCTATTGGTTTTGTCAACAAACTGCCGCAAAAGAGTCTCCAAATTTGAATTTGGGTTTGGGTTTGCTTGACCAAAAGAGTTGTTTTGGGGTGGAGGTGGTCTTGGTTGGTAGGAATTTGCATTCGAATTTTGATGAGCATTTTGATTTCCCCCCCCCCCCCAACTAAAATTAGGATGGTTCCTCCACCCTTCATTGTACCTTTGAGAAAATGGGTCATTGTTTGGCCTAGAGTATGAGTTCATAGCATTGATCTGTGAGGGACTTTGAAGGACCTCTTTGAAGGCCGGAATTGTGTGACACTCCTCCGTGGAATGTCCCGCCTTCTCACAAATGACACACAATTGACTTGATGATACTACATTGACATCTCTAAGCTTGTTTGTCTCTAAGGCCTCTACCTTCTTAGACAATTGGAACAACCTTACCCCCATGTCATCATCATTGGATATTTGGTACAACCCACCATTTCCCAGAGGTTTGGCCTTAGGTTCCTCGGTATAGGTGTTCCAATTTTGGGCACCTTCCGCCAATTCATCAAAATACAACAAGGCCTCCTCGGGACTTTTACTCAAGAATTGACCATTACACATGGTCTCTACAAATGTACGCATTTTGGGAGTAAGAGATTTGTAAAAATAGCTTACAAGGCTCCATGTTTCGTGGCCATGGTGAGGACATGCGTTTAAAAGTTCCTTGTATCTTTCCCAACACTTGTAAAAACTTTCATTTTCTTTTGGCGAAAAATTGGATATTGCCCTTCTCAAAGCGTTGGTCCGATGGACGGGAAAGAATTTTTTCAAAAACTCCGATTGAAGTACTTGCCAAGATCGAATAGATTGCGGTCTTAGAGCATTCAACCATATTTTTCCTTTATCTTTTAAGGAGAAAGGAAAAAGTTTTAAACGCATTACTTCCTCATTGGTGTTTGCCTCACGAAACGTGGAGCAAACTTCCTCGAAATCTTTCAAATGTAAGTACGGATTTTCGGATTCCATACCATGAAAAGAGGGGATATGTTGAAGCATACCTGACTTGAAGGAGAATGTTCCCGCTTGTCCGGTGGGGAGAATGATGCAAGAATTCGACGTCGTCCGAGGTGGTTGAAGATAATCCCTCATTGTTCGAACAGTAGGATGGTGATTATTGTTTTCTCCGGTATTTGACTCATTATCCTCGTCAGCCATTTCGGAGGGAGTAGGTGAAGGACTAGGATGCCTTGGTAGTGGTTGGCCTCTTGGTGGACTTATGCGAAGATCAATGTACAAATTTTCGCGCATAAGCCCGGAAGGGTGATCTCGAATAAAATTTTCCACCTAAAAAAAAATAATAATAAGTAGGAAAAGTAATTTACAGAGGGAGAGAATACTTACAAAGTAATTTTTTTTTTTACAAAACTCGTAATCTGTCTTTCGCCGTATCCCCGGCAACAGCGCCAAAAACTTGACGCACCGGAAATACTTCCGTGCTTAGGTACCCAAGTGCAGGTTGTCAAGTTATAATACTTGGTAAGTCCAAGTGTCGAACCACAAGGATAGTCGGAAAGACGATGTGGTGATTACGAGTCCAAGGTTTTGTTAAGGGAATTTAATTGGTTGATTTTAGTTGTTGATTTCAAAGTCTTGCAATAAAAATTAAAATGATGTAATAATAGATGAGAAAAGGCTAAGGCATTATAGAATTCATTTGTTTTGCAAAGTTAAGTAAAATCAATCTCATTCAAAGTTTTCAATGCAATTCCTAAGTGTTGAATATTTTACCCATTTCTAAGCAAAAGGGTGTGGAGCAAAAGCAACCCATTCCCATATAAATGCCATATAAAGAAAGGGTGTAAGCAAATATCAACACAAGTGTATCTCTCATTTTTATCTTGTGACAAAGGGTGTGAAGCAAGTGCAACCCATTCCCATATAATATCAACCAAGATTCAAACTTAAAATACACAAAAAGAAATGGCATAAATTTAAACTAGGCATTTAAGAACTCATTGTTAGTTTCCCCTAGGCAAATGACTTGATTATGAAAATGGCCAACTACAAGGAGTTTAGCTCGATAAATCATAACATTTCATTTGTCTAAGATTGGGAGGTCTAGGTGGAGGTCAAACCGTCCTATATAGACTTATTTGATAAATACAAATTGAATCCTTAAAATGATTAATGAAGTTGTTTATGACATAAATTTAAAAGATCCTCTTTGGCAATACTTTAACTAAGAAGATGATGAGTCTTAAAATCACATAAAGTGTAGAAAGCACTCAACATATCATTAAAGTATTAAAAGATTAAAATCTCAAATTTATGGTGTTTCTATGAATATTCAAAGACTAATCATGCTTGGCAATGAAAAGTATCTTATTCAAAGAAAGAATGGACATAGGCTAGTAAGAAATACACAAGTGTATCATTTTCTCATTAATGCTTGAGATCTATGTATACAAGGCATACAAAGTCAAATCATCATATGAAAATTATCTTACTAGCTTATGAATGGTTGAAAAAATGGAGAAGATGAAGGATTCAAAAAATATTTAACAATACTAACAATGGAATGAGAATTGAACTTACATAATTAATGCATTGCAAATTTCATCTTTTAGCCTTAGCAAAGAAATTTACTCCATAATAAATGTAGAAACAAGAATTATAAAAGTAAACTCCATTTCTCTCTCTAGAAAAAAAAACTATTACAAGCTCTCTATAAATTGAGAAATGAGAAGTAAAAAAGTGTTCTCTCCAGCACAACAATGAAGACTATAAATAGGAGAGTTGTGTTGGATGCTAAAATAATAAACAATGCTTTTTATTTTTATTGTTTATTTTTGGTGGAGAATTCCACTTTCTTGGATGCTCTTTGGTCACATGGAGAATCCCACTTTCTTTCTTTAATCACATGGATATGGAGACTTTCTTTCTTGGATGCTCTTTAATCACATGGAGACTTCCACTTTCTTGAATTCTTTTTGCCCATGGAAAATTCCACTATCTTGAATTCTTTTTGTCCAAGGAAAATTCCAATATTGTATTAAATACAGTATTTCTTGAAATCTAAAGACACCAAAATAAACACAAAAATATGCCTTTTCAAGCATTGTTAAATACAAAAGTGCTACGACACTAATCGCGAAATAAGCTGACAAACCGAGTAGTTTTAGAGAAATAAACGCGTCAAACAACTCCGAAAATGAGCAAATGAATGACAATATTAAGCGTTTATCAGGTCTCTTGCACCAAATTCACCAAATTTATTGCAACAATAGTTAGATAAGTTTCCGTCCCTTTTGGATGCTCATTCCATAGAAAATTAAGAGTTCACCATGGCTATCACACATTTTTAAAGATGCACTAATTTCAGTCTAACCAATTATAAAAAACGAAACACGTTTAACATTTTGAGATTTGGTATATTGATTAAGTCCCAATGCTTAAAAAAAGGTATAGTAAATTCTTACTCGAGATGGAGTACATAAATATGTATAAGGTAAAGTAATATTGTTCTTGGAGAACTTACCTATGTAGTCTGAGAAATGTTGAAATTTTAGTGAGAAGAACAAATTTCCTCCATGCTTCCCTTCTTGTTCATCCATGTCCATTACAAAACCTTTTATTCATTGACTTGCAAGGATATGCAATACAAAACCTTTTATGCATCGACATGTATTCTTGTTTATTTGTAAAAGATGCAATAATTAGGAGAGTATGATAAGAAAGGAAAAGAGAAATGAACCGTTATTTAAATCCACCAATTTAAATAAAGTGATTTCCGTCATTTTAGAGAAATTGGATCTGTGTAAAAGGAAAAGCTTATTTATCATGAGGGAGACTCGTGCAAAAGCGGATTAACCTAAAGAAAACTTCAAAGAGCTTTTATATATCACCAAACCCCATTTAAACTACTAAATATTGTATTGACTAAAGCATTTTTCAATAGTTCAAACAACAGCATATATGAATTATGATTACTTATTCCTACAAATTACGAAATAAGCTTTATGCCATCGCATTAAAAGATAAACTAATTGGTAAACAGTCATGCGTCAAACCAACTACCAACAATAATGAAATTGTTCTCAAAATAAGAATGAAACAATTTCCGTCTTCGAATCTCTCCACTAAAGCAGCACAAACATAAGAAAAACAAACATAATAACCAGTGTGCGATTTGATCAAATTAATGTGTTCAACGAAACTCATTATTTTATATTACACTAACTTTATTAAATAAAAAACTTAAGAATTTAGTTATATGGAATTATTTACTACGTAAATAAAACTATGAAAACAATTTTATAATCCAATATAAGAAAATTAAATTATATATACCTAAAAAATAATTTGACATGTTCACTTGTTCAATCCAATTAAAGAAAAAAAATCCCCATCATCAACGAACTTCTATACTTTAGGCAATAGTTATGCAGAAAGCTGATTTCTCGCTCCCAAATTTTCTCAACACTTAAAGACCGAAAAAATTGTGAATTTGTAGATTTCTGAAAATTGTTTAATCCTTTAGGCAATATATAGTTATGCAATTCTCAATTACTCTATTTTCATCCTCAAGTGGGAAGGGAACTATGGTATTAAAATCCCTCTCAACTGAATGTTCTCAATCTCCATATAAAATTAGAGCAATAATTAGTTTGGAGCTCATTGCATTGTTAAATAATTCAATTGACAATACATATTCCTATTGGCACAGATATCTTCTACGAAGAAGAGAAAATAATAACATAAAAGGACCAAAAATTTGTAACAAAGAATTAGGGGAGAAAAAAGATATGTACCCAGGTTTCAAGGGATACTGCTCAAGTCTACCTCATTCTGTTTCATTCCTCTGAACTTCAACCACAGGGTACATCCATCGTCCCTTAAAAATTAAAATGGAGATTGAATTAAAGATCAATGAACCATTAAAAAATATGACGGAGTACTAAAAATAGAGAGAATTATCCCATAAAATAATCAATACTCGTTTATATCTTTTTTACTTTTGAAGTCATACCAAAGAAAAAAACAAAGATATATGCCTACCTAGTTACACAAATATTCCAAGAGAAAATTACAACGTACCTACAATTAGCTAAGGTCTATTTTGTCTGAACTAAATCTATGATTAATTAGTATTTTATCAACTAATAAAGTAAAATAAAAAAATATGGCTCAAACCTTTTGTTCGTCAATCGTCTCGTTTTCCATTTAGACAACATATAGAACATGCAAAAGGTCTCATTCCATCAATAATTCAAGTAAAAGATAAGTTGCAAACATGTTTAATTAGAAAAAGTTAAATAGCTATGGAAGTGAAAATGAATACAAATATAATTAGTGTAATTAAATTATAATCTATATACATATTAAGAATTCATTACTCGTTTTCGTGCAAGGCTTAAATTACAAAAAGGTAGTAGCTATGGAATAAATTACAACATTTGTCTCAAAGCATTGGTAATTTATCTGCTAAGAAAGTATAAATGCAAAACATTTGGCGCAAAGTTTTTATTCATCAATGGTCTCGATCATTTGCCACTTTAAAGTTTAGACAACATATAGTACAAAAGGGCGGCCTCATTCCATTGGACATAAATTTCAACAAAGGAGTGTACAAAAGATTTTGTACAAAAGGTCTCATTCCATTTATGAATCAAATAAAAGATAAGTTGCAAACATTTTAATTAGAAAACGATAAACATGCAACAATGGAAATGAAAATGCATATTAATATAGTAGTCAGTGTAATCAAATTATGATATATATAGCCAAGACCTAGTGCGTAGCAGTGCGTACGCACTAGATCTATAGCGACTATTTTTCATCGCTAAAATATCTCCCCAATGTTTTAGGAACAAAAAATTGTTGATGAAAGTCCTAGTTCATATGCACTGAACCGTACCAGTTCTGGACTATGTGTATATTACAATCTAAGGAGTAAATACAACAAGCAAGACTTAAATTAGACTGTACATATATAATGAATTGACGAAGCATGTGTAAAAGTAAATTAGACACAAAATTGTGTATCATCAAGCCAATTTTCATTAAAGAAAAATATGTTTACAATTTAAGATGATTTACCAAACCAAAATATTGCTGAAATCATAGGGCATGTAAAGGTGAAGATGGAGACAAAAGTGAAAAAGAATATTGTATCATGTTGTTGAATGATTATTTTATTCATTAAAAATACAAATTCAAATGGCATCTTCGAAATTATAAAACCTCCTAAATTGTTTAGTTATGATTTTGCTTTTTTTTTTTTTTTTTTTTTTTTGGGGGGGGGGGGGGGGGTGGGTTCACCTGTTCCTGAAAATACAATCATTACATTCATCAATTTTAAAATTCGGCTTAAGCAATGTATTAGATGCATATTTTTCCCTGTAATTTTATGCATTAGGCTAATTACCTTTTTAATCAACTGAGTGCATAAAAGTTTAGAAATATGTCTACTACTTAGCTTATACTCAAAAGATAAAATGATAAAAATACAACAATTGCATTTAAGAGGTATGTGTTTTGGCTGATAGTGTATGAGAAACACTTTGCATTGATGGCCTTGATTGAGCATTATTATGTAAACAT
Source organism: Lonicera japonica (assembly GCA_021464415.1). Taxonomy (NCBI): domain Eukaryota; kingdom Viridiplantae; phylum Streptophyta; class Magnoliopsida; order Dipsacales; family Caprifoliaceae; genus Lonicera; species Lonicera japonica. The sequence goes on along the minus strand of CM038465.1, from coordinate 36,010,738 downwards.
GCTTTTGCTAGTATTACGATAGATAGCAGTATCCTCTCTTCATCAAGTGAAGGAGGTGGAAGTCGTTTGTCCAATGTATCTTGAAGTTGATTGTCTTCAATTGATTGAGATAATAGCGAAGCAATGTAATCACCCGGATGCTTTCCTTTAATCACTTCCAAAGATAGTACACCAAAGCTATATACATCACACTTTTCTGTTACCTTCATTGTGTAAGCCAACTCTACCAAAAGAGAATTAAAAGCATAAGTTTAATATCATATATGTACATAATTGTAACCTATATATACACTAATGGAGATAGTGTTGTATACTTGTCTGAAATACTTTTAACTAATTTATTTTTGAAAAATAATTTCAATACAAGAAATTTGTTCATTCATGTTATATAAAAAAGTTTCAAATTATGTATGATACCCTTTACTAGTGTAACTGTCTCGAGTAAAAATTATAAAGTGGGATAAATGAACATGTTTTTTAACTTATAATCTCCTAAACATGATGAAAATCCAAACCACTAAAACAAAAAGGCATTTTGTATTTTAATGTAGAAAAACTTTATTAACACTGCATAGGTGTTAAGTGCCAAAACGCCACTTTACATGATTTACTCGAGGATAATTATATAAAGTTTAAGCTTATATACCTGGTGCAACATATCCATAGGTTCCAGCGAGTGCACTCAAGTTTGATGAGTCTAGCTTTAAAATCTTAGCGGTACCAAAATCTGAAACACAAGCCTCATACTCGAAATTAAGCAAAATATTCTTGCTAGATATGTCTCGATGAATAATTGGGGGAGAACAATCATGGTGCATGTAAGATAAAGCTTGAGCGACTCCCTTAATAATATTCACCCTTTTTCGCCAATTTAATTTCCTTGCTTCTTCTTCTTTACTCAAGATTTTGGCTAAGCTGCCTCTTTCGAGGTAGTCATAAACCAAAAACGAATTTCGAGCATGTGAACAAAATCCATAAAGCTTCACAATGTTTCGATGCCTTATTTCTGTCAATGCTTTTACCTCATTCTCAAAAGCTTTACGATCAACTACTTCTGACAATGAGTGAAGTTTCTTCACAGCTACAACAATACTTGATTGCATTTCTGCTTTGTAAACAACTCCAAATCCTCCTTGTCCAATACAATACTGGAAATCAAAATCATTTGTCGCCTTCAAGATTTCTTTATACATTTCCCTTCCATCGAAACTTAATATCGAAAATATATCTTGATCTTGTGCATCCCTTTCTTCTGCTATTGACGTTCTTCTTCTTCTTCTTCTTCTTCTTTGATTATAGATGATGATGAATAAAACGAAGGCATAAAGAAGTAAAAGTGGTACAACAAGAGGGATTACGATTACGAGAATGAGTTTATGGCTCACTTTTTCTTTATGCTTTGATACTGCAGAATTATTTGCACAATGATGCAATCCTTTAACATTACCACACAAACCTTTGTTCCCTCGTAATACTTGTATAGATGCATTTGCAAAAACTTTGTTATTTGGGATAGGACCATAAAGCTCATTGTAGGACATGTCAATATACAACAAAGCATTCATATCATCAAAAGCATTTGGAATTTTACCCGAGAGTTTATTGCAAGAAAGATTCAAATTCTCCAAACTTTGCAAACTTTTGATTTCAGATGGAATCTCCCCTGTTAGTAAGTTCGCACTTAAATCGAGAGTCGACAAGTGGAATAACTTTGTTATCTCCACTGGAATATCTTGGTTAAGATTGTTATCACTCAAGCTCAAATTAAATAGATTCAAGCAATTTGAAAGATTTCTTGGTATTGGCCCATTTAATTTGTTTTTTGACAAATCGAGTACCGACAACTCAACTAGCGATCCAAGTTCTTGAGGAATATTGCCAAAAAGTTGGTTATCGCTCAAAAACAACTTCCACATATGCTTCAATTTACCAAACTCCTTTGGAATCTCGCCAACTAAATGATTTGAGTACAATGAAATTTGAACTACCAAATTCTAATGGTATGCCACCAGTGATATTGTTCCTCGCAATTTGCAAGTCTGTTAACTTTTTACACTTGCTCCAACTGTCAGAAAGATGACCATAAAGTTTGTTGTCACTTAAGTGCATCAATTGCAAGTTTGGATAGACACCGAAGACTTCAGATATGTTTCCAGTGAATTGGTTTCCTTCGAGGCGGACTCTAGTTAAGCTAGAGCAGTTTCTCAAGCTTTTTGGAATTGGACCAACAAAATTGTTGTGTTGAGCAGTCAAATTTTGAAGTTTTCCACCATTGCATATATGTTCTGGAAAGTAACCAGAGAGCCTATTCAGACATATTCGGAGTTCAACTAATTCAAGCCTTTCTAACTGTTGTGGAATGGTACCTGAAAGTTGGTTATCGTAAAGGTACAAAAATTCTAAATTGGTGAGGTTGCCAAGTGAAGGAGGAATAGAACCAGAAATATTGTTTGTGTGAAGGATTAGACTATCGAGTAATTTCAAGTTCCCTAATTCTGAGGGAATGATGCCTGTTAACTGGTTATTAAATAGGCGGAGTAAGGTTAGGTTACTCAAGTTCCCAAAACATGATGGAATGGAACCAAATAGAAGGTTATCGCTTAAGTCCATTTTAATAAGATTGGTGAGATTCCCGATTACGGGAGGAATGGTACCCGAGAGCTTGTTTTGGTACATATATAGATAAGCCATGTTGCTCAAATTGCCAATGGAAGAGGGAATTGGACCTTCAAGATTATTGTTATACAATGCGAGCTCATTAAGAGACTTTAGTCTTCCTATGTCATGAGGAATTGAGCCATTTAGCTGATTTTCAATCAAATTGAGGACTTCAAGACTAGTTAGCAAGCATATATGTGGTGGGATTATACCAACAAAATGATTAGTAGACAAATCGAGATACACGAGTTTAGAGAGGGAACCTATTTCAGGTGGGATGGTACTGAAAAGTTCATTTTTGTGGAGATCAATGTACTTGAGATTGGGGAACGATCGGAAAGAAAGGTTGTAAAGCGTACCTTTTACATTAGACTGCGAAAGGTTCAATTGATTTACGCTTCCTTCACTATTGCAAGAGACTCCAAACCATGTGCATGGACTCACACTTTTATTTCGATTTGAAGAAGAATTTGCGGATTTATGAGGAAGAAGAGACCAAGAGGATTGCATAGGCTTGGGCATTATTTGAAGGGTAGATTTCCATTGAAGCAAAGCATTTACTTCTTCAATGGAGGCGGAAGCAATTTTGGGTGAGGAAAATAGTGCGACAAAAAGGAAAAATGATACAAGGGAGAGAGGCTTTTTAAAGGTTAGAGATTCCATAGTGTTGTTTTTGATGTACATGATTTGAGGATCCAAAGCTCATTATATATTGCGTGTATTTAGTGGGGAAGTTTCCTAGAAAATGTTTTAATAAAGACTATCCACTTGTTGTTATTGTATGTATTGACTATAGATTTTTTATTCCTATTTCTCTAAATGTGTTTCCCTATAGTTTTGCTTTAAAAAAAAGAAAAAAAAACCTATTTTTCCCTCATTTTCTTACACTCCACTGTTTTTTTTCCCTTCAACGTTTTTAAATTAATGTGATTTTTTTTACATGTCTAATATATATTTGTGTAAAAATTATATTTTTGTGGGATACGATGTCTACAACATAAATATGCATTCTATTTTGGTTTGATGACTTGAGATTCTTATTGTATTTGTCAAGTTGTTATTTGCTCTTTCAATAATAATGATCATGTTTTTGTATTTTTTTTTGTAATTTTGTTACTTGTTATGAAAAAATAATTTAAAAATTGTGTCCTACACCTCGCTTTGCCCAGACAAAATACCTCAATCTTGCCTCTGGCCTTTTGAAATATTGGTTGGGTCTTGCTTTTTTGTCAACTACACTGTTTGTTTATAGTCTTGTCCAAAATCTGTATCAACTAGGAAGATTCATGTATTCACAACGAATAGTAGAAAATGAGGTTGATTTTAACGTATAATATATATATATAGGAAAGTGACATAGATACTTTTAATAGCTCTCTTTATGGGGTTGACTTATCAGGTCGCATTTTTGAAAGACAACCTAATTTTTTTCCCTGAAATGCATTAAGCCCTCTATAAAACTTGATCGAGCCCCAAAAGGATTAAAACTTGTCCATATATATTCTATCCATGAAAAGGTACATATATTTTTTGGCCCGTTTAGTTGTCTTTCAAATTGTGAATTAGAGAATTTACGTTTTTTGCATTATTTTCATTTGATTGTGAAAATTGAACAATTGTAAATATGATCATTCAAGTTGATTAATGAAAACTCAAATTATTATCATTACAAGTAAGACTTTGAAATTTCCTAGTTCTTGAATGAAGGAATTCACTTCAACTCTATAGTTTAAGGAGATACACTAATATGTACACTTGATGTTAATATCTCTAGACAAAAAATCCTAAAAAATATATAAGAATTTACAACATGTGTTTATTTTGAAAATCTCATTTAAATATCCCAAACACTCCATGAATTAGAATTGACTTATTTTAAATTACAAAAATTACATTTTCCAAATCGAAGGTGAACTAATTTATTAATTAGACAATTTACGTAGCCAAACGGCCATTGTACGGTAAATGAAGTTGCAATGTAATGAAAACCACTGAGATTAGGTAGATGATGAGGATAATACCTATTTTTGATAAGCTATTCTTTAACAAATTGATAAACGCATAATTTTGTAGTCGCTAACGCTCTTTTGATTGTTATTATCGCGTTTGTCTTAGCCTAGTTTAATTAAATTAACCCACTTTTGTGCACACACTCAAAATATCAAGAATTGCTTTAACATGGCTCAAAGTAGCCTTTTCTAGTGTCTTGATTGTGCCCATAGGTTTTGGAAGCAAGTTGGGGAGCTTTGGGAAGTGTACAAGAGAGATAGAAGCCAAAAGAGAAGAAAAAAAATCTCCCGAAGTGTCCTTTGATCGATCAGAGGAGCCTCTGATTGATCAGAGGCCACCTTTTAATGCAAAACATGCCCTCTGATCGATCAGAGGGTGCTCTGATCGATCAGAGCCCACCTTACAAGCCAAAATCTCCCCTCTGATCGATCAGAGGATCCTCTGATCGATCAGAGACCTCCCAGAATGCACTGCACAGCCCCCAAAAGCAGCTTTTCTCCCCTTTTGATGCATTGAAACTCACCAAAAATTGCTGGACTTTCTATTTTTGTTCTAGCCTCAGGTGTTTACCCAAGGGTCCCTTAGAAAGTGTGATAGAATAGCTATTTTTGGCATTGTTTTGCCTCTTTATTTAATTATTTTCTTTGTTCTCATTTGGGGATATGTAATTTCTAGATCTAGATTAGTTATTTAAGCACTATTTTCCTGCACTTTGAAAATCAATCTATCACTTGTAAGAAATCTAGAGAGAGAAGCTCTTGAGAGAAATGGAAATCCCTTTAATGGTTTTTGTTCGTACAACTATCATGGAGTAGTTTCATTGCTAAGGCTAGAAGATGAAGTTTGCATTGCATTAATTTTGTAAGTTTGTTTCTCATTCCATTGTTAGTGTTGTTAAATACTTCTTGAATCCTTCATCTTCTCCATTCAATCAACCATTCATAAGCTAGTAAGATAATCCTCATAAGGTGATTTGACTTTGTATGCCTTGTATACATAGATCTCAAGCATTAATGAGGAGATGATGCACTTGTGTATTTCTTATTAGCCTATGTCCATTCCTTCTATGATTGAGATACTTTACATTGCCAAGCATGTTTAGTCTTTGAATATTCATGGAAATACCATAAATTTGAGATTCCAATCCTTGAATGCTTTAATGATATGTTGAGTGCTTTCTACACTTTATGTGATTTTGAGACTCAATATTTTCTTAGTTAGAGTGTTGCCAAGGAGGATCTCTTAAGTTTATGCCATAATCAACTACACTAATCACCTTAAGGATTCAATTTGTATTTATCAAATGTGTCTAAATCGGATGATTTAATCTCCACCTAGACCTCCCAATCTTAGACAAATGAAATGTTATGATTTATTGAGCTAAACTTTTTAGTTGGCCATTTTCATAATCAAGTCAATTGCCTAGGGGAAACTAACAATGAATTCTCAATGCCTAGTTTAATTTTATGCCTTTTCTTTTGGTGTATCTCAAGTTTGCATCTTTGTTGGACATTATATGGGAATGGGTTGCTCTTGCTTCACACCTTTTGTTACAAGATAAAAATGAGAGATACATTTGTGTTGAGTTTTACTTACACCCTTTCTTTATATGGCATTTATATGGGAATGGGTTGCTCTTGCTTCACACCCTTTTGCTTAGAAAAGTGTAAGGTACTCAACACTTAGGAATTGCATTGAGAATTTTGAATGAGATTTATTTTACATAACATTGCAAAGCAAATGAATTCTATAATGCCTTAGCCTTTTCTTATCAATTGATACATCACTTTAATTTTTATTGCAAGACTTTAAAATCAACAACTAAAACCAACCAATCAAATTCTCTTGAAACAAAGCCTTGGACTCGTAATCACCACATCGTCTTTCCGACTATCCTTGTGGTTCGACACTTGGACTTACCAAGTATTATAACTTGACGACCTACACTTGGGTTCCTAAGCGCGGAAGTATTTCGGGCGCGTCAAGTTTTTGGCGCCGTTGCCGGGGATACGGCGAAAGACGGATTACGGGTTTTGTACAAAAATCCGCTTCGTAAGTATTTCTTCTCCCTTTGTGAATAAGTTTTTCTTGCTTATTATTTTCTTCTTTTATAGGTGGCAATTTTCTTTAAGATCACCTTCCCGGGCTTATGCTCGGGGACTTGTACATTGATCTTCGAATAAGTCCACCAAGAGGCCAACCACCTCCAAGGCATCCTTCTCCATCACCTCCTCCATCCGAGATGGATAACGAGGACAATGAATCAAATGCCGGAGAGAACAATGATCACAATCGTCCGGTCCGCACAATGCGAGATTACCTTCAACCTCCTAGAGGCACTTCAAACTCTTGCATTGTTATTCCCGCGGGACAAGCCGGAACATTTAATCTCAAACCGGGCATGTTGCAACATATACCATCATTTCATGGTATGGATTCCGAAAACCATTACTTGCATTTAAAAGATTTTGAGGAAGTTTGCTCTACTTTTAGAGAAACTAACACAAATGAGGAAGTAATGAGGTTAAAACTTTTTCCATTCTCTTTAAAGGATAAAGGCAAAATATGGCTCAATTCTCTACGTCCCAATTCCATTCGAACTTGGCAAGAATTGCAAACCGAATTTTTAAAGAAATTCTTTCCCGTTCATCGAACCAATGCTTTGAGAAGGCAAATTTCAAATTTTTCTCCTAAAGAAAATGAAAGTTTTTACAAGTGTTGGGAAAGATACAAAGAACTTTTGAATTCTTGCCCCCATCATGGACATGAGACATGGAGTATTGTGAGCTATTTTTACGAATCACTCACGCCCGCCATGCGCACGTTTGTGGAAACGATGTGTAATGGAAATTTTTTGAGCAAAAGTCCGGAAGAAGCTTTGTTGTACTTTGATGAAATAGCCGAAGGTGCCCAAAATTGGAACACCTACACGGATGAGGTTAAGGGTAAAGTTTCCGAGAGAGGGGGTTTGTACCAATTGTCAAAAGGTGATGACATTGAGTTAAAATTTATGCAATTGTCAAAGAAGGTCAAAGCCATGGAGTCTAGTAAAATGAGAGAAGGTAGTGTAGGTACTAGTACCGTTTGTGTCATTTGTGAGAAGGTGGGACATTCCACGGAGGAATGTCACACAATTCCGGCATTCAAAGAGGTCCTTCAAAGTCCCTCACAAGTCAATGCTATGAACTCATACTCTAGGCCACACAATGACCCATTTTCTCAAAGGTACAATGAAGGGTGGAGAAATCATCCTAACTTTAGTTGGGGGGGAAACCAAAATGCTCATGCAAATTCAAATTCCTACCAAGAAAGACCACCTCCACCCCAAAACAACTCTTTTGGTCAAACTAACCCAAACCCAAATTCAAATTTGGAGTCTCTTTTGCGGCAATTTATAGATAAGACCAATAGAGAGGTTAGTGATTTGAAAACCCAAATGTCCAAACTCACCACCGCATTGTCCATTCAAGAAAAAGGGAAATTTCCATCTCAACCCTTAGCTAACCCTCGAGGCCAAGCTTTATTGATCAATGAGGGTGAGTCAAGTGAACATGTTGAGGAGTTGAAATCCATCACCGTCCTTAGGAGTGGGAAAGAGATTGACAAAACTATAGTTCCTAAGGCCAAAAAGCCGGCGGACATAGCCAAGTCAAGTCAAGTCGAGGAGATCACCCTAGAAGAGAGAATGAAGGAAGAAGAGAGAGTTGGAAAAGAGGATTTGGAGAAAATCAAGAATAGTGTCAAAATTCCTTTTCCGGAGAGGTTATCTCAACCTTTCAAGGAAACCCGAAATGCCGGAATTCTTGATGTGTTTAGGCAAGTCAAGATCAACATTCCTTTACTTGATGCGGTCAAGCAAATACCTTCATATGCTAAATTTCTCAAGGATTTGTGTACCACCAAAAGAAGGTTGAATGTTAAGAAAAAGGCGTTTATGACGGAACAAGTGAGCTCAATCATGCAAGGCACTCACATTCCAAAATTTAAAGATCCCGGTTGCCCAACAATTTCATGTTTGATTGGCAATTGTCGTATAAAAAATGCCTTGCTTGATTTGGGAGCTAGTGTTAATGTACTTCCTTTTTCGGTGTACAAACAATTGGGGTTACGAGAGTTGAAACCCACCAAAGTGACGATTCAATTAGCGGATCGATCCGTTAAGATACCAAGAGGGATAGTAGAGGATGATTTAGTGCAAATTGATAAATTCTACTTTCCCGTTGATTTCATTGTTCTTGATATGCAACCGGTAGCAAATCCCGCTAATGAAATTCCCGTCATTTTAGGAAGACCATTTCTTGCCACATCTAATGCCATCATTAATTGCAAGAATGGAATTGTTAAATTGACTTTTGGAAACATGACTCTTGAGCTAAATGTGTTCTCTTTAAGCAAACAACAAAATGATTTTGATGAAGAAAGTGAACATGTGAACATGATAGAGTCATTATTCCAAGATCATTTCATTGATACTTACGATTCGAATTCAATGGAAGACAATCTAACAACTTCCAATGAATTCGATGAGTGTTTGAACGTATTTTCTTTGTTTGATGACAAAGTTAAAGATCCAAAGAAGCAAAAAGAAAGCATATCCGATCCAACACCAAAGCTTGAGGGACAAATGGAGCTCAAGCCATTGCCAAGCAATCAGAAGTTACAACTTGAGGAATTGAGGAGAGACGTATACCAAAATTCAAAATTGAGCAAGGAAAGAGCGAAAAAATTTCATGATAAATCGATTTTAAGAAAAGATTTCAAACTTGGTCAAAAAGTCCTTGTTTATGATACGCGTCTCCACCTTTTTCCCGGAAAATTAAAGTCTCGTTGGACCAGCCCTTATATTGTCAAGCATGTATTTCCATTTGGGGCCGTGACGGTGGTTGATCCAAAAACGAGTTTTGAATTCAAGGTTAACGGACAAAGATTGAAATCGTTTTTGGAAATTCCAACGCTAGAGGAGTCCACCCCTCTAAGCGACCCGACCTACGCCTAATAAGCGTAGGTCATGTTTGTATATAATTTTTGTTTATTTTCTGGAGTTTTAGGAGCATCGTCACACTTCGGGAAAGTTCAGGGACTAAAATGCAAAAACAGCAAACTTGGAGGTACTAGAGTGAATGGACTAAAAGCCAAAAAATCAAAGTTTCAAAAAAATTTTGAGTGTTCTGCCGTGCCTCTGATCGATGGCTGATCGATCAAAGGGGATTTTTTCCAAAAAAAAAAAAAAAAAAAAAAAAACAAAAAAAAAAAATTTTTTAAAAAAAAAAAAAAAATTAAAAAAATTTAGGTCCAAACAGCTCCTTTCTCCTCCTAACTTTGAAACTCCATTCTTATTTTTATTTATTTAATTTTTTTTTTATTTTGCTTTATTTTCTTTTTGGGTTGGTGGATTATCTAAACATAACTATTTGAGATAGTTTGAGCTTGAATTTTGCATGTTATGTTTGACTAATGCTAACCCGTTATTTTTAGATTTTTGTATATATAGTAGCTTTGAAATTGATCCTAGCTTCTTTTTGGAGAAATTGGAAAGCAATTTTCCAAGAATTCACCCATTTCTGTCTTCAAAAGCATTGAGGACAATGCCAACTTTAAGTTGGGGGGTGAGCACTTTCAAATCTCTAATTCTCAAGCATGCTTTTTTCCATGTTAATTTTCTCCAAGCTAGGATCTATTTCACCATCTTATCGAAGTTTGAAAATGATGATCATTTTTTTTAGAATTGCCCATGAATTGATGATTTTTGGCATGAAATTCTCGTTTTGGATAGGTAGTTGAGTAATAATCTCTATGGCATTGCTTCATTTAGATTCTTGAGCCTTGTAGTTTCCTATGAATATGCATAATGTTGTGGCTTGATTTAGTCTTTGGTATCACATAGAGTGATTTTTATCTTGTGTAGAGAGAAATAATGTTCAAATGCAATAAAAGCTCTTTCGAAAAGATCATCTTTAGAGGGGACACATGCATGGCACTTACAAAAAATTTGAAAACTTGGATGACTTTTAAACTTAATATTGACTTTAAGCTTCACTTGACTAAATTCATAAGTCATTTTGTCTAATATTAAGGATAGGCAAAGGTTACCATATGGAAAAAGGGTGAATAGCTTCCTTTGTGCATACAAAAAAAAAAAAAAAAGAAAGAAAGAAGAAGAAGCTTTGAATGCAAAATCACAAAGTGAGACCGCTGCCCTCCATAGAGATGCAAACCACCTTGAGCTAATTTAGCAAAAAGTCCAAGTAAAAGATAAAGAAAAGTGCTTAAAATTGACAAAGTTCTTGAGCTTTTGTTTTTGAAAGATTTCTCTCTTCCATTATTGATGAATAGAACTATTTGTGATTAAAAATGATTGTGTCATAGATCCATATGCATAGTGTGTTCAAATGGGAATGTGGAGCTAGTTTCTAAAGGAGATTGTAAGCAATGGAGATCGTCATTCAAATGCCAACATTCCGGAAATTGTAATAGTAATGCCAAACACTTGAATCAATTCATGGAAATGCTTCAATTCTACTACTTAGAGTTCAAACTTCGGATGTTTGTGGGTATCATCACTGTAAACCCTCACGAGACACAACTCGTCTTCTAGGGGAACTTAGGAGTTCAAAGGCTTAATGCATGTGCTAAATGCATTTTCGGATATTATACATAGCTATTGTTATTTTGCTTGCTAAGGGACTAGCAAGAGTTTAGTTGGGGGGTGTTGATAAACGCATAATTTTGTAGTCGCTAACGCTCTTTTGATTGTTATTATCGCGTTTGTCTTAGTCTAGTTTAATTAAATTAACCCACTTTTGTGCACACACTCAAAATATCAAGAATTGCTTTAACATGGCTCAAAGTAGCCTTTTCTAGTGTCTTGATTGTGCCCATAGGTTTTGGAAGCAAGTTGGGGAGCTTTGGGAAGTGTACAAGAGAGATAGAAGCCAAAAGAGAAGAAAAAAAATCTCCCGAAGTGTCCTCTGATCGATCAGAGGAGCCTCTGATTGATCAGAGGCCACCTTTTAATGCAAAACATGCCCTCTGATCGATCAGAGGGTGCTCTGATCGATCAGAGCCCACCTTACAAGCCAAAATCTCCCCTCTGATCGATCAGAGGATCCTCTGATCGATCAGAGACCTCCCAGAATGCACTGCACAGCCCCCAAAAGCAGCTTTTCTCCCCTTTTGATGCATTGAAACTCACCAAAAATTGCTGGACTTTCTATTTTTGTTCTAGCCTCAGGTGTTTACCCAAGGGTCCCTTAGAAAGTGTGATAGAATAGCTATTTTTGGCATTGTTTTGCCTCTTTATTTAATTATTTTCTTTGTTCTCATTTGGGGATATGTAATTTCTAGATCTAGATTAGTTATTTAAGCACTATTTTCCTGCACTTTGAAAATCAATCTATCACTTGTAAGAAATCTAGAGAGAGAAGCTCTTGAGAGAAATGGAAATCCCTTTAATGGTTTTTGTTCGTACAACTATCATGGAGTAGTTTCATTGCTAAGGCTAGAAGATGAAGTTTGCATTGCATTAATTATGTAAGTTTGTTTCTCATTCCATTGTTAGTGTTGTTAAATACTTCTTGAATCCTTCATCTTCTCCATTCAATCAACCATTCATAAGCTAGTAAGATAATCCTCATAAGGTGATTTGACTTTGTATGCCTTGTATACATAGATCTCAAGCATTAATGAGGAGATGATGCACTTGTGTATTTCTTATTAGCCTATGTCCATTCCTTCTATGATTGAGATACTTTACATTGCCAAGCATGTTTAGTCTTTGAATATTCATGGAAATACCATAAATTTGAGATTCCAATCCTTGAATGCTTTAATGATATGTTGAGTGCTTTCTACACTTTATGTGATTTTGAGACTCAATATTTTCTTAGTTAGAGTGTTGCCAAGGAGGATCTCTTAAGTTTATGCCATAATCAACTACACTAATCACCTTAAGGATTCAATTTGTATTTATCAAATGTGTCTAAATCGGATGATTTAATCTCCACCTAGACCTCCCAATCTTAGACAAATGAAATGTTATGATTTATTGAGCTAAACTTTTTAGTTGGCCATTTTCATAATCAAGTCAATTGCCTAGGGGAAACTAACAATGAATTCTCAATGCCTAGTTTAATTTTATGCCTTTTCTTTTGGTGTATCTCAAGTTTGCATCTTTGTTGGACATTATATGGGAATGGGTTGCTCTTGCTTCACACCCTTTGTTACAAGATAAAAATGAGAGATACATTTGTGTTGAGTTTTACTTACACCCTTTCTTTATATGGCATTTATATGGGAATGGGTTGCTCTTGCTTCACACCCTTTTGCTTAGAAAAGTGTAAGGTACTCAACACTTAGGAATTGCATTGAGAATTTTGAATGAGATTTATTTTACATAACATTGCAAAGCAAATGAATTCTATAATGCCTTAGCCTTTTCTTATCAATTGATACATCACTTTAATTTTTATTGCAAGACTTTAAAATCAACAACTAAAACCAACCAATCAAATTCTCTTGAAACAAAGCCTTGGACTCGTAATCACCACATCGTCTTTCCGACTATCCTTGTGGTTCGACACTTGGACTTACCAAGTATTATAACTTGACGACCTACACTTGGGTTCCTAAGCGCGGAAGTATTTCGGGCGCGTCACAAATAGCTATTTTTGATCTATGATTTTTTCTTAAATTCTTAATTGTAACTGCCCTGTTACAATTTTGCAGAAATACCCGCATCCTGCGACTCCCACTCGTAAAGGATAAAATTATGCATAAACCAGTAAATTTAATCTAGAACTTAAAATTATAATTACCATGATAATTTGAACTAATTATCTATTGTTTTTATGTGTTAAACATATTCGTTACACCTGAAAAAATTGCAATTTTCTTATATGCACATTTATATGACATTTATTCACTCATTTTGATACAAAAAAAATAAAAAATAAAAAATAAAAAATAAAAAATTTAAATAAATAAAAACATGCCACTTAATTTGAAGAAATTTTAATATCCACAACAAATTTTGAGAAGCTCTCAATTTGGACCAATTGGGACAGTCATATATTAGGACAAAAAGCTATCTCTTGCTATTAAACATTTTTTTCCCTAAGATTTTCCAACCAGTTTGATTAATGCTCAATTTATAAGCATTAAAAACTTTGCCATTGACCTTGAGTCCTTAACCTGTCACGAATAAAATCTTTAATATATAAAACCTAGCTAGATCTTTTTCCATTTTTTTTTCACAATAAATGGCTAAATAAATCAATAAATAGAATCTACAAGTTAAGACATATATAATTAGCTTATCAATTAAAGTAATTATCTCATATGTTAATTTTCTATGCTAAACACGCAAGTGGTGGGGTGGACATAAAATTTCCAACACTCAAAATTAAAAAAGTTTATACGCGTCAATTACATCTAGAATCCAATAATATGGTTAGCGTGTTAGACAAGTTTTATATAATAGTGACTCATTCATTCATATTTTCCAATGGATATGACCCATTTTTTATTTTTTCAACATATTATTTTTTTACTTTTTTTTTCCAATAAAATATGAACGCCTCTATAAAACTTGTCATCGGATATTCTATCCACAAAAAGGCAGGAACAACACCCCCCATAATTCTAGGGAGTTTCATTCATCAACAGTGACTTTTGATGGTGAAAATATTTATTTTTTCATAATTTGTACCTAATATTTTCATATTTAAAGTTCTTTTGCAGCATTGTGTCTTATCAAGTTGATTTATAAGGTTGCCAAGTATTTTTTTTTCATACTATTAAGGAAATCATATTAATGCAGCATATGAAAATTTCATTGTTTTATATTGAGAAATACGTATAACCGTGCATCGACAAGAAAAACTAACCCAATTTTAGTAAGTTTGGAGTACATAGAAATAACTCTATGTTTATGAAGTTGCAAATTTAATGAAAAACGCTAGGAGAATGATGTGGACAATAACATAACTTATCTCATAAAACTTCATCTTCGATCAACTACTCTTTAACAAATAGCTATTTCTGTTTTATGAATTTTTCTTTAATTCTTAATTATAACGGCCCTATTAGAATTTGGCAGAAATCCCTGTGTCCTGCGACTCCAACTCAAAAACAATAAATTTCTGCCTAAACCAATAAGTTTAATCTACAATTTAATTATATAATTAGCATGAAAAATATGATCTAATCATCTGTTATTTAATTTTATGTGCTAAACATATTCATTGCACCTAAAAAAAATGGCATTTTTTTTATTTGCACATTTAGACGGCATTTCTTTCACCTCATTTTTATACATAAAATTGAAAAATATACAAAATAAACATGCCATTTAGTTTGAAGATGTTTTAGTCCACAAGAAAAGTCCACAAGCTAGCCTCAATCTGTACCTGTAGGGACAGTCAGTCATATATGACAATAAAAAGTTATCCCTTAGCTATTAGTAAAATTTATTTCACAAGAATATTCAACTAATTTGATTGATATTTAATTTATAGTCATGAAAGACTTTAGCATTGACTTTGACCTATCAAAAATATAATCTTTCATATTAGAAAACTTAGCTAGTTATTTTTCCAATTTTTTTCACTGCAAATGGCTAAATAAATCAATAAATATAACAGAAAACTAGGAATAAGTTCAATAAATTATTATATCTAATCATGCTACCACTATTTTAAAACATACGTATTCAACTAAGTTTGTTATTATGAACATTTTAAAAAATTAAATAAATTTTTGTTTCTTTTATTCATATACTTTTTTTATTTTTATTTTTTATTTTTAAGAATGTGGACTAATTGAACTCAAATCAAGGTTGTTCAGAGAAAAAATCAAATTAAACCAAACCATGCGTTGAGTAGATGAAGACACCAACAAAAACCACTACTTTACTCTAAAAAAAAGAAATTCAATATATTGATGTACTATTTTTTATTTTTAATATATAATAACCAAGTATATTTATTATTGTGAATTTCCATATAAAAAAGAAATTTGACCTTACTACTAATACGAACCAAAATGTTACTTTGTAAATATTATATTCTTCGTTTTAATTAACTTGGAAATGCTGTTCAAAAAAATAAAAGAAATTAACTGAGAAATTAAAATGTTTCATGTTTGTACAATGAAGGTACGTAGTTCATATACCAGAAAGTTTGCCGATGGATGCGGCGGCACCTCTGCTGTGTGCCGGAATAACGGTGTTCTGTCCAGAGGAAGTTATCTCATTTTTAATATTTTTAAAATGAGACGAAATTGCTCCGATAAGAGAGAAATTATCGTTTTAAAATAATATCTATTTAAAATAATAGAATTATACGTTTAGCTATTAAATGTAGTTAAATGATATTAACATGTGAAAGTGACCTTGTGACTTGGAAATATTGGTTAGGTCTTGCTTTTCTGTCAACTATACTCTCAATTTTGTTCAAAATCTGTATCAACTAAAAAGATACTTTTAATAATTCTCTTTGTGGGGTTGAGCTATCAAGTAGCATTTTTTCAAAAGCAGCATAATTTGTTTTGCCGAAATGTATGACCCTCTCTATAAAACTTGCCTGAGGCCCCAAAGACTTAAAACCAGTCCTCTTATATTCTATCCACAAAAATGTTTGGACATAAATGCCCTTTTTAATGATTTATGGAACCATTTGGCAGATTGATTAATTTTAGGCTTTCAAATTTAGTGATTAATTTATCTTAATTTTCATTAATATTTTTTTGTTTTGTATATATTATGTTTATGTATTTAATATATTATATTTATTTTTAAATAGTTTCCTTTATTAATTTTTTTAATATCTTCGTGTAGATTTTACATTTTAAAACTACTTGTGTACACTTATGTGTGTATATATATTTTAATATTTTTTAACCATTTCCATTATTAAATATTTAATATCTTTGTGGAGATTTTACATTTTAAACCTATTTGTTTACAATTACATATATTCTAGGTTTTTCAATTATTTAGGCGACATATATATTACAAAAAAAAAGTGTTTTTGGCATTGGAATTAAGCCAACTAAAAATAGAAACCTAACATATACTAGTCTTATAATTAAGAATCTCTTTAAGTTTTTAATTTTTAATTTTTTTTAACAATTATAGCATTTTGATTAAAAAAAGGGTTTGAATGCAATGTTAGAGATTATTTTACAAACTAAAATAGTAATAATAACAATTTCAAGAAGGGGTGAGATATAGGAAAAAAGTTATAATTTTAAGAAGTGGTTGATTTGAGTAAGTTTCATTTAGATTTCTTTTCAAAGTTATTTTCATATGCAAAAAACTGAAAATTCTTACATATATATATATAATTACGTGAAAACACTAAAAGGAGGGTTATAATAATTAAAAGTAAAATTTGAAATGAACGATTGTACGAGAGTAGAGTAAACACTTTAAAAGTTTTTAGTTTATACGATAAACATATATTTTAGTAATATTAGATATTATGCGTACCGATTCATTTGATGATAAAAAAATTTACATTTACTCTATATAAAACATATATGTATTTTATATGAATAATTTAATTTATTGATGAATCATCGGTGTGTGCAATATCCTAGTTTTAAGAATTCGACATGTCGACGTGTTTGTTTCTATACTTTGTATTATATGTACCATATGGACAAGACTAAACTTTCAAATCAAATTAAAATTAATATGTAAAGAGTATAAAGTTGACATAAATCAATCTAAAGTACCTTAAATAAATAATTATATAGATTTTTAAATAATTTATAAAACTTAAAGTAATTGATCACATGTTTTAATTAGATGGATGTCATAATGTGTAAAAAAATCCCGTAAGAGATTCACAAAATTACAAGATATAAGTATATAGACATGAATTTATATAATAAGGGGTAATGATTTTTAAATGTTAAAAATGTACGAGGGATAAAAATTGTTTGATTGAGATTTAAGATATTTTTTGAATAGTAGATTGTGCATTTGATACGGGTTATGACTTTGTATAACATATTTTACAAGAATTGTGCTTGTAGTAATGCAACATAAGGAGCAATAAGGGGATATATAAGGGCATTTTGGTCAAGACAAAAGTAATGCAACATCAATTAACAGAATTCATTAAAAATCAGGTGCAATCTCAAAGAAAATAAAATGTGGGGTGTGAACTCAAATTACAGGATAAAATGAGGGGTGCAAAATCAAAATTTCCCAAATTATTATAATAGGGGTTAGTTTAGCCAAAAAAAATATGATTTAATATGAGTTGGCATTTAAATAAAGTAAGAAGGACTAACAACAAAAAATAATCTCTCAGTGGACTAAATCTTTGTGACAAAAAAAAAAAATATTTGGGACATCATATTAATTTCCAAGATATAATCTACAAGTTAAGTCATCATTAGCATAACAATTAAATTAATTATCTCATCTACTGATTTTCTATGTTAAATATGTGATGGGGTGGCCACAAAGGTGTAACTCCCTATGGATTTTTTTTTAGAAAATAATAATAATGGAGAATACATAAATGGTGTTTATTGTAAATGACATTCGTTTAAATTTATTAATTTGCAAGATAACTTTTTAATTAAAGACAAAATATTAATTATTTTGTTATTTCAATTAATTAAGTTAAATTTTAATGCTACCTTTCATAATGAAACATTTTTAAATTTGTTTCGAACCAAAACTAAAGTACCACAGTGGGCCTATCAAATATTTTTTTTCATGGGCCTATGTGAGAAGTAATCCATTGCCTATTTCAGTCACATAACCGGTACATCTCAAATGTAAAATGTATGATACTCCATGCAAAACCAAGCAGAGGGTAAGCATAAGGTTTTTGTACAATGTTTTAGACCATAACCTCCACCTCCATGACCACCTCATTCACTGCAACCTCAATATCCTCCGCAGCAGCATTAATTACCACAGCCGCCACTACCACTACTGTTGCGAGGTTGAGCCTCATTCATGGTTGTGTTATGTTCGTCAAGTCTCTAACTGTTCATGCCTTCAATAGCATCTTGATGCATCCTCTACTCAACCGTAGAGGTAACAAATCCAAAACCCTTGGATCCTCCAATCTCTCGATCGTTAACGGTCTTCAAATCGACGATCGCGCCGTACTGAGAGAACATCTTCTAATGATTGATCAGTGGTAACCCATGTTCCCTAGTCTTAACCCCTTTTTTACCTTGATCTTGCACAAGGTCTACCATAATGAATTTGTTTCACAAGGTGCAATGCTCATTTCTATCTTATATTAAGTCTACTAGAAAATTAAAAAAAAATTAGGCAAAATGACAAAAAATAGCAACGAACTTTACCCCGAATTTCACTTAGGTCATTGAACTTTTTTTCGTATCAATCATACCAACGAACTTTTCGCCGTTTATCAGTTACATCCAAAATGTAACTTCCGTCTGTTAAGTGTAAACGGAATGCTTATGTGGACGTTCAAGATCTGACATGGCTTATGTAAAAATAAAAAAAAATAAATAACAAATTGTGACGTGTTTAAAAAAAACATATCATCAAAATGTTACACTTAAAGAAGAAAAACATTTAACATCTAGAGAGAGAGACTGAACGAGAGAAACTTGGCGCAATTGAAGAGAAAGGTGGAGTTTCAAACGATTCGAGCGATTGAAGGACGATTGTGTAGGTCGGAAAATACCCTAGAGGGGGGTGAATAGGGTTTTTAAAAACTTAATCGGATTTTTAAAAATGATTTAAAAATATTTGATGTCTATGTTTATCAAGCAATCAAGAACAAAGTTAATTTCAAACACAATGAATAAATAACACAATATAATAGAGCAAGAGATAGAAAGATTGAACCGATCGAAGTCGAAGATTTTTTGTCCATACGGTTCGGCTTGTTCCCCTACTCCGCGCTCGGTTAGTTCCCCGAGAATTTTCACTATAATCGATCTCCTTCCGGGTGAAGATCAAACCTCTACAAAGTGTATTATTATCACACACTCTCACAAGTATTGAAAACACCTTCAATACTTTCAAAAGAAATCCCTCTTGCTAATCTATGAGATACACATCTCACAATTATGATTCAAATGAGTTTTGGTGACAAACACCAATGTACAATATCTCTCTTGTATATGACAAAATACAAATGAAGCTCACACTAAGAGATATCAAAATTGATCGAGGTATATAGCTCAAAAATGAAAGATTGATGAAAATGTGTTCTTGAATCTTTGTATATTTGAATATATGAATGATAGAGTATTAGAATGATTCAAGGTGTATTAAAACATGTCTAGGACCTCATATTTGTAGCTTGCAAAATCATATGGCCGTTGGGGATGATTAAGAGAGGTTTTGGCTCCAAGGTATACATTTTCAAATTTTCCAACAGCTAGTTTTGACAAAAAATTCAAATTGGTTTTGTTAATTTCTCCCAATTTAACCGTTGGATCATGCTCCAATTTTAGTCAAACTTTTCAGGAGATGTTGTCTAACTACTGTAAAAATATCAAAATGATCGGATTTCGGTAAGGCATCCATCTTACCGTTAGATCAAAACTGGGCAAAAATTGAGCGAATTTTAAATGTAAAAAAAAATATTTTTGCAATTTAACAATTTAGTTCCAAATAAAATTCTAATGATTTTTGAACCTCAAAGATATGTTTCTAAGATACCTATTTTTATTATAGCTTAAAATATGATCATTTAAAATTAATATGAATTTATTTTGTAACTCGGTTTTTGTAAAATGATGTTTTTCAAATAAATTCAATTTCAAGTTAGTTTGAATCAATCTTTAAAAGATGCAAGAATATGTTTGAGCTATATGGATTTGATCAATAAAGTATCTTTACATAAAATTTAAGCACTTACTCCATTTAATGATAATTCGAGTCTTCGTGATGCTTGATTTTCTTGTGCGTATCTTTACTTGTTTGATGTTCTTGATCCTTTCTTGTTTTTGATAAATTGTAGAACACGTGGAGATCATTCTTGTGCATATCTTCACTTGCTGATGATCTAGATCTTTTCTTGGCTTTGTATAGCACATGTATATCACTTGAGTTCATTTCTTGTGAGTAGAGGCATTTGTAAAGCTTGTGTGAGATTTGCTTCAGTTTGAAGTTACACTTGGTCGAAAGATGTATCGGTTAAAATGGCTATCATCATTAGAACAACCGAGTTAAATAACACTTTATTAACTTATTGTAATTTTCAAAATAAGATTAATTGACTTTAAGGTCAACAATGTCCCCCTTTTTGATGATGACAATAGAGTTAATGTGTGTTTATAAAAAGATAATAATTTTAAGCATATGAATAATATGCTCCCCCTAAATAGGTGCATAGATAAAAATATACAAGCAATTATTAAAAGAAAATATTTGCATAGATAAGATAAGTTCAACTAACTTAACTGAAAGCATAAGTTCGAAAAGTACTTAAACAAATAGACAAACTAGTAATTCTTGATCAAGCATAGTATAATAAAATAAACGATAAAATAAACGAGTGTGTACTATTATCACTCATGACACACACACATAACACACATACTTCTCCCCCTTTTTCTTTATCAAAAAGGAGGGAATCAGTAATTATCAATCTAAAGCTGCAAAAATACTTGTTAATACTCATAATAATGTGTGTTTACAATAACAAGCATAAATAGCATATAAATAATATGCTCCCCCTCAATTTATGCAAAGATGACAATTAAAAAGTATTGAGAATATTCGAGATAGTTTAAAATATATATATGTATATATATTTAAATAAAGTTTTCAAAAGTATGAATGTAGAAAATCATTTAAAGCATTTAAAATCTTACCATAACATTTAAGTCAGTATAAAAAATTTTACCACAGCAAAAAAAAATCTTACCGCAGCAAAAAAAATCTTACCTTTTATCGCAGCATCAACATTACACACATTTTCTCCCCCTATGTCAACATCAAAGAGGGATCTAGACCATGCTAGGGCGGTGGACTCTAGATGCACGCGGGGGCGCTGTATTTTTGACCTTTTAGGATGACAGCTTTTCATTTTCGGGATTTTTTTAATTGCTAGATGCCTCTTGTCCCCTGTTTCTTGTTGTCTTCCTTGAGATCCATTTTCTTCTTATAACTTTTATAGGAGGTACCCATGAATAAGGGAAAGCAAATCACAAGTATGCCGAATACCTTCCGTTTTACGGGTTCGTCTTGTGCTGCTTGCACTTATAGACGCAAGAAATGTCAGCCATGGTGTGAATATGCACAAATTTTTATGGATGTGATTAGTTGTCAAGATTATCGTACAATCTTCATCGTTTTTGGGGTAAATAATGTTGCACATATTTTGCAAAATATTCCCGAACATCAATATCTTGAGGCTCTCTATTCATTTCTTTTTGAAGCTAAGGCGAGAGTCGAGAATCCCAGTAAAGGCTGTACTGCGCTCATTGTTTCTCTTGAACAGAAGGTACAAGAGTTACAATCACAAGTGACAGCGTTAGAGGCTTTGCAATCACGAGTGACAACATTAGAGGCTCGATTAGGATAGTCTTCTAGCGCTAACCAATGCTTTTCTTTTGCTCCTCCTAGAAGTTCTACAGAGCCCCTATCGTTAGTAGAAAATGTTGCACCTGAAATTCTTCCAACTACCGGGACTCTTTCAGACCATGGTGCTTTTCGAACTAATATGGGTTTGCCGGCATATCTGACTCTGTCAGATTACCAAGCTGCTTTGGAAGGCCATTCATCACAATTTTCTCAAAGTGTATTGCGGAGGTTGCCGAGCCAATGAGTCCTGATTGGAAAGCTCTATTATATATGGAGCATAATTTTGTTGATTATTGATAAGCACCCAAAATTGTTATTTTTAATTCCCCAAATACCGAAATTTAAGTGTCAAAAATTGCATTATGTTATCTAATGTTGACATTTAGTTGTTTTGCAGGTTCTTGTCTCAATTGATATATTTAAATGCTTAACTTTGTTGAATATGTGAGACAGGACACCTAAAGTTGTTCGGATAGTTTTTAAAGCATAATGTTTTGCTCGGAACTCCGAATCATGCGTTTCTTGAGCCTAAAATCAAGAGAATTTAGAGAGCTAAAACTTTCCAGTTCAACACTTTCCAAATTCGGCCATCTTCATATCTGAAATTTCATTACAACATTTCGGCAGCAAAAGAAAAAAAGAGAGAAAAATATCCCAAAAGTGTGTGTGCCCACTCTCATATTTTTTAATCTCTCAACCCATAACCCAACACTCCACTACCTAGACAATGTCCACATTATTCTCTTACACACCCCACTCTCTAGACAAAGTCTCATTATTCTCTTACACCCCCTCACCCCATTGTTTACTTTCATCATTAATATTCTCTCCCATTTTCTCACATATATTGATTGATATTTGGCCAAGGGAGAACACACCTACGAGAGTTTGAAGAAGAGAGGAGAGCTTGGAGCAAGAGAGCTTGTTGTAGAGAGAGAAAATATTTGAGTGCTACACATTTTTCTTCTTCTTGTATTATTGTTTCATTTTGTTGAAGAAGACAATATTGTAGAGTGTTGAGAGAAATTCTTTTACTCACATATTTGGAGATATTTAAGGAGCTATTTTATTATTTGTTTTGTTCTTCTATCTTTATGGAAGGCTAATCTCCCTTTCAAGGGGAGAGATGAAGCCTCATTTTTATTTGTGATTTAGAATTTTATAATATTGCATAAATATCCTCATTTGTGATTTTTCTTAAATAAGATCTTTGGATTACTCTACACACCATAGGTGATCCCATTTTGGTTTTTATACTTGACTTAAGAGATGAAATACATACCATAGGATTTTCTTAAGTTCATTTTATTTTCCAAATTTATCTTCTAGTTCTTGAGTGTTAATGTGAGTGAGTGACAACATTATATTATTATTATTTCTAAAAGAAGAAAATATTGATCTTGAAAGGAAAAATCTCTTATAAACAAATAAATTGTCAAATACTATTTGGTTAGCTTTTGGGTTCACTCTACATACCATAGGTGATTCCATTTAATCAAATTAGTATAGAATTTATTTTGGGTATATATGTACAATAATATATTATTCTAGATCCATTGATAATTTGGTGGTGGATTCTTAACTCTTGAAATCCCTATACTTTATATACATTTTGTTAGTATTAAAATTATTCTTAAGAAAAGTAAACATTTCTAAAAGATAAAAAAATGGTTTTTATTCTAAATCTATTATTTTCTCAACTTTGTTTTCATTGATTCATAAACAACTCCCGTGGATTTGACCCCTTATTACTACTATCTACGTTACTAATATATTTTGTAGGTATATAAGGGTTTTTGATCAAGCTTTTTTTAGCAACGAAGATAGCTTCCTATCGAATGGTGCCGTTGCCGGGGAGTTGACGCCAATGAAAAGGACGTGGAGACTTTTTGAGATTTGTTAGATTTAGTTGTAATTATTCGATTTGGTTGTAAAATTTTTTTTTTTGGACATTTTAGATTGTTTAAAAACTGTAATATTTATTTATATGGTGTTCTGGGACTGTCCAGATTAAGTGTTAAAAAAAAAACAAAAACAAAAATTTGCAAAATGGAAACTGGACAAAATAGAGATTGCATTTTTTTGGAAAGGAAAAAACAAGGAGAACACTTGAAGACTCTCTATTTTGGGTCAGTAGGACTCTCGGGGACGACTGGAATTTAGGAGAAATTTTCCCCTGATTGACTCAACCGAATCATCACCCCGCTTGCGGGAGGTACATTTTTTATCACTCGCGAATCTTTTGTCAGCGAGTCAATTCCTATGTGCTCTAATTGCTATGTGTTTATTTTTAGCACATTTATTTTAAATGGTGAATGATGAATAATTGGACCTAAAGCCTAGCCCGGCTATTGAAACGAGTTGGGATTTCATCACCCACTCAATCGCTTATCCATTTGCTTGTGATCCTAAGCCGTCATTAATTAAAATCAACTCACTAGCAAGCCAAATATGATTCGGTGTTCATAGGACCTCTAAAGAAAAGAAGCGATCGGTAGCCACTCCAGTGAGCTCTTCCAAGCCTATGGTAGATTGACTAGTTGGTATTTAAGTGGTGCCTTTGTGACCCTCCAACGTATTAGTCCTTCGGCCCTGATTTGGGAGAATTTAATTGGTAAGCTTCTCGGACAATTTTTATTGTTCGTTTCGATCAAATCTGGACAAGAGTAGGAGCACAAAATTTTCAATCAGGTGGTGTCAAAGAGCTCGCGCTTTCCCACCCGTGAATAATTAAAATTGACTACCCTTTCATTAAATTGAAGATAAGAATTGGTTATATGCTATCTAGGAATTCTCTCCTTTATTAGTGTACGTCAACCAATTAGGATTGTAGTCATTTTGTGTCCTATTTTCTTGAACCACCTATTTATTCTTTTTGGAAAGTCAAAATTTCACAATATTTATCTCATGGGATGCGAAAGTCCAAAAGGCTATTGAACCGATCACGTAGCAATTCAACTCTTGATTCACGAGATACGGATCTATGTGATCTTATAGTTGACCTCACCCCATTTTCCATAGTCTCGAGTCCAAGTTCACCCACATCTCCCATCGTTCAAATTCCCCATCCGTAAATGGCGGAAGAACGTCCATTGAAGGACTACTTTGCTCCTATCACTGCAAATCCTCCATCTTGTATTGTCCTCCCAGCTACTATAGATACTCATTTTGAAATTCGTCCAGCGACGATTTCAATGTTACCCAGTTTTCATGGTTTAGACCGAGAGAGTCCATACCCTCACTTGGGAAAATTTCTCAATGTCTGTGCAACCTTTAAGAACCAAAATCTAAATGATGAGAATGTTTGGTTAAGGTTGTTCCCTTTCTCCCTTCATGACAAAGCTTCTTTGTGGCTTAATTCTTTGCCACAAGATTCAATTCGCTCATGGGATCAATTAGCCAAAAAGTTCATGTCTAAATTCCACCCAATGAATCGGACAAATGAAATGCGTCAATCCATCCAAGATTTTCATCAAAAAGACAATGAACAGTTTTATGAAGCATGGGATAGATTTCAGGATTTCATTATCAAATGCCCTCATCACGGCATTGATAAAAGTCGTCTAGTCCAATGTTTTTATAATGGTCTCAGTCCCACTTCTCGTAACATGATAGAGTCCATGCACAAGGGAAAGTTCATGCACCTCACTCCCACTAAAG
This sequence comes from Lonicera japonica, assembly GCA_021464415.1. NCBI lineage: Eukaryota > Viridiplantae > Streptophyta > Magnoliopsida > Dipsacales > Caprifoliaceae > Lonicera > Lonicera japonica. The sequence goes on along the minus strand of CM038465.1, from coordinate 35,984,871 downwards.
CCTACACATTTTTAACTGAACTAGGAGAATATTCACAACAGTGGGATGCTTCTAATGAATTTTCTAGGTCTGCCCCAAGTCTTAGAACTGGTGGTAGGTATGAAATCAAGAGTGACCCAGAGTGAAAGAACTTAATGCAAGGTTTCAACCAAGGTTTAACAGCTTTGACCAAAACAGTTGAGTCTTTAGCCTATTCAATGCAAAAGAAAACTGTTGAGCCTACTCCAGTCATGAGTATCCATAGTGAGCCCAACACATTTCCATGCACTATCTGATATAGTGTTCACCATACCACTCACTCATGCCCAACCTTCTTTCCTGAACCTGAGCCAATTATGGAACAAGCCTTTGAGTTCAACAACTTTAGGAAACCCAATCCGGCTAGTTTCAGCCAGACATACAATTCTGAGTGGAGGAACCATCCTAACTTTTCGTGGAAACAAGATCAATCTTTGAATCCGCAACATTCACAACCTCAAGTTAGGGGTCCACCAGGTTTCCAAGCCCAAGCTAGGCAGAACCCAAACCAGTTTCCAAATGATCGCCATCATTTTTCACATCAAAATGGAAACCATTCAGAAAATCAACAGATTGTCCATTCATCTAGTCATTCTTATGGCTCTGCTCCTCAGTTAAGTGCTAGTAGAGAGTTGGTTTCTCAACTCCCATATGCTGCCCCTCAACAGCAATCGAAACCAGCTCTCGAAGACCTTATGTTGCAAATTCTCACGCAACAACAACAAACTCTTAATGCCCATACACAAAGCACCTCTCAAGCAATCCAACAAATGAAACAACAGTTGAGTCAATTGACTGCTGAGAGAGACAAGGGTAAATTCCCTAGTCAACCAATTGCTAATCCAAAAGGTAATAGCAAAGAGCCTGTGTATGAGGTTGGTTCCTTTTCTGGTCAAGACCAATTTCAAGGTGAGTTGAAGTCTGTCACCACCTTAAGATCAGGACGGCAAATTGACAATCATATTAAAATGCCCAATGATTCCATTGAGAATGATACATCTGTCATTCCCAAATTCCCTCCTAGTGAACCAGAAGTTGTGGTTCAAGATACAAATTTGTCGAAGGAGAATTCCAAAGTTTCACTCAAGCAAAAAGAAATGACTCAACCTAAGGAAACAATTTATGTGCCTCGGGCACCCTTTCTTGATAGGTTAGCATTGACCACCAAAGCAAAGCACTTTGATGAGATTAAGGAAGTGTTCCAAAATGTTCATATCAACATTCCATTCCTTACTGCCATCAAACAAATCCCTTCCTATGCTAAGCTCTTGAAAGACTTGTGTACTGTCAAGAGGAGGACAAATGTCCCACATGATGCTTTCATAGCCGAACAAGCAACATCTGTCATTCAGCAAAAGACTGTTGTCAAATACAAAGATCCTGGTCGTCCTACGATCCCATGCAAGTTAGGTAACAAATATTCAACTCACGCGTTACTTGATTTAGGAGCCAGTGTCAATTTGTTACCATATTCTCTTTACCAAGAGTTGGGCTTGCAAGATATGAAGCCCACTCGAGTCACTCTGCAATTGGCAGATCGTTCTGTCAAAGTCTCCCGAGGAATTGTCGAGGATGTTTTGGTTAAGGTGTCTGACTTTTATTATCCAGTTGATTTCATAGTTCGAGACACCCAGCCTTCTGAGGAAAACTCCATTCCAATCATTTTGGGACGTCCTTTTCTTGCCACTACAAATGCTCTCATTAACTGTAGGAATGGGTCTATGACTCTTACCTTTGGTAATTTGACGTGGAAGTCAATATTTTTCAACTCATGAAACAGCCATCTAATGTTGAAATGGTAGAAGAAGTGTGTGTTATTGATAGTCTTGTTCAAGAAATGGTGGACATTCTTATCCTGATGACCCTATCCAACAATGTCTTAACTTTCTTGAATCAGATTTTGATTTAGATGATGCCATGGATAATGTAAATTCTTTGTTAGACTCCACCACTTTGATAGACATTGATAAATGGATCACTGAGAATGAAACTTGGACAGATTGCTTTGAATCTCTTCATCTCGAACCAATTTTTGGTATAGATACTGGCCTTAACAGTGTGGCTAAGTCTGATTGCGAGTCGATGTTTGCAACTATACCTGAAACTGAGTTCACCAATGTTCAGGATTCACAAAAAAGTTTGGACCTAAAGATTGCCTTCTGAGTTGAAATATGTCCATTTAGGTTCAAATCAAACTTATCCAGTCATCATTGCCTCCGACTTGACTTTCGAGCAAGAAGTAAATCTAGTCGATGTTCTAAGAAAGCACAAATCTGCCTTGGGTTGGAACATCTCTGACCTTAGAGGTATCAGTCCGACTATTTGTAGTCATCGCATCCATTTGGAAGATGGTGCAAAAACTTCTCGTGAGCCACAACGTCGATTGAACCCAGTCATGAAAGAGGTTGTTCGATCAGAAGTCCTTAAGTTGCTTGATGTAGGAATCATATACCCTATCTCTGACAGCCAATGGGTCAGCCCCATTCATGTTGTTCCAAAGAAATCTGGTGTCACTGTTGTAAAAAATAATGATAATGAGCTAGTCCCAACCAGAATCTCGACTGGATGGCGTGTCTGTATTGATTATCGAAAGCTAAATAGTGTCACAAGGAAAGATCATTTTCCACTTCCTTTCATAGACCAAATGCTTAAGCGACTTGCTGGACATTCTTTTTATTGTTTCCTAGATGGATATTCTGGGTACAATCAAATTCCCATCGATCCTCAAGACCAAGAAAAAACTACTTTCACATGTCCATTTGGCACATTTGCCTATTAACGCATGCCATTCGGCTTGTGCAACGCACCTGCAACTTTTCAAAGGTGTATGATGAGCATTTTTGGTGACATGGTGGAATGATTCTTAGAGGTCTTTATGGATGATTTCTCTGTGTATGGCTCATCCTTTGACCAATGCCTTTCTCATCTGACCATGGTGTTAGAACGATGTCAAGAAAAGAATTTAATTCTTAATTGGGAAAAATGCCATTTCATGGTAAAAAAGGGTATTGTTTTGGGACATGTAATCTCTTGCAAAGGTATTGAGGTCGATAAGGCAAAGGTTGATTTAATATCCTCTTTACCAGCTCCTAGGTCAATTAAGGACATCCGTTCCTTTTTAGGGCATGCCGGTTTTTATCGGCGATTTATCAAAGATTTTTCTAAGATAGCCCGACCTTTGACTAACCTTCTTTCGAAAGACGTGCCTTTTGTCTTCAATAAAGCTTGTGTCACTGCTTTTGAGCATCTTAAATCTGAGTTGATCTCAGCTCCGATTATTCGACCTCCTAATTGGAATCTCCCGTTTGAAATCATGTGCGATGCATCTGATTATGCCATTGGGGCTGTTTTGGGGCAGAGAGTTAATAAACGTTCTCATGTGATTCATTATGCTAGCAAAACTCTCAATCCAGCCCAACTCAATTACACAACGACTGAGAAAGAATTGTTGGCGGTTGTCTTTGCCCTCGACAAATTTCGTGCATACCTTCTTGGATCTCCAGTCACTGTATACTCTGATCATTCGGCGCTAAGGTACCTTCTAAGCAAAAAAGATGCCAAATCTCGCCTCATCCGTTGGATCCTCTTGCTCCAAGAATTTAACTTGGCAATCAAAGATAAAAAGGGTACTGAGAATGTGGTCGCTGACCACTTGTCTAGACTCACTGCTATATCTGAAAATGACCATTTGCCTATATCCGAATCATTCCCTGATGAGCAACTTTTTGCTATTTCTCAGTCACCATGGTTTGCTGATATTGTCAACTTTCTTGTTACAAACCAAATTCCCATTCATTGGACAAAGCAAGACAAGTCCAAATTCATGTCCATAGTTAAATTTTACTCATGGGATGATCCTTTTCTCTTCAAGTATTGTCTCGATCAAATCATCCGTAGATGCATCCCCGAGTTTGAGCAAAATAAGATCCTTTCTTTTTGCCATAACCATGCATGTGGTGGCCATTTTAGCTCGAAGAAAACCACTGCAAAAGTTTTGCAAAGCGGGTTTTACTGGCCCACCCTTTTTCGCAACGCTCATGAATTTTGTAAAGCCTGTCCAAATTGTCAACAATTAGGATGACTATCTTGAAGGCATATGACGCCTCTCACTCCCATCTTGATCGTGGAGATCTTTGATGTTTGGGGTATCGACTTTATGGGGCCATTTCCCCCATCTCATGGTTTTAAATATATCTTTATGGCAGTCGACTATGTCTCCAAGTGGATAGAAGCGATACCCTGTTACACAAATGATCATTGAGTTGTTGTGAAATTCCTGAAAGAATATGTCTTTGCTCGGTTTGGTACTCCAAGAGCCATCATCAGTGATAACGGTACACATTTTTGTAATCGTATCTTTGAGAATCTCGTTAAGAAGTATAGCATAACCCATAAACTTGCTTTGGCGTACCATCCACAAACCAGTGGTCAAGTAGAAGTTTCAAATCGTCAGATTAAGCAAATTCTTGAAAAGACAGTCAATCCAAGTAGGAAAGATTGGTCTTTGCGACTCGCAGATGCTCTTTGGGCATACCGCACCGCCTTCAAGACTCCTATAGGCATGTCCCCTTATCGCTTAATCTTTGGTAAGCCCTGTCACCTTCCAGTCGAACTTGAGCACAATGCATACTGGGCTATCAAGACCCTTAACTTTGATCTTGATAAAGCTGGTGAGCAAAGAAAGTTGCAACTCAATGAGCTTGAGGAATTACGAAATGATGCTTATGATCTGTCTAAGAAATACAAGGACAAAATGAAATGGATTCATGATCATAGCATATTGCGAAAAGAGTTTCATCCTGGACAGAAAGTATTGTTGTATAATTCTCGCCTGCACCTCTTTCCTGGTAAATTGAAAACCAGGTGGGAAGGACCTTTCACTGTCCAATCCGTCTCACCTTATGGTGCCATCACTGTTGAAAATCCGAAAGATGGTACTACTTTTTAGGTCAATGGTCAAAGATTGAAACCATTCTTAGAGCTTGATTCATCTCTGGTAGAGCAAATTAACCTTGTTAATCCCATATACCCTGAGTAAACATCTTACTAAGGGGTTGTTGTTATATTTCCGCCCTCTCTGTACTCTTATTCTAGCTCTATCATTTTTGAGGGTGTGTCCACTTTGTCTGGCTGAAGACATTAAACTTAGTGCTTCTGGGAGGCAACCCATTGAGTGTGTTTCTGAGTACCAGTCTTATCCTGTTTGGGGGTGGTTTTTACTAATCCACCCATGAGTTATATATGATAGACTTGTGCAATTGTTTCTGTGTCTTTTGCTTATCCAGATTCTGATGGATACTTTTCACGGTTCAACTTTCGAATCAGGTAATTACGGTAATTTTTCCAACCTTATGCTTACATTTATATATTTCATCTTTAGCATCAAGGACGATGTTCTCTTTGTTTGGGGGTGGGGTTTTACCAAATTAGCTCCCTTTTCGAAAACTAATTCAGAAGCAACACATTTTCATTTATATATATGTAAAAAAAAAAGATTTTTCTTTCTTTCTTTTAAAAGTTTTTGGCGATTCAGTATCTTATTCATGATGAGATTGAATGACTACGATCCACTTTTTATAAGTCAAGGAATCATAATGTCTAATGTTAGTCTTATAAGCTTTAACGATACCTTTATAGGCATATAAGCACTATCAATTCTTAGAGTTAACTTCATTTGCGCAACGGTTATATCTGTAGTATGTGATTCTCTAATGAGCTAAAAATAATACTTGTGGAGACTTAAACTCGTGAGTTTAGAGCCTTTCACCTTGTAGAGAGTTATACACAAACTCTGAGTCACAAGATGACTTAACTTCATTTGGATATCGTAATTAATATCGTTGCATGATCTCATTATTCTTTCATATTTGGCTGACCACTGAGAATGACATCCTTTTTGAGTTGTGAAACTTTTACCTAGTCAAAACAAAAATTGCCGCATTAAACCTTAGAGATGACATTAGGCCATCATTGCCAAAATAATCCTACCATTTATTTCATGACCAATCCTTGTGTTTGAGAAAAGTATGGTTGATCTGATAAAAGAAATTATTGTTTTCACCATGCAATCGTTTCAAATCGCATAAAAAAAGAAGAAGAAGAAAAAAAAAGAAAAAAAATAAAAAAAAATGCGATCAACAATAGAACGTGAAAACAAGTGATATTAGAAAAGTCCAAACTCCTTAAAAAATCTTCAACCTTCTTATACACACATCAACACTCCATTTTCCCTCATTCCACCCTATATAAAAGACCTAGTTGATCTTTGGTGCGGTAGTGTTTGTTAAGGTAATATGTTTAAACAACTTGACATTCTCACATGGTGGTTGGCATTCCTTTCATGAGATCAAATTCTTTCCAATATCCGTCTTTCTTATTTATGCATGTGAGTTATTTGCTTTGTGTGCATCTACTCTTATCACTCACAAGCAAAGAGAGAAACAATTAGCCACATCTCGGAGTGATTCAATTTTGAGAGAATATATCTAGTGAGATTTGAAGTCGAAGCGTAAATTCTATAAGGCAACATAGGGAATCACATCAAAATTATTTAAATCCCGGTTGCAAACTCTGAATCTTAAGAAGGATTGTGCCATTTTGGTATTGTATAGCATACAAGCTTCTATTAACTTCTATATATGGATGATTCATTGTCTTCTTTACAGTTGGATACTTAATATTTCCCTGAGGCAAAATAAAAGAAAGTATCGCCGAAAATAATTTTTTTTGTAAATACGTTTTGGAAGTTTATGGGTGTCTTCACTGCAAACCCTTACAAGACTTCACTCGTCCTCTTTGGGTGACTTAGAGGTTTAAAAGTCTTGTTGCACATGCTAAGTGCAATCGAGAATCACCAAGGAAAGTGGTTCGTTTTGGCTCCTTATCTATTATCTCTCTTTTTGCTTGCGGACTAGCAAAATGCTGTTTGGGGGTGGTGTGATAAGCACCTAAAACTGTTATTTTTAATTCCCCAAATGCCGAAATTTAAGTGTCAAAAATTGCATTATGTTATCTAATGTTGACATTTAGTTGTTTTGCAGGTTCTTGTCTCAATTGATATAATTAAATGCTTAACTTTGTTGAATATGTGAGACAGGACACCTAAAGTTGTTCGGATAGTTTTTAAAGCAAAACGTTTTGTTCGGAACTCCGAATCATGCGTTTATTGAGCCTAAAATCAAGAGAATTTCGAGAGCTAAAACTTTCCAGTTCAACACTTTTCCAAATTCGGCCATCTTCATATCTGAAATTTCATTACAACATTTCGGCAGCAAAAGAAAAAAAGAGAGAAAAATATCCCAAAAGTGTGTGTGCCCACTCTCATATTTTTTAATCTCTCAACCCATAACCCAACACTCCACTACCTAGACAATGTCCACATTATTCTCTTACACACCCCACTCTCTAGACAAAGTCTCATTATTCTCTTACACCCCCTCACCCCATTGTCTACTTTCATCATTAATATTTTCTCCCATTTTCTCACATATATTGATTGATATTTGGCCAAGGGAGAACACACCTACGAGAGTTTGAAGAAGAGAGGAGAGCTTGGAGCAAGAGAGCTTGTTGTAGAGAGAGAAAATATTTGAGTGCTACACATTTTTCTTCTTCTTGTATTATTGTTTCATTTTGTTGAAGAAGACAATATTGTAGAGTGTTGAGAGAAATTCTTTTACTTACATATTTGGAGATATTTAAGGAGCTATTTTATTATTTGTTTTGTTCTTCTATCTTTATTGAAGGCTAATCTCCCTTTCAAGGGGAGAGATGAAGCCTCATTTTTATTTGTGATTTAGAATTTTATAATATTGCATAAATATACTCATTTGTGATTTTTCTTAAATAAGATCTTTGGATTACTCTACACACCATAGGTGATCCCATTTTGGTTTTTATACTTGACTTAAGAGATGAGCTACATACCATAGGATTTTCTTAAGTTCATTTTATTTTTCAAATTTATCTTCTAGTTCTTGAGTGTTAATGTGAGTGAGTGACAACCTTATATTATTATTATTTCTAAAAGAAGAAAATATTGATCTTGAAAGGAAAAATCTCTTATAAACAAATAAATTGTCAAATACTATTTGGTTAGCTTTTGGGTTCACTCTACATACCATAGGTGATTCCATTTAATCAAACTAGTATAGAATTTATTTTGGGTATATATGTGCAATAATATATTATTCTAGATCCATTGATAATTTGGTGGTGGATTCTTAACTCTTGAAATCCATACACTTTATTTCTCCAAAACAACTTTCTCTACTTTCATTACATTTTGTTAGTATTAAAATTATTCTTAAGAAAAGTAAAGATTTCTAAAAGATAAAAAAATGATTTTTATTCTAAATCTATTATTTTCTCAACTTTGTTTTCATTGATTCATAAACAACTCCCGTGGATTTGACCCCTTACTACTACTATCTACGTTACTAATATATTTTGTAGGTACATAAGGGTTTTTGATCAAGCTATTTTTAGCGACGACGATAGCTTCCTATCAATTATTCTTCTTCTAGTCTCGATGCTGTTTTAAATTTTGATACTGATGATCTTCAGATTTTGTTCCCTTCTTTTCTTTGAATGATAAATAATAATTTTTAGACTGCAAAATGATTGTTAGTTTATAATAACATGCAAAATGAAGACTTATGTTGTTTACCAAGTTGACAAGCATCACAAATTATATCTTTAATAAGTTTAGTTTTAGGCAATCCTTTAACTAATTCCATTTTAGATAATTTGTGAACTAAATCCATATTAGCATGACTTAATCTTCTATGCCATAACTAAGAAACATCATTCAATATGGATAAACATTTAACATCTTGTTGAGACAAATCATCAAGTTCAAGAGTATATACGTTATTAGATCTATAAGCAACAAACAAGATATAATTATCACTAATATTTTTAACAATGCAACATTCAGATTTAAAAATAATTTCATAACCTTTATCACACAATTGACTAATACTAAGCAAATTATGTTTTAAACTATCAACTAGTAGAATATTATCACTATAAGAACATTTCTTACAAACTTTACCTATACCAATAATTTTACCTTTGGCCTTATCTCCAAATGTGACGTTGCTTCCTTGTTTAGGAGTGAGACTCAATTTTTTTTTCCCGTCATGTGTTTCGAGCATCAACTATCCAATAACCATTTTATTTTGCTAACTTTTGCTCTCATGCAGATCTACACCAAAATCTTAAGCAACTTTTCTTTTGGTACCCAAAATAAGTTAGGTCCCTTTGGGTTAGCAAACATAATGGTTCCTTTTCGAACCCAAGCAAACTTTCTTTTAGGAAAACTTTCATTCCTATAATAACAATGATCCACGTAATGAGTATTTCTACCACAATATGAGCAAAGATGAGTGGGATCATGAGGTGTGTATGTTTTGAAAAAGTTTTTGTAATCCTTTTGGTTGTCAATTTGGTTATAGCCCAAACCGGCTTTGTCGAATACACACACCTTTGCATTCTTAATAGTTTATCCAAGTTATCCTTTCCTTTGGTGAACTTGGCTAGACTATTAGTTAAGTCATCCACTTGATCTTTCAATTTGACATTTTCTAATACAAGTGTGTTTGGAGTTTCTTTCTCCTTTCCTTTCTTCAATGTTTTGTTTTCATTTTTCAAAAATACATTTTCTTTCTCAAAATTTTCACACTTACTAGAAATCATCAAATTTTCCTTTTTGAGGCTTGCATACATTTTAGACAAATATTTGAACTTTTTATGCAATTCCTCAAACATATCATATAATTCATCATAGTCATTATTATCATGTATATCATTATTAATAGATGCATTATCATCACTAGATGAATCATAAGAAGAGTATACCTCATCATCTCTTGCCATAAGGCAAAGATTTGCCGTTTCCTTGTCGCTAGAATCGGCATTGGACTCGCCTTCTTCGGAATCACTCCAAGTGCCTTTGAGAGCTTGTCTTACTTGTTTGAAGGCTTTGTCTCTTTTATCTCTTCGTTCCTTTCTTCTAATCGGGCAATTTGTTTTGAAATGCCCTGGTTCATGGCAATGAAAACACTTCTTTTCTTTTTCGTTTTCAACTTTTGGTTGAATAGATCGATTATAATTCCTTCTTGACGAAGACTCAAAGTTGTTTCCTTTTCCTTGAAACTTCTTCTTCTTAGCTAGAAATTTTATGATTTTTCTAAAAAGAAGAGCCATATCCTCATCTCCTACCATCAACTCTTCCTCATCTTCTAGTTGAGTTGCTTTGAGAGCTAGTGACTTTTTGACTTTTGAATCACTTTCTTCTTCTCTCGCCAATTCCTTCTCATGGGTTTTAAGTGAACCCAAGAGTTCATCCATGCTTAGCGTCTTGAGATTCTTGGCTTCTTGAATAGCCGTCACTTTGGGTCTCCACTTCTTGGAAAGAGTTCTAAGAAATTTTCTAATCTTGTCTTCATTTGAATATTCCTTTCCAAGAAGATCTAAAGCATTAGTGATAATACATAACCTACTATACATAGAGGCAAGTGATTCATTAGCCTCCATTTTGAAAAGTTCATAATCATGAATGAGCATATTAATATTATCATCCTTAACTTGTGAGGTTCCTTTATAGGTAACTTCTAATTTGTCTCAAATTTCTTTGGCGGTTTTACAACTAAAAATTTTATTGTATTCATCTATAGTTAACGCGCAATGTAGGGCATTCAAGGCTTTAGTATTAAATTGGATTTTCTTAATATCCTGCTCATCATATTCGGAAATAGATTTAGGAGTGACTTTACCCTTTTCATCGGTTTTGGTAATCTCATAGGGTCCAATGAGTGTAACTTTCCATTGTTCAAAATCACTAGCTTGAAGGAACGTACACATACGATTTTTCCAATAACTATAATTTTTGCCATCAAATAGAGGTGGTCTAGTGGTGGAAGAACCTTCGTTGATTCCGGTTCCTTGATAAATAGACATGATCATAAACTCTAAGATTGTTAAATCAAAACAAGAGTACAACCTCTGATACCAATTATCACGGGGTAACTTTCTCGACCCCGCGCGGCGGAAAATACCCTAGAGGGGGGTGAATAGGGTTTTTAAAAACTTAATCGGATTTTTAAAAATGGTTTAAAAATATTTGATGTCTATGTTTATCAAGCAATCAAGAACAAAGTTTATTCCAAACACAATGAAAAAATAGCACAATATAATAAAGCAAGAGATAGAAAGATTGAACCGATCGAAGTCGAAGATTTTTTGTCCACACGGTTCGGCTTGTTCCCCTACTCTGCGCTCGGTTAGTTCTCCGAGAATTTCCACTATAACCGATCTCCTTTCGGGTGAAGATTAAACCTCTACAAGTGTATTCTTATCACACACTCTCACAAGTATTGAAAGCACCTTCAATACTTTCACAAGAAATCCCTCTTGCTAATCTATGAGATACACCTCTCACAATTATGATTCAAATGAGTTTTGGTGACAAACACCAATGTACAATATCTCTCTTGTATATGAAAAAATACAAATGAAGCTCACACTAATAGATATCAAAATTGATCGAAGTATGTAGCTCAAAAATGAAAGATTGATGAAAATGTGTTCTTGAATCTTTGTATTTTTGAATATATGAATGATAGAGTATTAGAATGATTCAAGGTGTATTAAAACATGTCTAGAACCTCATATTTATAGCTTGCAAAACCATATGGCCGTTGGAGATGATTAAGAGAGGTTTTGGCTCCAAGGTATACATTTTCAAATTTTCCAACAGCTAGTTTTGACAAAAAATTCAAATTTGTTTTGTTAATTTCTCCCAATTTGACCGTTGGATCATTCTCAACTTTTAGTCAACATTTCTAGGAGATGTTGTCTAACTACTATAAAAATTTCAAAATGATCAGAGTTCGGGAAGGCCTCCATCTTACCGTTAGATCAAAACTGGGCAAAAAATGAGAGAATTTTAAATGTAAAAAAAAATATTTTTGTAATTTAACAATTTAGTTCCAAATAAAATTCTAATGATTTTTGAACCTCAAAGATATGTTTCTAAGATACTTATTTTTATTATAGCTTAAAATATGATCAGTTAAAATTAACATGAATTTATTTTGGAACTCGGTTTTTGTAAAATGATGTTTTTCAAATAAATTCAATTTCAAGCTAGTTTGAAAAAGGTGCAAGAATATGTTTGAGCTATAGGGATTTGATCAATAAAGTATCTTTACATAAAATCTAAGCACTTACTCCATTTAATGATAATTCGAGTCTTCGTGATGCTTGATTTTCTTGTGCGTATCTTTACTTGTTTGATGTTCTTGATCCTTTCTTGGTTTTGATAAATTGTAGAATACGTGGAGATTATTCTTGTGCATATCTTCACTTTCTTGATGATCTAGATCTTTTCTTGGCTTTGTATAGCACATGTATATCACTTGAGTTCATTTCTTGTGAGTAGAGACATTTGTAAAGCTTGTGTGAGATTTGCTTCGGTTTGAAGTTACACTTGGTCGGAAGATATATCGGTTAAAATGGCTATCATCATTGGAACAACCGAGTTAAATAACACTTTATTAACTTATTGTAATTATCAAAATAAGATTAATTGACTTTAAGGTCAACAAATTGAATCCAAATAATTTAGGGTTTACACTCACCTTCCAGGTACGATTCCTGCTATCAATTTTTTGTAAGTTTGGGTTCCATAAAGTGAAGGTTTTTTATACAATAAACCCTAAGTCAACTGGTATTTAGGGTTTTTAAATTGAATATGCACACCTTTTTATGATTTTAGGTTAGGGTTTGTTTCCATTTGTTTACTAAAATCGAAGAAGTGTAGGTTTAAGTTAATGGTTTCAAAAAAAGTAGCTCGATTTGTTTATTCTATATTGATTAATCAGTTTATATTGCTCAGTCGGTAGTAATAAAGTAATGTGGTTCCATTTGTTTATTTTATTTATTTGCTTAGTGCTTCCATGTTCTTTATTGATTGTTGTTTTTATTTGTTTATTTCATCTAGGTTTAATATGGATCACATTGTGATTGAGTTAAACCATGGGGGAAGGTTTGTTAAGAAAAGTTTCATATATTATACTGGGGGAAAGACTAATTATTACTATGATGTGGATAAAGACTTAGTATCATATTTTGAATTATTAGGGATGGTTAAAGACTTGGGTTACAAAGATACTTGTAAAATCTTCTATAGATCTCCTTGTAAGACTGTAGAGGCTGGTCTTAGGTTAGTTTATTCAGATAATAAGATCCCACAAATGTTAGAAGAAAGTAAGATGACTAGTAGTATCATTTTGTATGTAGATCGAGCATTTAGACCAAAATGTGGGTGGTGAGGGAACTGTGGGTAGTGAGGGAAATGAAGAGGGAAATGAAGGTGATGAGGGAAGTGTGGGTGGTGAGGGAAATGAAAGTGGTGAGGGAACTGTGGGTTGTGAGGGAAATGATGAGGGCGGTGAGGTAAATATGGATATTGAGCATAATGAAGAAGAGATTGATGATGGAAGTTATGAAGAGAGTGAGGATAGTGATGATGTAAATAGTATTGATTTGGCAAGTGATGATGAAGAATTAATTGAAGTGAGCATGAAATTACAAAGTCTTAAGGCTAAGAAGCTACCCTTTGAACCAATTGAACGAAATGAACAAATTGAACCAATTGTTAATAATGAACCTAATTTAGAAAATGAACCTAATGAGGTTGGACCTTCTGAACCTATTGTTAGGAATGAACCTAATTTTTGTGGGTATGAAACTAAGGATGGGGATTCTTCAAATTATGATAGTCCAGTGGGAAGTGACAGTGAAGATATGATGCAGGTAGAAGAAGATTACCTTGTTTTCCTGTGTTTAACCCTAAAACACACATGAGTAAAATTCAGCCACAATTAGGTATGAAGTTTGCAAGCCCTTCAGAGTTGAAAGAAGCAGTGACCAAATATGCTGTTGCAAATGGATACCCAATAAAGTTTAAGAGGAATGATAAAAATAGAGTTTTAGCATTATGTGCAAAAGGTTGTCCTTGGAGGTTATATGCCACGTACATGCAAAGTGAGAGGTCATTTCAAATTAAGTCATACAACAATGTTCACAAATGTGTTAGGAATTTCAAACTTCAAATTGTGACTTGCAAATGGTTAGCCAAGATGTATGGTGATAAGATTAAAAGTAACCCAAGCTGGAAAGCTAGAGAGTTCATTGCAGATGTGTTAGAAAAATATTCAGTTCATGTCACACCAATTCAATGTTTTAGAGCTAAGAAGAAAGCACTCGGTGAGGTTGAACATGGTCTAAAGGCTCATTATGCAAAACTGAGAAATTATGGCAGGGAGATTCAGTGATCTAATCCAAATAGTACAATTAAATTATGTGTTGACAGAGATGCTGCAAATGATCCTCCTTATTTTAAAAGGATGTATGTATGTTTTGATGCACTTAAAATGGGATGGTTGGAAGGTTGTAGACCTGTTATAGGACTAGATGGATGTTTCCTTAAGTCCTTTTGTTGTGGTGAGCTGTTGACTGTTGTGGGTAGGGATGGGAACAACCAAATGTTCCCAATTGCTTGGGCTGTTGTAGAGGTGGAAAGTAAGGACTCATGGTCATGGTTTATTCAGTTATTACTAGATGACATTGGGATACAAAATGATGGTGACGGTTGGACAGTCATAACAGATCAACATAAGGGATTAGATATTGCAATTAAGAACCTTATTCCATTGGCTGAGCACAGGTATTGTGCAAGACATATTTACTCAAATTTCAGGAAGAAGCACACAGGTACACTGTTTTTCAATTAAACCATTTTGTTTTTGATATAATTATGATGTATATCTGTTTCTAATTCAATTCTTTTTTCCTTGGTTTAAGGGTCACAACTGAAGTCTTTGTTTTGGTAAGCGGCAAAGAGTTCCACTCCTGAAGAGTTTGAAGGTATCATGAAAGAAATCAATGAAGTGGAGAGCAAGGCCCATGATTATTTAAGAAAGCAGAACCCAAAGTTATGGTCTAGAGCATATTTCTCTACTGAATCAAAATCTAATACAGTAGAGAATAATATGTGTGAAAGTTTCAATGGTTCAATAGTAGAAGCTAGGCATAAGCCAATCATTGGCATGCTAGAAGATATAAGAGTGGCAGTAATGGTGAGAATGCAAAAAAGGAGGGAGCGGATGAATAAATGGGATGGGGGGAATATATGCCCTAAGATTAAAGATAAATTAGAAGAGAACAAAAACAATCACAGGTATTAGGCTACCACATTCAATGGGAATAATAAGTTTGAGGTGAAAATGGGGGAAAAGGGTTATGTAGTTGACACAAATAATAGGACTTGCTTTTGTAGAATGTGGGAACTAAGTGGGATACCTTGTTCCCATGAAATAGCTGCCATTTATTACTTGAATGATGACCCCATGAAGTATGTAGATGACTACTTCAAGGTAACTAAGTGGAAAGAAACTTATGGACATTACATGCAACCTATGAATGGTGAGCAAATGTGGCCCAAGGATAGATGTGAGCCCATGTTACCTCCCCCACAAAGAAGGGTGCCTGGAAGACCTCAAAGGAATAGAAGGAAGGGTGCACATGAAGAGCCAAAGCAAACTAAGAATGATAGCTTTCAAGTGAGCAGAGCTGGAAGAAGAATGCAGTGCCAAAACTGCAAACAATATGGTCACAACAAGAAAGGATGCAAGAATCCAACAATTCCATCAACCAAAAAACATCCTGTATGTAACTATTTTTTTTTTCAAATACTTAATTGTTTTCAACTATTCCATTTATACACTAATCAATTTATTATGTTCATAGGTGAAAAGGAAGCAACAACCCTCTACATCAAGGCAAGAAACTAATACATCCAAGCAAAGGAATGTTAGGCAAAAGAAAGACACTGTGCCAGATGGATATGGTGTTTATATATCCCCTGAAACTGGAAATACATATATGAGGGTGAGTTATGTACTGTTGATGTTGTTCATTTAGTATTTGTGTTATGAATGGTAACTAACTGGAAATTGTTACATTCTTTTATAGACCCCGGGACAAGGAAGGCCAGTAAAGCTTAATAATTCCTCTCAAGCAGTGGGAACTCAAGCTTCAACTAATACAAGAACTCCACCAAGAGTGCAAATTAGGAGTGCTACACAAGCCTCACCTGGGGTACAAACAAGGAGATCTTCACAATCCTCACCTGGTGTACAAACAGGGAGACAAAAGACACTTGGATTGCAGAGGAGTGTTAGGTAGAAGAAGTGGTTGCTGGGAATTAAGTTTTTTGTTTTGGGAATTCTATTTTTTGTTTGGGAATATATTGACTAGGAATTCTATTTTTTCGTTTGGGTTCCATATTGACTGAGAATTCTGTTTTTGGTATGGGATTTCTGCTTTTGGTATAGGAGAACATTAACAAGGAGATCTTTTTGATCATTTTGCCAATTGTAAATTGTGTGTTTTGTTGAAAAATGTACTAGTTTATTCAATTAATGGAAGTACCAGTTTCTGTTGCTCATTTTGCCAATTGTAAATGGTGTGTTTTGCATGGTTATTTTTATGTTATTTCCTGTTGTACTAGTTTATTCAATTAATGGAAGTTGGCCTACCATTCCTATTGAACTAGTTAATTCAATTAATGGAAGTTGGAGATGGTTGTTCTTTTGGATGGTTATTAGTACTGCTAGTGATTCACTGTATCATATATAATACTACTTGTATACATAAAACATGTGAAAATTCATGTAAATTACCAGAGCTCTGCCATCTATTAAAAAAGGAGCATTTTCATCCATTAGAGTACAAAAACATTCTCAAAATAGAGCACAAAATAACCCTCTAATGCATACTTAACTAAACCCACACAAGTATAAAAATTAAAACAAAGCATTTCAAATTGTCTCAAAACAGAGCACAAATTAACCCTCTAATGCATACTAAACCTGTGAACACCCCAATCCACGACTCTCGTGTAAACCTAACAGGCTTTTCGCATTAAGTCTTGAGTCATCATTCATATAGAAAATCGTTAAGAAAAACCCTGATTTTCGAGCCGCACACCCGAGCCGCATGCCCTAGCCGCACGCCTTAGCCGCAGCCCTCCCTAGCCGTACGGCTGGCTCCTAGCCGCGCGGCTACCCAGGCTATTTTTCTGCATTTTTTCTCTATAAATAGGACCCTTGGGCTCTCATTTGATGGATTAACACTCAATAGTGTTTTTAGTAAGTAGAACTCTGTCAAAATTATTAGAGAGTCTTTTCTTTTAGAGAAGTTCTAGAGAGAAAGAGTTAGAGAGAGAAAGTTAGTGGGAGAAAGCTTTAGAGAGAGAAAGTCCTAGAGAGAGAAGGAAGCAAACAAGGCAATCAAGGTAAGGTTCTTATTTCTTCTTCAGGCGCATCAGGTATGTCTTTCTATAACCTTCCTGAATTTCAATACCGCATTTAAATTCAGTTTTAACACAGAAAATTAGATAACTTGCAAAGAAGTTCATTGTTTTCTAAACTAGTCCATTCAAAGTTTTACAAGAAATCTAAAATCCGTTTTGACACGTTTTCAAAACAAACAAAAATACAAAAACAGTTTCCAAACAAATAGAACTACGAGACTCTGATTTCATTCTACGAATGAATACGTAGGCGCTCGCAAAGCTCGAGTCCGTTTTTAAAATATTGTTTTAAAACTAAATTTCTCCGGAAAGGACTATTCTGAAAACAATTCAAACTACTTGCAAGATATCTAAAATAGGAATTAAATGCATGATCCGTTAAGAGACCGAAAGGGCGAATTGGGTGACTAACACCTTCCCAATTCGTAACTTAGTTCCCGAACTCTAGCAAAGTAAATTTTCAAAATAAATCTCTGGCTTCAAACTTATGAAAGATAATTCGATTTCGAACTGTCCTTCGTACGATCTTTTGTTTGTTTTCTCGTAAAACAAACTGGCGACTCTACAAAACAAGTATTTTTTATTTTATGCAAAACAAAGAAAACCGAGAATGAGGAATCTTCTCGGGTCGCAGGCCCGGATTCTCACAGTGGCGACTCCGCTGGGGATGTCGAGAACTAAGCTCTTGTATAATGGATCATATATTTAATTCCTGTTATTTATTAGATATAGGATTGCAAGCCTTAGTCCTAGGATAACATAGAAGCGATATAGGTGGATATCCTACTGCCTTTATTTGCTAATTATGTGAGGAAAATCTTTTTTATAATTAAAATTCTATAAAATACTGCAACAAACCCTAAAAGCGTTGATCAATAATGAGCCGCCATATTGTTATTTTGCACGCACTCACGTCTTATCATGCATTTTCGCGAGTGTGAATTTACCCTATTAACCTCGGGACCAGAGTCGTGATTATGCCGCGGACTTGCAGGTCTACACTAACCAAAAGCGCTTGGAACCACTCTCCTTGGCCAAGTACTTACCGAGGTATATAGAGTGACGAGAACACTCACATACCCGGGACGTATATCAAAAGGTCCTTACACGTACTTGCGTTCTTGAGGTATATCGTAAGACCTGCCAAATAGGGGGGAGCCTTAAACCTTACCCTATTAAACCAAGCTTGCATGTAGGGGAGTCAGCTTAGAACACAAAGATTTTCTACAGGGTTTTAATGACCGACAGTCGTGAGAATCTAAACCAGCTAAGGCCCTGTCATTCATACCATTGCGGTTCTGACAGGTACGGCCGGAGGCTGTCCGACTTTCGCCGTAAAAATTCACGAAGACTAAATCTTCGTAATTTTCCTAGTACTGATTCCATGAATAAAGCAACTCATGAGGAAAGAACGTCCCATGGTTTTCAAATGATTTTTCTAAAAAGTCCATTTCAAAATGGATTTTCAAAATTATAGACGGTCAGGGAACCCATGGAATTCTATTCCTACCCTACCTTTATACGGGGCTCTCAAGTTGTCACTGTTGGCCTGTTTTCGATCTCACCTAAGAAATTTTATTTTTTTTGTATTTAGCTTCGTCCCGATCGATGTATTTCTGGGAATCTGGCAAGTATTGAGAATTTATATTTTCTTTTGTTTCCGGGAAGTATTCTTTACGAATCAGGATTTGTCCTTTTCTCCTTCAAAAGACTTATATTCGATCTGGCTTCCATTTGGGTCGGAAGAGATAGCACTGGTAGATTGGTTCGATCGGAAACAACAGCTGATATGGAACACTAACAAGTAGAAACTTTGAATGAGGTCACTGAAAACTCTTTCACTGTAGCAGATCCGCCGCCAGGTCCTTCCTGCCAGAATCAAGGGATATCTCAGCAGAATGTTAACCAGGGAATGCTACCAGGACATACTTTTGTTGATCAAACAAACATTGTTTCAGGATCAGATACCATAGCAATTCCAACCCTGGAAAAGATGTACCGAATGCTCGGGAATATTAAAAAGAACGACCTAGCGTTGCTAGTGGATGACCATCGAAACACCAAAGCTCGGTAAAATGAGATAGACAAAGATCGACGGGTTATGAATAAGCTAACAAAAGAGACACCGCCCGCACCACTTGTGTCGCCATCTGTTCATGGTCAACCAATTGTTAATGAGCCAATAAGAGAAGACCCACCTGTGCCAACGCCACTATCTGTTCACTCCGATATTCCATTTCCTATGGGACCACATCCAATCGAAAATTGGCAACACCAAGAAGTCCAACCAGAAGCAGTCCAACATCAATCCCAACAATGGCAACCACCATATCATCCTTACCGTGATCCATACTACGAGCCTATTTCGCATCCAGTAAGTACATAGGGTGATGCTATTCTTCCACAAAAGGTGATTCTGAAAGAGAATAAGGTCTTAGATGAACTCAAGAAACAATTAAAGGCCTTAACCTAGAAGATAGCTGAGAGATCAAATGATCTGACACAGCTCCAGAACTATAATCTATACCGAGAGGCTTATTATCCGGTTGGGTTCAAGATGCCCGGGATAGAGAAATTCACTGGAACAACACCGTCAAAATTGCACTTGAAGTCTTATGTACAGGCGATAAAGATCTACGATGTAGGTGAGGTTGAGTTAGCTAACGCCTTTCATTTAACTCTAGCCGGTCCAGCCCAAAGTTTGTTCTTGGGATTGGAGAAACATAGGGTGTAGTCATGGAGCAATATTGTAAACGAGTTTAATGCCCAATACAAGATGAACGAGGAATTAAAGATTACTCGCAAATATCTAGAAATGGCAAAGCAGAAAGAGGATGAAAGTGTGAGTGAATTCTGCGGATTGGTGGAACGAATGGAAGTTCGGATGAAAGAGGCTCAATCCTGCACTCGCTACACAAATGGTGGAACGAATGGATGAAGAGGAACAGTTGGGAATGATTGTTAAGAACCTGAAAATAGAAATTCGAAATAAGATGGGTCACCAATTCTTTGACCGCTTCAAAGCCTTGTTGCATGTGGGAAATGAGATAGAAAAAGAATTGGCTAAGCAAGCTGAAGCAAATGAATCAATGGCACAATACAAAAAGGCTTCAACCACGGCTGCAAACCAGATTTCAACATAAAACCACCTTGCTCAAAGCAACATTGAGTATTCTGCTAATTCTTTCGCCACCTTTACCAACATTTCTTCTTCAGGATACCAGAATCACAGCAACAATAGGGGGGCTAACCGAGTCAGACTCGGGAAAAGGAAGCTCTTGCAACTGCCGGGGAATTTAAGTATGATATATAAGCAGCTGAAGGATGCAGGGATGATCTATCCACTAAACCCGCGACCAATGCCAAATACGGTCCCCACTAATTGGAACCTCAATGAAACATGTGAATATCACCAGAATGTGGGACACATGACATATGATTGCATAGCTCTTCGGAATACTATTCGAGACCTTATTGAAGCAGGAAAGATACCAGACCCATCTCCTTTAAATCATCAGGGATTGAACATTGGTAATCAGAGATTGAAGATTTGTAATCAATGATTATGAATTTGAAAAACAGTGATGAAGGATTTGTCACTTATAAGCAATGAACTACGAGGACTTGAGCCCCATAGTGGATTTTTTCGGAGTGATAAGACATTGGGGAACGTAGGCAACCTGAGAAGTGGCATCAGGCCCGGTCTATTCTAATAAAACAATCTCTTTCACCCACAATAAGATGATGAGGAATTGGAAGAATAATTCATTTAAAGGCACAAGTCAATTCGAGGAGCAATGAAGGATTTGTAAAGAGAAGTTCATATGGTAAGGAGTGGAGAAAAGGACAAATCTTGATAAAGATCTTGAGCAAATTTTTTTTAATATTTCTCTCAATTGGAACAAAACAAAATATGAATTACCCTTTATAATTGCCAGATTTTCAAAAATAACGATCTTTGCATTTGCATTTACATGGGTCTAGGGGTGAATTGTGCATAAAACATGTTATATAATAACCAATACTTTCATGATTAAAATGCACATTATAAAGCGCTAACATTTTCATGAAATAATATATAAAAATGAGCTTGAAACACCCATACTACATACATATAGTGATTCCAAGGATTTTTTTTCAAAGAAAAACCTGACACATAAAGGGTACGGGGGGCAGTATGAATTACTCTTGAGGTAAAAGGTGCCAGTGAAAATACTTGAGCTTCAAGGTTTCGATTAAGATTGAAACTCCGAAGGAGATTGCAAAAGAGGGAGTGGATCACTTTAAATATGCATTGGAAAAGAAGGTTTCAAATGAGATTAAAGCTCTGAGTGAAGTTACAACAGGGGATAAGGACCGCTCTAAGGTTTATAGGGGAAGATTCCAAGGCTGACACTTTGATAGATCAATATCAAAATTCTAAATGCAACTGAAAAATGGGGTAAGGATAATTCTAAATATGGAGTGGAAAATCTAATGCGGATATTTTGACGGAATGGCATCTTCAAAAACTCATCTCACATTCGCATCCAAATGCAGACGCTTCGATGAAGTAGCATCTTCAAAGACATGTCTCACATCTCATGCGACTGATGTCACCAAAGATGCATTGAATAAAGCTAGACCACATGGAGAAGTTCGTGTTGAAGTGGAATGAAGATCGGTCATGAAAAGATATCCTTGGACATCATTTTCTCTCATTAGCCTTGCAAAGTGCAACAAATCATAGTCGTCAAGACGTGGAGTAACCCAATCGAACCAGAACATGTTGAATGAATGAAGCTTTTCACTGAGGGTAGATGTATAGCCCAACTGATGCATCGGAAGCCTTACAAAGTAAATGAGTTGTAATCGTCAAGATCCAAAAATCAAACCAGAATGCGTTGCACGGATAAAGCCTTTCATCAAAGAAAGAAGTACATTCCATAATTCAGTGGTAATTTGGAGAAAATCTAGCATCAGTTGAATTCTAAGATGGGGCGCATGTGCTATTTTCCTATATAAATTGAGGGTATTTTAAAATGGGGGTGATATTAAAATCTGAAAACTTTACAAAAATATTTTCATAAATCAGAATTGCGCAAAAGGCCACCAGACCCACCACATTGTATGCATATCTCATGTTTTCTGGCATAAACGACATATCCACATAATTTTCTCAAAGCGAGAAATTTGAATTGAAACGTACCTGTATACATCGGCGAATTTTGTGTGCCAAAGGCTACATTATATGCCACGAATGACCTTCCAATAAAGGCCAAAGTGCTATATGATAATACATCAATCTCCATCAAAACCGTTCAACCTCAAGGGGTCCCTCAAAATCCACACATACCCATTCGTCATCAAGAAAGGCGCATCAAACAGAAACGGCCATGGATGATCATCACGAACTACATGACCAATTGAACTGTCAGAAAGTAAGTGTGTGAGTAAGAAAAAGATATGCTAGAAAGTGAATGAAAAGTTTGAAAGTTTAAATGGAAAAAGGTGACATTTTTGGTTGCCTAACTCACACTGGCGTTTGGACACTTGTTGTCTAACAAGTTCCTTGTCACACAACAAGTGGGGGGTAATCCCAAACAACAAAACCAACAAAGTTTTGACAAAAAAATTGCAAAATTGACTCCTTGGACGTTTGAAAGACTTTCTGGTTAGTTTTCTAAGATGAACATACCGAGAATCACTAACACATGCACGATGAAGTAAGATACAAAGCCCAAAAGCTGAATTTTGAGATCCGTGGTGGAGCCGAGCTTTGTGGAATGATCAGTCCTGGACTCAGTTCAAATCTGGCAAAAGAGGAAAGTGTAAAAGAGGAATCGGGTACAAGAAAAAATTGAAAGAGTAGAAAAGGGGAAAATCCCGTTGGTCCAAGTGAGGAAAATGAGAAAATAGAAAGAAGGAAAGATCGATAGGGAGAGCCACACTAAGAGTGACAGCTGTGCCAAAAGGCGGAGGGCTACATCTTAGGTGAGTAAGGCTCCTGTTTTGGAAAAAGCAATGAAAGAGAAAAAAAAATAAATAAATAAAATCCAAAAGCCAAAATAAAAGGCCGGATAATCAAAAGAGGGAGCAATAAGGGCATCGAAAAATATTAAACGATGCGGACCAACACCTTCCTCTGAAAAGTCAAGAGGATAACTAGAGAAGGAACTGATATTTCCGGAAAAGCTTTATTCCCATGGTCAAAGAAGCAAAGCCAGAGGGTAAAGTTGAAAACTAAGTCCACCACTACGCACAAAGGTTTAGGATTCAAGGAGAACCAACTCAAATTTCTTGATGACAAAAGAAGAGTCAAACTGAGGGTAAAAAAAAAAAAGGGGGAGAGGCAACATTTGAACTTTTGACATTCTCTCTAGCATACCATTTTTTGAAATACTCCACAACGATGATTCAACAAGAATGCCAAAGCTTTGACAAACAAGGCAAAATTCTATTAAGAGAATCTCTCATTCTCGGTAAAGCACATTCCCCAAGATGGGAATTTCCCGAATTCCCCAAGATGGGAATTTCCCGAATTCCTCAAGATAGAAATTCTTCGCATTTTCCACGATGGGAATTTTTTCCGATCCCCTTCCCCCACGATGGGAAATAACCTTTACTGCATATTCCCCAAGATGGCAATTACCTCTTTCACGCATTCCCCATGATGGGAATTTATCCTTTAGACTATGCCAACAAGATGGTGCGATAGGTGCATACCCCCCATTCTTGGCAATCTCCTCAAGATAGGAATTCTTCGCATTCCCCACGATGGGAATTTTTTCCGATCCCCTTTCCCCATGATGGGAAATAATCTTTACCACGTGTTCCCAAAGATGGGAATTTCCCGAATTCCTCAGGATAGGAATTCTTCGCATTCCCCACGATGGGAATTTTTTCCGATCCCCTTTCCCCACGATGGGAAATAACCTTTACCGCACATTCCCCAAGATGGGAATTTCCCGAATTTCTCAAGATTTGAATTCTTCGCATTCTCCACGATGGGAATTTTTTCTGATTCCCTTTCCCCACGATGGGAAATAACCTTTACCACACATTCCCCAAGATGGGAATTTCCCAAATTCCTCAAGATAGGAATTCTTCGCATTCCCCACGATGGAAATTTTTTTCGATCCCCTTTCCCCACGATGGGAAATAACCTTTACCACACATTCTCCAAGATGGGAATTACCTCTCTCACGCATTCCCCGTGATGGAAATTTATCTTTTAGACTATGCTAACAAGATGGTGCGACAGGTGCATACCCCCCCATCCTTGGCAATATCCTCAAGAAAGGAATTCTTTACATTCCCTAGGATAGGAATTTTTCCACAATCACATTCCCCAAGATGGGAATTACCTTTTCCAAGTATTCCCTACAATGGGAATTTACCACTTAAGCGATGCTAGCAAGATGTTGTGACAGGTGCATACCCCCCACTGTTGGCAGTCGTTAACATGTCATATTTTCTGAGGGTAGCCAAGAATGTTGTTTCTTAGAAATTGTCATATCTCCTGATATTCCATCTTAGACTATGTCAGCAAGACGGTGCAACAGGTGCAATCCTCTCGCTCTTGGTAGTCTTTAAAACAAACCTCTTGGGTTATGCCAACAAGACGGTGCGATAGGAACCAACCCCGCCGCTCTTGGTAACCATTAACATTTTTCTCATGGTTGCCACAACAAGATAGTGCGATAGGCGCCAACCCAGCTATCCTTGGTAACCTTTTTCCCCAGGAAGGGAAATAATACTTTTCGCGCATTCCCCACGAAGGAAATTTTTTCGAATTCCTCAAAGGTAGAAATTCTTCGCATTCTCCACGATGGGAATTTTTTGAAACCACTTTCCCCACGAAGGGAAATAACACTTTCCACGTATTCCCCACGAAGGGAATTTTTTCGAATTCCTCAAGATAGGAATTCTGCGCAATCCCCACGATGGGAATTTTTCAAAATCACTTTCCCCACGATGGGAAATAACCTTTTCCACAAATCCCCACGAAGAGAATTATGTACACTTATAAGAATCATTTCTTTTTTTCTCAAAATATGGGAACCCTTCCTTAAATACAATTCTCGAATAAAATCACTGTGAGATTTTTTAAATATTCGAAACTCCACCAAAAAGCCTATCAAAAGAGATGCGTCAAAGGTAAAAGGGCACCCCCCGAGGGTAGATGGAAGAAAAGATCGATATATCAGAGATAGCCTGGCCGAGAAGAAGGTCAATCGTGGATCACATTGCCCAAAGCACCACAAAATTCCCCTATCATGAGGGTACATTTCGATTCACAGATTTTCATGAATAAAACAACCAGTTGAGATTCACGCGAGAGTCAGGAATTGTTGTCTTCTTATTATTGTCCCAGAATCCTTACGAGCAAGAATCCCGGGACGAGAGGGTCTGTGAACACCCCAATCCACGACTCTCGTGTGAACTTAACAGGCTTTTTGCATCAAGTCTTGATTCATCATTCATATTAAAAACCGTTAAGAAAAACCCTGATTTTCAAGTCTTACGCCCTAGCCGCATGCCTTAGCGGCAGCCCTCCCTAGCCATAAGGCTGGCTCCTAGCCGCGCGGCTACCCAGGCCATTTTTCTGCATTGTTTCTCTATAAATAGGACCCTTGGGCTCTCATTTGAAGGATCAACACTCAATAGTGTTTTTAGTAAGTAGAACTCTGTCAACATTATTAGAGAGTCTTTTCTTTTAAAGAATTTCTAGAGAGAAAGAGTTAGAGAGAAAAAGTTAGTGGGAGAAAGCTTTAGAGAGAGAAAGTCATAGAGAGAGAAGGAAGCAAGCAAGGCAATCAAGGTAAGGTTCTTATTTCTTCTTCAGGCGCATTAGGTACGTCTTTCTATAACCTTGTTGAATTTCAATACTGCATTTAAATTCAGTTTTAACACAAAAAATTAGATAACTTGCAAAGAAGTTCATTTTTTTCTAAACTAGTCCATTCTAAGTTTTACAAGAAATCTAAAATCCGTTTTGACATTGTTGACCTAGAAGGTCTTAATCTTTGTTTTGATAATAACAATAAATTAATCATGTGTAATTTAACATGTTCTTGATTTAAGATTATAGATTTCTTATTTGAAAAATCAAGAATAGCATGATTGCTCAAAGGAAGCATGACAAGGATCAATGGAATTAATATTCGATCAAGTCAACGTAGCATTGGACTAGCAAGAGAACAACCTTATCACACACATGCTAGCAATACAAATCCATGAAGATCAAGATCAAGGATCATATGGAAAAGCTTCAAGAGAAGATTCAAGTTGAAGAATCAAATCAAAGCATTCGAAGACTCACATATTCGGTAATTGAGTGTATGCTTAGGATTGATGTAAAGTTTCTTCATTGATTGATTATATAGCTCATACATATTGAAATATCATTCTTAGATTGATCAAAATCAGTTTGAATCGAAAATCATTTCAAAACATCATTTTGGCAAAAACCGATTTTGAAATATATTCATATTAAATTCAAATGATCATATTTTGAGTTTTCCCAAAAATAGGTGTCTTAGGAACTTATTTTTGAAGTCCCCAAAGCATTAGAATTGATTTCGGAGCTTAAATGCAAAAGTGCAAAAATTGGGATTTTTGGCCTTTTGGCCTTATGGACAGCAGAGTCCATCAGTCGACTAAGCAAGAGGCTCAGTCGACTAAGGCTCACTCAGTCGACTAAGGAGCTTTGCTCAGTCGACTGATGGCCCAGAATATAGCCGTTGGATTTCTGATTTTTTACCATTTTTGGTACCAAACTTCTACCAAACCTCACAAACGGCTATATCACTTTTAGGACTATATATATGACATCTAAGACACATTTTGAACAACTTGAATCACTCTTATACTCTCTACTTTATCTATCTTCATTATTCAAAGATTCAAGAAATTGTTTTTGATCAATCATCTTTTATTTGAGCTATATCATATTGATCATTTAAGATAACTCTAGTGTGAGCTTAAATTGTATTCTACAAACACTTTAGAGAGTTATTGTAAATTGGTGTGAATCACCAAACAATTAGATGTCATTTGTGAGAGGTAAATCTCATAGGAAAAACAAGAAGGTTAATTCTTGTTTAGAACTTGTGAAAGGTAAATTTCACAAGGTTAGCAAGAGTGTATCTTGTGAGAGTGTTGTGGTATAGCAACACTTGTAGAGTGTAGTGAGACAACATACACTTGTAGTGGTTTTATCTTCACCCGGAAGAAGATTGGAATTAGTGAAAATTCTCGGGGAACTAACCGAGTGCGGATTATGGTTTGGTAAACCAAAACCGTGTGGACAAAACGTCTTGGACTTCAAATCGGTTCAATCTTTCTAACTCAATCTCATTATTTACTTGCTACATTATTGTTTGCTTGAGTTTGTTTATTTGTTTGATTGCATATTTGATTGCATTCCTTGATATATTTGTTTAGTAAATTTGTTTTACTTAAACATTGTTAGAAAAGTTTTTAATTCCGCATTAAAGTTTTTAAACCCTATTCACCCCCCCTCTAGGGTTGAAATCCGACCAACAGACACGTTTTCAAAACAAACAAAAATACAAAATCAGTTTCAAAATTGTTTTAAAACTGAATTTATCCGAAAAGGACTATTCTAAAAACAATTCAAACTACTTGCAAGATATCTAAAATAGGAATTAAATGTATGATCCGTTAAGAGACCGAAAGGGAAAATTAGGTGCCTAACACCTTCCCAATTGGTAACGTAGTTCTCGAACTCTAGCAAAGTAAATTTTTAAAATTAATCTCTGGTTTCAAACGTATGAAAGATAATTCATTTTTGAATTGTCCTTCGTACGATCTTTTGTTTGTTTTCTCGCAAAACAAACTGGCGACTCTACAAAACAAGTATTTTTCATTTTATCCAAAACAAAGAAAATCAAGAACGAGGACTCTTCTCAGGTCGCGGGTCTGGATTCTCACAAAGCCAGACCCACAAAAGTACACAAATTAAAATAGAGTACACAAATTGTCTTAAAACATAGTACTTCTTCTTCAACTCTTTTTTAATTTTTTCCTCCTCATCTAATTTCTTCCTTAGTTCCTTAACTTGCTTTTTTAATTCTTTGTCTGCGCCTTCTAGCACTCCAATTCTATCCTCTAATATAATGACCTTTGATTCAATCTCATCTTCTTCATCAAGCCATCGAAAAAACTTACATGGATGCTCCTTATAGTTTTCACATCCATAAAATTTTCTTCCAGGATTCTTAGTTGTGGAAGAAACTCGTAAAGGTGAAGGCTTTCCACAATAGCATGTCAATCGCGAGTTCACCGATGTGCTACTTGAAGCCATTACCCCTAATTTCAAAGAATAAATTGAGACTGAATAATCAACAGTGAAGTGGATGAATGGAGAATCTCAAATAAGGAGCTTCTTACCTATTAATTCGCTGAATCAATTGAGAAAGAAGACGTAATTGTTAGCTGCCCTATTTTGTGAAATCCTGAAATCACCGTGATTAAAGAGAGTTGAAGTAAGAATATAAGGGAACATAAGCTCTAAATAGAGAGTGAAGTGGATACAAAAGCCCTAATTTTAATAGAGGAAAAAAGAACGAATTTAATGTGTCTTAATTCCACATAAGCTCTAAATAAATCTATTACATAAGCCATGTCAGATCTTAACGTCCACATAAGCATACCATTTACACTTAACAGACGGAAGTTAAATTTTGGATGTAACTGATAAACGGCGAAAAGTTCGTTGGTATGATTGATACAAAAAAAAGTTCAATGACCTAAGTGAAATTCGGGGTAAAGTTCGTTGCTATTTTTGGTCATTTTGCCAAAAAAATTAATATGTCCACTAGAAAATTACAAAGATGCAACTTAATATATCTGACAGAAAAATAAAGCATCTTAATATGTTGGCCATAAAATTAATTAGAAGAACATAACTTAATATGTATGCTTGCTATTATGGCAGAATTGTGGTTCAGACATATTTACAGCTTTCGTCTCATATTATATCTCATTAGTTTGAGACATTTAAATCCTTTGACTTTGTTTGAATATTTCTTGTGTTTAACTTCTTTTTTGAATTTCTTGTGATATGTGTTTGAATTTATTTGAATTGATTTATTTCATAATTTAATTGTATATTTATTTTCTTATATTTATCTTTAAGAAGGGTAGTATTGTAATTCAACTTTATTCATTGAAATAATGTAATTATTAATATTTTGTCCTTAATTAAAAATTTGTCCTCTAAACTAATTAAATCAAACAAGTGTCCTTTCATAGAACATAAACTTGTCCTTTAAAGAAAAGCCCCATTTTTTGTTCAATATTCAAAATCATTTGAATAGGTCTTTAAAAAATGGAACTAATAATTAAAGACAATATATAAATGGTGCTTATAATTAAGAACAGTCTATTTGAAGCGTTAGTTTGAAGGACATGTTTAACAATAAAGGACATTGTTTTGTTTGAAGGACCAACTATTAGTTCTCAAATTTGAGAGAGAGAAAGAGAGAGAGAGAGAGAGAGAGAGAGAGAGAGAGAGAATCTCAAATTTCACATTGCTGTAGCAACTTTTCGATCTCAAAATTCATTATATCTGTGTAATTATTTAGAAATATCAGTTTTAATTTGAGATTAAAGTGAATATGGTGTTCAATTGCACCATAATTTAGCAATTCTTAACATGTGCTTTGGACGGCTGAGATTATGTTTGTATTTTGGATCTCTAAGGGAGAATGCTTTGTTTAATTCCCTAAGGGCTCGTTTGGTTCGAGTTTTGGGAATGGAATGGGCATACTTGATTCTTGAAAAGATTCTTTTTTGCCACCTAGGATACCATGCCAATGTTAGGTTTGAACATGAATGCTCTATTCCTGGAATGTTACATTACTTTCACTATGTTTGGTTCAACCGGGAATAGGAATGGAATAAAGTGTTAATTACAAAAATTCTATTCCTTTAATAAAATGATAAAACATCTCCTAATTTTCCTTAAGGTACAATTACTATAATAAATTACAAAAATTACACATGTCTAATAACTATCTTACAAAAATAACAACTTTTTTGTGCAGCAACATAAAAAAAATGAAAAATAATCCCAAACAATATTTTTTGTGCAACAACCTAACTAAAAAATAAAAAAAGAGTTCCAAACAATATTTGGTTATGCCCTAGATTTGATCATTTTTAAAAGGGATACGGATGGGAAAATAATATTTTTTTCACAAGGAAAAGGGTTGTTTTATTCCTAATAAGAAAATTTGAAAAAATGCCCTCTAGTAATGGCTTAGTCTTTGTGATTTAAACATGAGAACTTGAGAGGATTGATTGATTCCTATAATAATTTACCTTGAACATAAAACTTGAACCAAACGCGGGAATTGTTTTGGACTGGAATTTAGTATTCTCGAAATGATTTAAATCTTGGACTAAACGAGCCTTAAAAGTATATTTTTTCCACTGGCTTTTGCTACTTGGTAAGGTTTTTAATGAAGCAACGATACATGCATAAGATTTTAAAATTCCTTGATTAATGTAAACATCAGGGGTGGGGGTGTAGACTTGAAGGGGAGTCTAATATCCATATAATATTACGTTATACTCTTTCCTTTAGACTAAGGTTTATTTTTCCATTGGGTTTTGTTATGTGGCAAGGTTTTCAATGAGGTAACGATACGTGCAAACTCTATTGATCTAAGTAAGGATCAAATGAAAGTGTAGACTCAATGGAGGAAGTCTAACATAATTATCATAATGTTGTACTCTTTTTCCCTTCGATCAAGGTTATTTTTTTTCATAGGGTTTTTGTCACTTGACAAGGTTTTAATGAGGTAACAAGACATGTACCATTCTATCTCCGACTCAGCACAAGGGGGAATGTTGAAGGAAATTACACTTAGTGTGCTATTGTCTAGATATAATATGTATTAGGGATTTTTCTGTGTAAATTATGTATTATGGGTCATATTGGGCTTTCTGGTAAACCCTATTTACTATTGTATTTATTCCATTTTTAAAGGGCTTATTTAATGATAGACTTAGTAGAGTTGTTCCCACAACAGAAAGTGACATAAAGCTATGAAACAGGGGCTAAATTGATCATGGGAGTTAACTACCATACCTAGATTGATCGTGATTTACCCGTGGTTTACCTAGGATCGATTCGGGTCCTTTTTACTTTGTGTGACATTTTGCTTAAAATGGCCACTTTTGCTTGTTTGATCATTCTTTTCTTGTCCAATGTATTTTTCAAGATCTAAAAGCATTAAATAAGCACAAAATGTGCCTTTCCAAGTAATGTTAAGTACAAAACATGCTATAGGACTAATTGTAAGATAAGTTGGCAAAACGTAGAGTCTAGTGGAACAAACGCATTAAACGACTCTGGAATGTTAATTTGTTAACTCCTTTTTCTAATATAGCTTTGTTGTTTCCTTTTCCTAAAATAGTTGTAAATACCATATAGTAGACTGGGCTAGGATTATTTCTTTCCTTTTTCTTCACCTTGTAAAGCTTATAAATAATGCTCTTTTTTGTATAATTGAATAACATGATATACAATTTCTCCCATCTCTCTCTATTGTTATACACTTAACATGGTATCAGAGTGAGGTTGAGTCTCTGTTGGATTTTCTTTTTTTAGATCTGTCCACCAGTTTCCTCAGCCAAATCACAGCTACAACCAAAACCTATGGCTTCATACTGTCACATCTATACTACATCATCGATATTGTACTAAAATTAAACCGCTAACACACCATCATCTTCGTCTTTCAAAGACGATCCCAGAAATATAAATATCAGCCCCATAAATTGCTCCACGTACCCACACACGCCGTGTCTGTAAATTACTGTCCGTCACGCTGTTTCAGGCACCGTCGCCATTACCGTTAACTTCAACGATGTCATCTCTTTTCTGTTCAAGTTAACGGCCATTACCATTACCATTACCGTCAAGGTATCCGTTATTGTTAAAGGTAATGACCATTAGCTTTTTTCGTTAAAGATAACGATCGTCAGTTAGATCCATTAATTTTAACCAGCTGTGATGCCCCGAATCCCGTTATGAGATTTTCACCTCCGGGACCTGGTTAATCACGGATGCTGTGCGTGATTGTGGGTTTAAAATATATAAAAAAATCATAACTTTAAAAAAAAAATTCTTAATAAAACATGATCTGAGGAAAAACTCGTTTTACAAAATTTCGGCATGTGGAGTTCACTTACAAAACAATCAGCCCTGTTAAGTTTAAAACCATTTTCATACAAAAACAACACAAACCAATCCACAATTTAAAGTCCACTCCACATATAAAACCATTTACAGAAGTTTACGATACAAATCGCTTATTAAAGTCATAGTTCATTTACAATACAATAAAAGCCAAACAATTATACAACTTAGTCCTTTATCTAAGGGCTACAGAGGTTTAAGGATATCAAATGCTTCTAAATGGACTCCACGCTCTTGCCTCGAAGCCTACCTGCAAAGTTTAAAAAAAGGATGGGCCAAATCCGGGTTCAAGGGGAACTATAGAGTATTGATATAGAAAATACTTTACTTTAATATAATAGTTTGAAACCCATGCAATGCTATTCAACCCAAACACCCGTGTATGCCGAACCCCACTAGGATTTCTATCCTAGCCACCGAAAGCTAACTACCCGACTACCCGACTTTGTCTCTAGGTTTTCCACAAAGTAAGCTCCTTCTGGGTTTCTATACCATAAGAGAATCGTTAGTCCTAAACCATCTCATCCCGACTCTAGCTTCCTAAGGTTCATCTTGCTATGGTCGAATGATTCTAAGGCTTGTATCGACACCATTCCCATCCATTCTATTATCCTATTGAGAGATATAACCATAGGCCAAGTATTCATTATTTCCTCTTTAATGATAGTTCATTATGGATCCAATACTTAGCCAACTATTAGCCGACTATTATGGATCCACTTTGATTATTAGTATTTTATGTTCGTTACGATTCAGCCAACTAGCCTCATGAGCCTCACGTGTTCTCATGCTCGTCTACTTTATCTTATGGCCATTAGCTAACAATGATTTCCTCTTTGTGTATTAGTAAATTATGAAAGGCCAAGTACTTTCATATGTGCATTATGATCTTTTTAATAAGTGTCTGTGTTCATCTCACGCTAAAGTCAATGTGTCCGAGGCATTATATATATATTTGGAATAATACCTGCATAAAATAATATAAGAAATAACACGATAAAATCTATTAAGATTATCGTTATACTTGTCTTTGTGTTATATCCGTACTAACCGAGACTTAGCCTCAATAACCGTCCATGTCATCCAAGACATGTATCCCAATACTCATTTTAGTCTCGATGATCACAACAATACCCATGTTCATCAAAGCATCAACACGTCTGAATTTCGTGGCCTTTCACCCACGCCGCAACAGGGCCTCTTGTTGGTTTCCGTGCACGGTTTCTGGTCTTTCACCCAGGGACACTCGATCCCAACTTACGGCCCTAATCGTTAGAGACCAAACCCGGGACCATCACTGGACTAATGTCATCTCATCATCATATTATATACATTTATAGATTCAGTCATGAATCGCACAATATATACATTACCATATTCATGGAAACCATCAATTAGCAAAATACAATAAAATAATAACAAGGTGTCTCATTTGTTTACTTGCACCAATAAGGTAATTCACATTTAGGACCTCATCACTAATCACCCGTGTACATATATGTAACAAGGCCATATATATAGGAATCAATATGTACGAATATATAAATATCTCGTTTCGTTGTGCCGATAAGATAATTCGCATATTAGGCTTTATAGTCATTTACACATATATGTGTGCGTGTATATCTATGTCAAGCTCACGCAACCGGCCCATTTGGAATCTAATTTATATACATAGAATCACACGATTACGCACCACTCATTTATCATTATCAGAAGCTTTGTTATCACGTCTTTTATCCATAATCTTTCCGTAATGTAATAATTCACATTTAAATGGTCAACTAGTGCAACATTGATACTTTACATTCCATTATGTGTCGCACGTGTAAAACTAAAGCTGCATGGGTCTTATTGATATCCCCACGTTATTTAATCAAACTACGTTCCACTTGCTATGGTTTCTCGCCTAACCGATATTTGAGCGGCATACCATATCCTCATGGTTATGGATACAAGAACCTACGCCCCACCAAGTTATATTCATTACATTATTAGAGTTTGTCGTAGATGTATTCTCACTTCTTGACACTAACAAGGTCCATATAATACAACAAACTCAAAAGTTAGTATTTATCATTTTCACCCTAGTGGGTTCTTGGTTCAATACTTGTTTATAAGGTTCAATACCTTTAACTAATAAAATATATGCGTATATCGATCATTTACAATCTATAACCAACCATTCTATGCACACAAATCCCAAAACCCTAATTTACTAGTCCATACACCTTACTACCAAATGGGTATGATATGTAGAAACAAGTTCATGGATCATAACATGATGAGAGTCAATAATACATGATATATATGCGATATTCTACACTTATGCACCATAAATTGATCCTCAAACCAACCAAACTCAAATGCACACACAACCTAGGGTTTTTCATCCAAATTCCCATCTTTGTATGAAATTTTTATATAACACGTGATAGTTTGAAGAGAAACAACTTTAACATTAGTGTCCCCACCTAATTGAAGCTTCATCCTCGAATTGATGATGTATGGTCCCAAATTCTGAACCCCAATCTCGAGCTCAAGCTGCCATGGCTAAGGGGGAAGGATGAAGAAGATGAATAGTTGTTTAGAAGATGGGTTTAATGATTTTTGAGCTTGATCTATGGATAGGAGATGAAAATCCACCAAAACCCTTAAGAATCTCCTTACTCTATCTCTCTCTAGAAGCTCTTGTGAAGTGGTGGTGGAATGAGGAGAAAATGAAGAAGAACGTATATATATAAACTGTTGCTTAAATTCTCGAGTTACTATTCACGCACACTACATTTGGGACTTGCGACACTCATCTTTGGACGGCCATAACTTCTCGCCTGGAATTCCGATTGAGATAATACTTTTGTCACAGAAAGCTTATTCAAAGCTCTACAAATCTCTAAGAGAACGTTTTTCCAAATTCTTGATGGATTATCTACAGTAACGCGTCAAAGTCAGCACTACGCACAAGGTTACAAAATGAACTGTTAGCGATTTGTCTATTTCATGATCAGTTTCGACCTAGTAGGAGCCTGAATTTGTCTTCGGCCAAAACACGAAAGTTGTATATTGCATAAAAATCTAGACCTTTATATTGACAAAAACTCAATCTAGTGAGGAACGAAGATGTTACGCTTTCTTCAAATTATCCAAAATTTATGAAGTTGAGTAAATTGAAAACTTGCAATCTACATCCCGATTTCAACTCGAACCACCCAAAATGACTTACGGCTATTCTAACATGCTTAAATATATTAATGTAACTCGTTGAAAGTCTTTAATCCATTCCAGTCCTTTCAAAGAAAAATATAGCTATCCGAAGTCCACTTCTGCCTTATGCGCGGCCTGAATCATGATTCCGACAAATAGAAAGATACAGGGTGTAACATCCTATATTTCATTATGTTGTATTAATCCTTTTATACACATGTGAATGATCGTTTGGTAATTCGGTTGGTCCGAATAGATTTCGGTTGGTAAATAGTAAGTTTTGGTTCTTTGCAATTTGTTGATTCTAGCTAACTTTGAGCTATCATAATTTCTTCGTTTCTTGTCCAATTAAGATTCCATTCGTGTAAGTTTCAAGTTTTTATACATTATAAAACTTTTGTGTTATGACCGAAAGCTAATTCGTACTCCTTGTGGGTCGAAATAGGGCACAAAGTAGGCCCCTCGCTAAATTTTGGTCATTCGGTAATGCTTTGGCAGAGCGCTGCCTTCGGAGAATTTTTTGAGATAATATATTCATAATTTGGGGAAACTTCCTCTTAGGAAGTAATATATCTTTGAATTACCTTTCCGTGGACATAAAGATCACCCCAATCCGAGTTCCGAGCAAGGAGTTATAACCAAATTACCAACAGTGGTTAGTGCAGCCTAAACTAAAGCTTGGACAAAATGTTTTTAGGATTGATCCCAAAAACCTAGGACCCGTCCCAGACCCTTGTACTATTTATGAGATCGATCCTAGACCCATGTGTGTCGAATTTTCTAGAGTTTTAACCCTATTTTCTCACCATTTATCACCTTAACTCACCAAACTCGACCCAAACTCACTCCTATCAACTTGAGGGCTTTAGAGAGAGATAGAGGTCGTTCTTTGAAGGATTCTTACTCATTTTTCAACATCAATCCAAAACAAAAGCTCCAAATCCTCCGAATCATCCTCCTGGTCACTATTTATCATCTTCCTCATTGGGATTTCTTCGAGCAAGGCTTGAATCTTCATATTTTCTTCTTCTTTCTCGTTGATAAGTTGAGGTAGGGGTTTTCTTGCTTTTAAAACTTAATGATTTGCTTGTACTCCTCAATATTGATCACATTTGACTTGTGTTTGCTTGCGTATTTGAAAATAAGTGAAATCTTGATATTTATATGATTGATGAAGGTATAAAGGTATGATTTGAGACAAAGTATGCAATCCACACTTACTTTAAGGTGTTATCTAAACTATATGATATATCCTTTAGTTATGTGAATAATATTTGTTCTTAATAATGGATTGTTGGTGTAATTATAGACACAAAAGGATATAAAGTGGAATTTGGCTAATTGTGAATGGCATAAATTGTCCCATATGGTTAGCAAATGGCATGATTTGCATAATCCACATCCATAGTGTGTCAACCGAAAGCCCAGAGATTTTACGAAAAATTCTTGAACGAAATTGTGGCTTGTGATTTAATCGACTATCTCGTGAAAAGCTTATATCTTCTTGTATTGGTTCGGGGAGCTTGTATTCCTCGAAAATGGATATCTTGTATTGATTGAATAGTGATTGCCGGGATGGAAAAATAGGCAGGGCCCGGTGCCCTTGGTTGAAAAGCCCTAAATCCCTGGGGGAGCAATGTTTGGCCGCCTATAAGCCACCGATGTGGAGCTCGGGAACTTAGGAAAATTGGCAAGACACTATGGTTTGTTTCTATTTATATTCATATGGGATCGGGACAATTGATCCCAGGGTATCAACTTGATGATTTAACATCTCGGTGGCATTTGATGATAGTCACAGCTCAGGCTCTCTATTGTATGGTAATCGGTTGACACGGGAAATAAACTGCATTAGCACGTTCATGCATAATCAATTGATAAACATGGTTCTTGTTGATATTATCGAATTACACGTGGTTTGAAAGATATGTTCATAAACCAGTTTTTGAACATATGCCCTTCACCCCCCCCCCTTTACTTAGCAAATGGCTCACCCCTGTTTTCTTTAAATCCTTATAGGTACTCACGAGTCTTATGAGGACAAAGAAGCGACGGGATCAGGGACGAAATAGAAACTATGATACAATTCATTTTATGGTGTATATATATTTTTTGGGAGGCCACGGCTAGCCCGAGGAGTTATATACTTTGAGAATTCATATGGTTTGGGTATACATATATGATGCATGCTTGAATGTTATGATATGTTTATATACCCCCTGCTTAGAACCCTTGATATGCATGTTGTTTCTAGTTTGTTTCCTTTTACTATATACCCATCTTAGTTTTGGGTTAGTAACGCTCCAGATCTTAATTACATGTGTTATCATGTAGATTAAGGCGGGGGTGTTACAATTTGGTATCAAAGCATAAGTTTTGTGATTACTTTGGTTGTGGGACGAAATTTGTGACATATTGTGATAGATTGTTGTCTTGTTAACGTATATTGGGTTGTTATGACGTTTCTTTTCTTGTTTTCATATAGAATGATGACTTCACCAAATCATAACGCCACCTCCGGGGAATCGGTATATGCGATACGTGCCATGGCCCGAGAGTTGGCCAATGTGCTAGGGCATATTGAGCAACCTCAGGGTAGAGTCAATGAGAATAGGGCTATGGTGGCCCTAGAGAAATTCAAGAAGCTAGCCCCACCTACTTTCAATGGGATGTCTGGTCCTGATGCGGCAGAGTCCTGGCTCGATCAAATCGAGAGAGCCTTTGAAGTCATGACTTTGCCTGATGAACTAAAGCTTAATTTGGGGAACTACCAATTGGTTGATCAAGCTGGTATCTGGTGCAGAAATGTGTCTAGGATAGCAGACGCTCCTACCTCTTGGGAGCAATTTACTTAACTATTCTTAGAACATTATTTCTCATTGGTTCATCGGAGTCTGAAGATAGAGGAGTTTCGTTACCTAAATCAATGGAACATGTCCATGGCAAAGTAAGAGATGAAGTTTGAAAGTTTGAGTCAATTTGATAAGAGTCTAGAAAAAGACTCAGAGGAGAAAATACGTTTGTTTTTGAAGGGATTGAAACCTTCTATTCGAGAAAAGGTGTATCACTTGAATCATGGCAGTGTCGTAGAAGCCGTGAGGATGGAAATGAAAGTTGAACAAGAAAGGATAGATGTCAGTAGATTCCTTGACAAGAAGAGGGGTACCAAAGGGAAAAAGTTGGGTGGTCAGGGAAAGAGGTACAAAGGTGAGTTTGAGTCCTCTAGTGGAAATTATGGTAGAGCTCGGTCTACTTCCTCGATATTGAAGTTTATCACTTGTCCACAGGTCACTTTATCTCTTAGATGAAATATGCTTCCAACATTGTTCTGTATACTGGTTTAACTGATAATAAGATTGCCGATACTCCACTTAAAATGAATGTCAAACTATGTGCTTCTGATGGTTCTTTATTACTTGATCCTACCTTGTTGGCAATCTTAACTATCGTCAGACTAGATATTAGTCATGTAATCCATATTGTGCGTCAATTCATATCAACACCGCGCTCTGTTCATTTTGCTACTATTCTACGCATTCTTCGCTACCTCAAAGGGACCCTATTTCAAGGACTACATCTTTCATCCGCTTCTAGTCTTGTGTTATAAGGGTATTCTAACTCTGACTAGGGGATGATATTATAGATCGTTGATCTAGGATAGGATTCTGTGTTTTTCTTGGTGATTCTCTTATATCATAAAAAAGTAAGAAACAAACTGTGGTTGCCTGTTCTTGTATTGAAGCTGAATATAAAGCCCTTGCTCATGCCGCTTCAGAAATTGTTTGGCTTCATTGGTTACTTCGAGATATAGGAATTGACATTCCTCATCCTACTCCTTTATTCAGTAACAATTAGAGCGCCATTCAGATAGCCCATAATGATATCTTTCATGAATGTATTAAGCATATTGAGGTTGACTACCACTTTGTTCGATATTACTTCACCCAAGGCATTATTCACTTATTGTTCATCTCATCAAAGCTTCAACTTGCTGATATGTTTACCAAGTCCCGTGTGTCTATTCTCTTTCACTTTATGATGTCCAAACTCAGAATGCTTTCCAAGACTTCTTAAGTTTGAGGAGGGGGGTTATTAATTTTTTATTTCCTTTTTCTAATACTAGGGTATACCTGTGCCATTTGGCATGGTTAAATAAAAAAAATCTGATAATAGGATAAAAAAATTTAATGTGTGATGAATTTAAATCGACAAATCAACCAGTCTATTTTGATCCCATTGTCTAGTCTAACATTGTGAACAACTGAAACATAAGTTCAATATATCTTCATGCTGAAACGTATGTCCTAAAAAAGACAGATTGAGTTGATCAATAATGTACGAACACATAACGTACGTTCTTTAATGTTACACAATAATTTTTCTTGATGTTTTTGCATAATTATATAGTCATGATGGATCTTGTTTAACTGATCTTGATTAGTAGCTTTTAAATATTATTTTTTTATTATATTTTGAATTTTTTATTTTAAGTTATGGCATTTTTAATGTAGACATAATTATTAGTATGTGAGAGTATATTGTGTTTATATTATTGGTGTAAGTGTTTTAACTTTGATGTGACATCTCGATGTGTGTATAAAACTCATCGAATGGTGTAGAACTAATGCACACCATAAAATGTGTATTTTTAACCTTAGATTCTTATACTTTTTGGAGAAAATTTTGGTCAAAGATGGTGTTTTATAATATAGATAATTTTGTTATTTCCTTTTTCAAAAATA
This sequence comes from Lonicera japonica, assembly GCA_021464415.1. Taxonomy (NCBI): domain Eukaryota; kingdom Viridiplantae; phylum Streptophyta; class Magnoliopsida; order Dipsacales; family Caprifoliaceae; genus Lonicera; species Lonicera japonica. The sequence continues at coordinate 35,944,307 of CM038465.1, read as the reverse complement.
GCTGTAAATACCATTGTGTACATTAGGCTAGGATTATTTCTTTCCTTTTTCTTCACCTTGTAAAGCTTATAAATAGCGCTCTTTCTTGTATACACTACCTAAAACAGACACTTAGGAGCATAGAAATTATCTCTCCTAAGAGCTGATGTATCTCACCTAAGCCTTAGGTGACATACCCTATGTCACCTAAGTGGTGTCGGTTAAGTGGTGTGGCCCAAGCTCTTAGGCGACATACAAATATAGTATGTCACGTAAGTAGTCGACTTAGGAGACATAAGCAATGCTCTTAGGCGACATACAAATATAGTATGTCGTGTAAGTAGTTGACTTAGGAGACATCAGTAATAGAGTATGTCTCCTAAGTGGTTGACTTAGGGGACATAACCAATAGACTATGTCTCGTTACTAGTTACTTAGGAGACATAAGCAATTGAGTATGTCTCGTAAGTGTACCACATAGGCGATATAAGCAATAGAGTATGTCTCGTAAGTGTACCACTTAGGAGACATATTCTATTTCTTTTGTCGCTTAAGTGGTATATTAGGAGACATAGAAATGTATCTATGTCCCCTAACTGTGTTTGATCAAAAATTATTGACCGCCACTTAGGAGACATATAAATTAAAGTATGTCGCCTAAGTCTATTTAGTTAAAGGTAAAATACCACCACTTAGGCGACATACGTTTATTTGTATGTCTCCTAAGAGATTCCAAACCTGCTTCATAATAGGTTGTATTATTGTGCAACCACACATGCACTTTTCTACAAATCAACCTGCATTATAAATTTGATACCAATCCATTCACACACACAATTCAATCACACAAAAACTTTTCTACAAATCATCATGCAATATAAATTTGATACCAATTCATTCATACACACAAAAACAGGCTAAAATTGAAATGTAAAAAGTATAATATTACATGCCAAAATTGAAATGTACAAAATCTAATTACTAGCCAAAATTCAAATATAGAATAAAAATACCATAAGTCTAACAATAGCTAGAAAATAAAGAAGTCTATATATAAAGATGCAAAATAGTTTATAAATAGACAAGTCTATCACTAAACCTCTCATGGTCTACCACCATTCGTAGGAAGATTCACCATCACCTATGATATTAGATTTCGTACCCACGCTTGCATCGCCTCATCGCTTACTTCTGTTGTACTTCCATCCCCTCAAGCTCCGCGATCTATGCCACCATCTGAAGGTTTATTTGCACTGACTCGGTGGAACCTCTTTTCTTTGGTTCCTTGACGACAGAGCTCCCGAAGCCTAAAATTCTAGTTCTTCTCAAAGAACCGATCTCACTTTTAATTATACGTATCTCTTCATCAAAAAAGAGCTGAATCGAAGCCTCGAATCCTTCCTCAGTGGCGGGCCAATTGGCCATTATCTTCGCCACGGCCTCATCGGTGGCAGCTCTTACTCTCGCCTGCAAATAACAATAACATATAAGTAAAGTATCCAAATTAAAAGTAAAAAGAGAATGTACCAGTGATGGAACTAAAATTATAATACAAATCGAAAGAATTGAACTCCATATCAAACAAAATTCATAAATAAACCTCATGAAAATAACAGTTAACATATCTTCACAGTTTATTGCAATATAAGAAAACATTTATAATTCACAAACAAACCAAACAAAGTAAACAAACCAAACTAAGCTTCAATGCATCTATAAATTACCCGTCTCTAGTTCGCTATACTCAAAACAAACATGTGTGTGTGTGTGTTTATTCAATCTCATGCTTTGACTACCAGATAAGTGATTGTGCTAAACCAAACAAACATACGCAATCTAATTCTACTAAACCATAAGATATGCAACCAAACAAGCAATAAGGCATACATACATATATACATAATCAAAGAGTACCAAATAATAAAGTTCAAATTACTTAAATACAAAAATAAATTTAGACTCATATATATAAATTCATATTCATATATTGCCATAAACTCATGCCCAAAACATTTAGTCTCTTTGTGTGTCTGTGTGTTAGAATTGTAAATTATCAAGCCTTAAGATATGCAACCATGTACAAGCATACATACAAATTGAGATATACAAGCATAAACAGCACTGGTACATTCTATTTGTTCTTCTAAATCGATACATACAAAAGTAAAGTGTAAATATATAGATAAAGTAAGCATAACTAAATAATAGCAAAAAGTAAAGTGTAAAAGTTTTTACCGTTCCTTCGGGGTAGGTGGCCGAATAGGCGTCCATATAGGCCTCCAAGTGAGGGGCCACTTTGCCATCGTTCCTTTGCTTCTTCGCCAAGTGAGCGAACAAAACCTTCCCAGCGGTGTGGTCCTTCTTCTTCTCGGACTTCCAGGCCACAGACATTTTCGTCCCCTTTTCCTACAAGATACATATACATCTATATTATAAAACATACTTTTGTCAACATTTTTTTATATCATACTACTCAACTCAATCAATGGTTCAAAGTTGTTTATGATTAATAAAAACAATTTCAACCCTTAACTATATAAGTTAAGTACACATATAATTTAAAATCCTATCCTAACAATCATAAGTTCAATTCAATTCAGTGAAACATAAGAAAATACTTGATTGGACTGAGAGTTGAAGTGGGCGCAGAGGGACTCCCACTGTGCAGGGCGGTGGGTGAGCTCGATTGGAACGGGATTGAGTGTTAGGCATAGCACTAGTCCTAATTGGAGGCATCATAACCTGAAACAAACAATAAAAACACAATTAACTCTGCATTAAACTGTTCAAAAAACTGCACTGAAATTGTTCAAAAACAGCGCTAATTAACTGTGCATTAAACTGTTCAAAAAACTGTACTAAAATAGTTCATAACTTGCCTAAAAACTGCATTGAAATTGCATAAAAATAGCTCAAAAGCTATGCTAAAAACTGCACTGAAATTGTTCAAAAACAACACTAATTGACTCAGTATTAAACTGTTCAAAAAAGTGCACTAAAATAGCTCATAACCTGCCTAAAAACTGCATTGAAATTGCAAAAAAATAGCTCAAAAGATGCTAAAAACATATCTAAAAACTGTTTAAAAACTGCACTGAAATTGTTCAAAAACAGCACTAGTTAACTCAGCATTAAACTATTCAAAAAACTGCACTAAAATAGCTCATAACTTTCCTAAAAACTGCACTGAAATTGCATAAAAATAGCTCAAAAGCTACTCAAAATAAGCTCTAAAAATTGTTCAAAACTTGCACTAAAATTGTTCAAAAACAGCGCTAATTAACTCTGCGGACAACTGTTCAAAAAACTGCACTAAAACAACTAATTAACTCTAGGGCGGTTGAAGATAGATTATCAGAGGCCAGTGAAGTGTGGTTCACAATTAAATTAGTGTACTAAATTATATATATATATATAATTTTCTTTTAAATAATAAAATTTTATTATTTATAATTTCTATAAAAATTATAATTACTTCATCCAAATATGTTCCAATACGGGTTTTTAATTTTTCATCATCTATCTCGACAACCTTAGGTCCATATTAAAAGTTGTATTAAGAGTTTTTTTTATTTCTTTTACAAACATAAGGCATAACTAGTATTATATTAATAGCAAGTGTAGTTAATTAACTTATAAATATATATATGTGTGTGTGTGTGTTATAGTTTGCCAAATCTGAATGCCGAACAAAAAAACCTCCACCTCATGCTCTTTTGGCATTTTCCCCAATTTGTTCTTTATTATAACATCACATATCAACCCGAGTGAAGGTATGAAGAAAAAAAACAGGAAAAAAGAAGAAGGATACATGTTATTGTGTTTGATGGTTTCAAGCTTAGGGTATTCAACTCAAGCACATAAATAGCTCCAGTTATAACATGGGATTGAAATTTATCTATACACACAAGGGTATAGAATTTGAACATCAACAAAAGCTACGTCATCAAAGAGACAGATAACAAGTGGCAGTGGGTCTTACCTCAAGCGGATGAGGAGCCTGGAGGAGGGTGGCGGCTTGCGGAGGATAGGAGAAGTACGTACGGTGGCGGTGGGTGAGAGGTGGGGAGACTAGGAGAGGAGAGACTGAGGGTGAGACTGTGAGAGGCGGAGGTGGACCGGTGGTGGTAGGTGAGAGGCGGAGGTTGGACAGTGGTGGTGGGTGAGAGCAGCGACAGAGAAAGTGAGAATGAGAGATTTGCTTTTAGGTTTTAGAGATTTAATGAAATTGGAATATTTTTTCCCAATTTATAGTTACCACTTAAGCGACAGGTATTTAGGTATGTCTCCTAAGTAAACACTTAAGAGACATACATAAATACCTATGTCGCCTAAGATTTTTAGGTTTTTGCCTCATTTTCTTATAGAATTTTTTTTTTGCCTCCTTTTTTTTGGCGGAAAATGTGAATTTTTTTAAGCAATCTTAAGAGACATACTAATTTATGTATATCGCTTAAGGTCAACACTTAGAAGACATACATATATTATTATGTCGCCTAAGTGTTTTCAGTTTTTAAAATTAATTTTATTTTTTATTTTTTATATTTATATAAAAGAATTAACCATTTTAATCATTTATTATTTATTTGTTAAAATTATTTTTTACTTTTTAATTTTTTTTATAGAAAAAGAATTTTCGGGTGATAATTTTTTTTCCATAAAAGATAACGAAATACGAAAAATATCAATTTACAAAAATAAGCAGGAGATATAGGAATTAATTGCTCAACTAATTTTTTAATTTCTCAAAAAAAATTAATTACTTTTTTATCATTTTAATTTAATTTCATCTTATTATCAATAAAACCTTGCTTTATCTTAAAAGAAAAAACTGGATGAGAGTTGGACATCATTTTTGCTTTGGCCTCTTATTGCTAAGCATGAACTTTAACGGTGTTTTTAAAATATGTTACTTGTAATAGGTCAAAATAAAGAAATATTTCGTTGAAGTTAAGCATGTGTTTACTGCTTATTGTTATATAGTGAGTTCTAATTTGATTATATATGTATATATAACATGTGTGAACAAACACTAATTTTAATACTGAAGGATCTTCTATCAAATACTAAAAGGTAAAAGTAAATACTACTTTAATTTACCAATTTTCATTTAGAAATAAGAAGTAAACGTAGACATCACATACGTGTCTGTGTGAACAAGCACAAATTTTAATACTGAATGAACTTCTATCAAATACTAAAAGGTAAAAGTAAATACTACTTTAATTTACCACTTTTCATTTAGAAATAAGAAGTAAACGTAAACATCACATACATGTCTGTGTGAACAAGCACAAATTTTAATACTGAATGAACTTCTATCAAATACTAAAAGGTAAAAGTAAATACTACTTTAATTTACCACTTTTCATTTAGAAATAAGAAGTAAACGTAAACATCACATACATGTCTGTGTGAACAAACACTAATTTTAATACTGAGGGATCTTCTATCAAATACGAAAAGGTAAAAGTAAATACTACTTTAATTTACCAATTTTCATTTAGAAATAAGAAGTAAACGTAAACATCACATACATGTCTATGTGAACAAGCACAAATTTTAATACTGAATGAACTTCTATCAAATACTAAAAGGTAAAAGTAAATACTACTTTAATTTACCACTTTTCATTTAGAAATAAGAAGTAAACGTAAACATCACATACATGTCTTCTCATATTTTGAATAAAATCTACGCGTAACAATATTTTTAGTGATATTGGTAGATGACCCGTTACTGTAGCATATTTTTATAAACTATATTAATTATTATCTATATATTGCTTCTTTTTTCCCCTATAGACCAATAGAAGGCTTGCGAAATTAAGCGGCGGTCACAGCATGACGAGTCATATATCATTCTAGGAGTTTGTGGAAAAAGCTAAGGATTGGGGGAATTCTTGAACACAAAAAAGGATCAATCCAATGACGAGTACTTCAATGGTGAACCAGTTGGAGTATTAGCTGCAACTGCCATGTTCGCAGCCATTTAGTCAGTTTTTAAAATTAATAACCATTTTTATTTATTTTATTTATACACAACAATCATTTCACTTAATTAATAATATTTACAATAATTAATTCACTTAATTAATAACGTTTACAAAAATAGTGAAACTGATCGACTGAATTACAAATAATAACAATATAACATCAATTGTAGTCATCATCGTCATTTTGATCCTGATCCTCATCTTCAGCATCATCGTAAGTTAAAAGATCATTGTTAAACCCTTCTGCATCGTCAGAATCCTCATCTTCGTCATAATTGTCACCCTCTTCGTAGGAATGATAAGAAATCCATTACCCCCACAACGAATTGGGGAGAACCTCTTGAGCATTTCCTCCAACTCTTATCCATTTTTACTTTCGTATATATCATAAAACAATATTACAAATTTATAAATTTATACTATAAACAAAAAATTTATTAACAACTAACAATAATAGTAGCTATATTTTCAAGACCAAACATACATTTTTACGTTAATTTCAACATTTATATTATTTTAAACACTTAATATATTTTTTAACACTAAAAATCTAGAAATTTATATAATAAACATAAAAATTTGCAAAAAATAATAATAATATGGACCTAGTGATCAAATAATGCCAACAACTAACAACAATATGTTGTTTTCAACACCAAACATACATCTTTTACACTAAATTCAACATTTATATAAACACAAAAATTAGTTAAAAACTAATATGAATAAGAAGTAGCGTACCTGTAGATCAAACAAAGCCTTTAATGAGGAACATGATGTCAATTTGCAACTTGAAATTGCCAAAATCGCCTAAAAGTCACCCAGAATCACTCCAAAAGCTTAAATCCTGAAAATGGATGAACTGCTGCTATTTTAAAGATGAACAGGCTCTTTGGCGACATATTATCTTAAGTATGTCGCTTAAGATAAGTCAGTCCAACCTCACAAAAAGTGTCGGTCGTAAAAAAAAACTTAGGCGACATACAATTAAGGTATGTCTCCTACGTAAAAATACTTAGGAGACATACCTTAATTGTATGTCGCCTAAGCTCTTTTTACCATTGACACTTTTTTGTGAGCTTACTTAGGCGACATATAAACTCCGTATATATGTCTCCTAAGTAATTTTCTTATGAGACATATTACATGTATGTCTCCTAAGATAAGTACTAAGGCGACATATCTTAATTGTATGTTACCTAAGTATGTACTTAGGCAACACACTAACTGTATGTCTCCTAAGTGACTCTCTTATAAGACATACGGACTATATATATCTCCTAAGTAAGTACTTAGGCGACATACTAAATGTATGTCTCCTAAGAGAGTCACTTAGGAGACATACATTCGTATGTCTCCTAAGATGTGTTTTAGGAGACATACCCAATAGAGTATGTCGCCCAAGACCACATCTGGTGATTGAATAACATAATATACAATTTCTCCCATCTCTCTCTTGAATATTAGACACTTAACACGAAAAAGGACACATGAATGATAATATTATGCGTATATCAGTATCTCACCACATCCCTCAACTTATTTTATAACTTTTAACACAATATATATTTTCGTCTTATTATAAAAAAGATCCTAAAAGTTTATTAAAAGCTTAGAAAAAATATATGCAATATTGTAAATTATATGGTTTGAACCCTTACTTTTAGATAGGGTTGTACGCGTTTTACATGAAAATGCTCACAATTCTAGAGATTACTAATAGTGCAATCCCCACAACGAATAGAAAATGGCTACATTTTCATTTCTTGCATTTCCTTTTATTTTTACTCAATTGACATTTAATTGTCAGAAGAAAGCATTTATTAATTTCTTTTCATTTTTACTCGTTACTCACTCTACTTTGTGTTATGATTAAATATAAGGGTTCTTTTGAATTGTTATAATACAATGAGACTTATATATATATATATATATTCAAGCAAGCTATTATATATATTGTTACTATTACATACACACACATATATATATATTCAAGCAAGCTATTATGTCTGTCCACATTTTCACCAAAATAAGAGTTTTGTCCATGTATCAGCGAAAAAGTTTTTAAAATTAACCGCTTTAACAATATATAAGTGAAAGCACAACTACTTTCACGAGCACTCGGACCCATGATCTACAACTTGATAATACTTGATAAGTTATTTTAGATTACTTAGTAATGGGGGAATTTTTAATCTTCTACAACAATTGTAAAAGATCTGAGAGAAGTTTCAATGCACAACCAATGTTTTTTTTTTTTTTTTTTATATCTTTTTTAGTCAAGGAGGAATTAATTGTTGAAAGGTGAACTTGTGGCTGTGTAGAATGGTTTGAAAACTGAAAAGTATAATGAGAGAGAGAGAGAGAGAGAGAGAGAGAGAGGGGTGTGAAATGGAGAAGAGAAATGCTACTAGAGGAACCTTCCTAATGGCTAAATTCCAGTCTTCTTTACTTACTTTTTCCCCTTCACAATCAGGGTCGGCTTAAGGGAATTTAGGGTCCCAAGCGAAATTTAATATACACAATATCATTGTTTTTTTCTTCAACAAAACAATCTCAAAATTATAATATTTAATAATTTGAAACCAAAAAAGTCCAAAAAAATAGAACCAATCAATTACTAAATTTAAAATAAAGGGAAACAATTAACATAAAATTTATAGATAAATCTTCATTTGAAAGTGAAGGAGTGGGTTTATTTTAACTTACAAAATGCCCCTCAACTTTTATTCTTTACAATTAGATACATAAAGTTCTTTTTTTTTTGGTACCCCTCGCCAAATGGGGCCCTAGGCATTTGCCTAGGTTACATGTCCCTCTAGCCGGCTCTGTTCACAATAAATGAATTGTGCGTAGCCTAAATCATCAATGGAGAGACTCATATTTTTTGTCACCCACGAATAAATTAAAAATATTTAAAAAAACAAAAAATATATGTTAATTTTAAACATTTGAATAATAAAACTCCTAACCTAATTAAGACCATGTTAGTAAACATTTTAATTAAAGTCCACATGTTCCGCTTCCTCACGTTAATAAAAAGTCCATGAGCATTAAATATAGCAGACTATATCGATCTGTATACATTTTGATATTTTTACCTTTTAAAATAAAATAATAATATTAATTTAACCAATATGAAAAATATGACTTATGTGGTGATGAAGAATATAAGTTATGCTATACGTTGTAAATTGGTACAATAATTATATTTTAAAAAACAAAAAAATTAAATAAATTTTTAAAAAAAATTGTAAACTTTAAGTGCATGTCATATAAAAAAAATTGTCAGTTCATTTGCTAAAAATATTACATCAATACCTTAAGAAGTACAGTTATCTAGTTTTACATGCACAAAATTTAGTAATATTTTTTGGGTGTACATAAAGAGCAATGTTGCTTAGACAAAAGAAAATATAAAAATAAATAGCCAAAGAAAGTGTCTTTGAAGCAATCACTCTTAATGTATTGTTCAAATTTATTTAAGTTACAACTTTTGAGATATTTTTGATTTCTTTAGCATTTCTCAGATTAACAGTGCCCTTTTTTTTTTCCCAAGATGTCTCAAATGAAAATTTTCATTTTCATTTTCTTTTTGGTACATAACCAATGGACTAACAATAAAAAATATAGAATTTAAATGTTACTCATAATTTAAGACAAATGAAGTAGTATATTTAGGTTATAGTTAAGTATATAAAATTATTAAGTAAATATAAAATATATATATTAAAATATTCTTTAAGAAATTGCAGGGGTACAACAACCATACCCCCTCCAGACCATGTAGGTCCGTCCCTGGCTTCCGTTCCCACAAGTTAATTCTTTGGCTTTCGTTTCCACACATGAATTAAAGTTCACAAGGCGTAAATATAAAATAGCAGACCATATCTATCTGTATATATATGATAAGGAATAATCATTCCCCTACCTAAAAATAAGGCGTACTACACAAAATTTGAAGAGCTGTAGACGTCAAAAATGGCGAGAAAATCATCTGTTGCTTCTTTTTTTACCTACTGTGTCCTGTGCTTGATTTTTTTGATCATCTTATTTGTCTCACCGGGAATAGCCAGAAAAGGTTTCCCCGGCGAAGAAAGTGAGTAAATCTTTGATTCTTTTGAAATTGAGAATTCTTCATGTTTTTTTTCAATTTATGAAATTAACAGTTCTGTTTCCTCTTAATCAAGAAATAAATTTGTGACTCTACCATGTGGGGAAGCTGCGCGCTACTGGTTGTGACCATATAACATTTGTTACTATCGGCTATTATAGCTCTTCTCATTTTTGTGACATTATTTTTATGAGCATAAATTAATTACGTTTGCATCGTATAGATAATTCATTAATTTATTTATCTCCAGTGACAACATATTTCTAAGGCGTTATTGTGATTTTATGCCAATAATTCTTTCAGTAAAACCTATCTTTTCAGTTTATTAAATTAATCTGCGTTATCCATATAGGCTTACAAAAAAATTAATAACTAAGTGGAAGAAAATTGCCCAACTATAAAATAAATCTGTTTAATAAACCCTTACTTGACATTAGGAAATTAATTTAATATGAAAGTTTATACTGATAAGGAATCCAAATTAAAAGGTAATATACATTTATAAAAGAATTTTCATATTTGTGGATATACTTTTAAATTTAAAAAATAATAATTTTGTGAAAGTTAATTCAAAATTGACATAACTCTATGGTGGATACGCAGGTATTATTGGAGAGAGTAAGACTGGGATAGATCCAAAGCCATCTCCACGAAGCCCGGGAAAGGGATCGCGTCCGTAGATGGAAAGGGCTCAACATTTTCATTTGGGGTTAATTGGTATTTGTTCAATAATAATTAAGGACAAGCTAAGCTCATTGTAATATTGTGTTTTTTTTTCTTTTCTTTTTCTGCCTTCTCTTTTTGTATTAAGAGGTTGTACTCTAAAATCAATGATAAAAAGTACAATGCATTAGATGTTAATTTTCAAGTTAATAAAGTGCGCTTCAGAGCAAGTGGGTAGCCTAAATGTAAAAGGCGCTCACCTGAACCAGAAAAGTTCGGGATTGGAGTCTCACTAGATCAAAAAGAGGATAAAGATTTCGTTATTGTAATAAAAATGGTGTGATTAAGTTTTTCTCTTTTTCTTTTACAACCATTAATTACAGTTAGCTAGTACGTACGGGATTAATTAGTACCTGGACTTTTAAAGCAATGCTTTTAGTACTTATGGGGTCTATCCTTCAAGTGATCAATGGTTATTACATTCGGCACGATCCATACCCATCAGACTTAGATATGCATGGCTCAAATAAAATTATATTTTTTGTGTGACTCAACCAAATAACTACACCCTATTTGAATGATAGAAAAGAACAAAATAAATAAATAAGACTAGTCAACTATATATATATTGTTTTTATTAATTTTTTACATGCATGATTCTTAATGACTCATAATGCCCATAGTTCCAAGCTAGTATTCCGCGAAAAAAATTAATTACATAATTTTGTGGAAGTCTAACATAGAAATTTGTCCATAAATTTTTTCATCTAATGCATATTATATTTCTTTTTTCACAATTTATAGCTTGACAGTTAGTAGCAATAATTTACTTATTGCCTAGTGTAGTTGCTAAATATGTTACAATCACATTATACGTTAGTATTAGCAGGTAATATTTGACTATAAATTTATCTTTCAAATTTGTTTACAGACTACGAATATTAACTATTTAGAAAAAATCTATACTAAAGGTTAATTTAAACATTGATACAACGAGATTACATTTTTCAAGCTCTAACACACAATATAGCACGTAAAAGCATATCTTTTAATCTCATTCGGACATGAAAATGTTACAATTGAAAATCTAACACGAATTAACTCTAATTATGTGTTGATTTGGTATCACAAGTTTTCACACAAACACGACAGCACTTTGTGTTAAATAATTTAGACACGAACACAACTACTTGAATCGCTACGTGTACTGGTGTTCGGCCTGGTTTCCCCTTTCTGCCGACTGCCCAATCGCTTTTATTTGAATTTGATTTGGGGTTTGATACGGGTACCTGGGTCAATAATATATTAATACAAGCCTACTTCGATTTAAACATCTGGACTGGAACGTGACTTGTTGTGTCATTTCCGTTTTGGTTGCTTCAAACTGCCTAGATGTGTTTTGACCAAATCATAATTGACATCGTTTGCTTGGATATCTTTTATTACATTAGCTTCCTGATACCAAAAATAATGTGGTAGAGAGGGATACAAACTTGCTACCACCACATTATTTGAACAATTTGAACCTGAAACTAAACAAAAAAAAAACACATGGGTTGTCCACAATTCAAATACTATATGAATAGGGTCTTATCGATTGTTTTATTACAAAAAAAATGACAGAGTTCTTATTACTAGAAATAAAATAACTACTCATTTTTAATTACAATTATTCAAACGAGGCTTAATAAAGTCGCCAAATCAAGCATTAACTAGTACTTCGAAAATCAGTAGTCTACAATTTTGATAAACGCATAATATTGTCATTCATATTCTCTTTTCCAGAGTCATTTGATGCGTTTATTTCACTAAATTTTCTGTTTTGCCGCCTTATCTTACGATTAGTCCGGTAGCATGTTTTGTGGTTATTTGGTGCCTTTAGATCTTGATAATTGCAATGGACAAAAAAAGAATGATCAAACAAGCAAAAGTGAACTTTTGAAGGAGAAAGTCAATAAAGTCAAAGGTCCTGATTGATCATGGACAAACCAAGATCGATCTAGGTAGGGCCCTCGTTTTCTACTTTATGTCAATTTTCCCCTTTTTCCTTTTTTGGATGGTTTTGAAGAGCTGTAGACCGTCAAAAATGGCAAGCAAATCATCAATTGCTTCTTTTCTTATCTACTGTGTCTTGTGCATGATTTTTTTGATCATCTTATTTATGTCATCGGGAGTAGCTGGACAAAACTGTGAGTAAATCTTTGATTCTTTTGAAATTGAGAATTCATCATTCTTTTTTGATTTATGAAATTAACAGTTCAGTTTCCTCTTAATCAAGAAATAAACTTGTGAATCTACTAGAGGCGGTTCAAGAGAAGTTGGGGTCATAGGCGATAAAGATAAAATGAACCTTCAAAGTATTTATAAAAAAGGCACTTATATTATATAAAACGGGGTCCATTTCTACATTGAGGCCTTAGGCAACTGCCTAACTTGTCTTATGGTAAGGCCACCTCTTGAATCTGCTATGTGTAGAAGCTGCGTGCCATCGGGTGTGGCCATGTAACATTAGTAACTATCAGCTATTGTAGCTCTTCTTATTTTTGTGACATCATCTTTATTAGCATAAATTAATTACATTTGCATATATCTTATAGATAACTGATTATTTATGTATCTCTTATGAATATTCTGCTCAACGGCAGATGGGCATAGCCCAGGGTACTGTCTGGGCCCACTGGTTCGCGCATATAGTAACGATATTATCCCGCAACTTAAACACCTTTTGGCCACATGTATGAGGTTTTATCTTAAAAGCCATTGTTACTATATGGTGACAATACCCTACTTCTTAATCCTTGTTGAGTTCTACAACTTTTTCATGTAAGATCAATGGTTTGAGTCAACCATTAAGCCTACCATTCTCAACAATCTTCACCTTGGATTAAATCAATTCACATTTTGTTCCACCTTGACTAACGCGATCGACGTCGGTTCCATCTTGGACTGTGATCAGCAATCCACCTTGACTCCACCTTGGACCTACACCTTAATCCACCATGGACCCACCTTTAAATTATCCATGTAGATCACCACTCAACACCATGCCCAAGATCGTCCACCTTGGTCAACGCACATCTCGCGATACAACTTATCTCACCTTACTTGAACTTCTTTTGCACAACCAGCTTGACAGTAGTACTCAGTTATACATAGGCTCTGTAGCGACTCTACCCGTGATCCTCCGAGTTTGACTCTACCATATGCTTCCACCCGAGTCTAGCTACCAGATGCTTTTCGTAGCAACTCACACCTTAGGCTCTCATCGAGTCGTCCCTGACTCCACTGAGTCCAGCAATATGTACTTGTCCAAACTTGTGGATTCACTATCAGCTTTGATACAATTGTTGTGTTGAGTGGCAAATGGGCTGGGTCCATCGGTTTGTGCATATGCACTTTTTAATGGAAAATAAAGTTCGAGGCCCAAAGTATTAATTGGGTAAGAGTATAAGGTATTAAAATTTATTTAACCTTCAATAATACTTGAAGACTTGATTAACCTTTCAAATTAAAATAAAATGTCCGTCCACGAAAGAAAATTATTATAAAATGTACTCATTTCAAACGATGTAAGTACGCATGTGAGTAGTGATATTTCCATTCAATGGGTTCATATTCTTAAAGCCCGCGATGAGAATGTCAATCCAGTTTTCAACAGTATAGGAAGAAGGAGAAAGAAGGGCTGGTAAGAGTTGAATTCGAAGTCACTTGCCTGAATAGAAAGCACCCATCGCATCCTTGGAATGCACACATATATATCAAATTTTATCTCATGCACCCATTTTCGATTCAATTATGATGAAATTTGTTGGAGATTACATATATATATTACAGAGATCGCCTTTACTAAATTTCTCCAAAATTCAACTATTTACCCTTTTGAAAGATGGAGTATGATGTTTAATTATATAAAATAAAGTATTTAGTTTTTTCGACTAGAGACTCCTTGTAATTACAATTGTGTTTCAATATATGCAGTTCTGCCCTATCCAAATTCAGGTTTAGAAGTTTACAGATGCAAGCCGCTGAAAGGAGGCATTCCATGAATCATAAATCGAGGATCATGATGTATCATTATGTAGTATCCTTCCTAACTATTAAGAAAAGGACAATAAAAGGGGATGGGAGTTATGTCCAAAATCTACTATTATTTGAATAAGATGATTGAAAGGAAATGAATTTCTTTCTGATTGTCTTTGTAGTTGGTGGGAATGTGCCCAACTACCAAGCGTTAGAGTTCGGAGCATCCAATCTAAAAACAATTGGCCATGGGTGAAGTATCCCCTTTATCTCATACATTTATTTATTAGGTTTCGATTTATCGGTATAAGATTTATAGTATAATTAATTTACACAGCAAAATTATTTTTATATTATGATTTTCTCTTTCTCTCTCTAAATTTGCCCATCTGAATCCCCGTACGCATTTAATAAATCATCTCTATTTTCTTCATTTAAAAGGATTTGTATCTGGGTTAAATTTCAAAAGAATAAAAAACATTAAGCAATTTTTTAAAATAGTTTATCAAAAAATACCTAATTGTTTTTAAAATATAAATCTATTTTTCTTTTTTATCGGTCGATTAAATTCTAATTTTTTTTACATATATTTTTCTTAAGAGGGATTATTTTTGGTCCCTAAAGAAAGAAAAAAAGGTTGTCATTGTAAATTGTTTTTCCATTGAAACTTGATATAAAAAACATATCTTGATCTTGTACATCCCTCTCTACGACTTTTGACTTCTTTCTTCTTTGCTCATAAATAACGAACAATACAACGAATGCAAAAAAGAAACACAACCACGTACGAGAGGGAGTACCACTATGGGAATGGCTTTGTAGTTCTTTTCTTGTTTATTATTTGATACAACAATAGGATTTGCACTAGGTTGCAATCCATCAACATTTCCACACAAACCACTATTCCTTCGTAATTCTTCGATGCATTTGCACAAACTCTACTATTTGGGATAAGAACAGAAAGTGCATTGTAAGATATGTCAACATGTAATAAAGCAATCATATCGTCAAAACAATTCGAATTCTCACCCAAGAGTTTATTGCGATAAAGATTCAACTTCCTCAAACTCTGCAAAATTCGAAATAAGTTACCACTTAATTCAAGAGTGGAAAAGTGGATCAATCTAGACAAATCGAGAAACAACGTACAAGTCAGTAAGCAATCCGAATTTTCTAGTAACATTTCTGAAAAATTAGTTATCACTCAAAACCAACCTCAACAAATTCTTCAATTTCCCAAATTCTATTGGAACTCCCTAACTAAATTATTTGACAAAATATCAAGTACAACTAGTTTACTCGAATTTCCAAATGATAGCAGTACGCTACCAGTGATGTTATTCCTCGGCAATTTGCAACTTTGTTGACTTTTTACACTTGCTTCAACTATCAGAAAGATGACCGCATAATTTGTTACCACTTAGATACATCAATTACAAGTTTGGATAGCTACCAAAAGTTTCGAATATGTTTCGGGTGAATTGGTTTCAATTGAGGCGGACTTTGCTTAAGCTAGAGCAGTTTCTCAAGGTTTTAGGAATGGGACCCAATAAGATTTTTTTCTTTCTTGGTCAAGTTTTGAAGTTGGTGGTGGAATCAAACGACTTATCTTCCATTTCAATAGGAGATTTTACAACTAAAGCCTCAAGTTAAATATGGTTGACAACGTGGGCTTTTGACATCATCATATATAAATATAAGTTAATGCTATTAACAATGAACAAAAAGTATTATATCACTCTAAAATCATCTTTAATGACAAAATTGTATTCCAAAAAGCCTATATAAAGTGTCACTACATATGATTTTAGGGTGTTAAGAGTATTTTTGTGTCGTGCTAATATCATTACGCTTAATATATATATATTAAGTTACACATTGAACTTATGTGTCGACTAAACTACTTATTATATCAATTTGTTATAAATCCAATTAATCTTCGAACACTAGTAACAAATAGCTAGAATGATCTTATAAGAAAACAACAACCTTTTGACCATCATATTAAAATAATAATTAGGTTTCTAATTAAGATATTCCTTTCTAATAATTCTTTCTTTAAGAAAGGAAACTGAATGTCTTAACAATATTTGCTAACATTTGACATCACTATGAATATAGGTAGAGAATGGATATAGTCTATATGGGTCCTCTATAATAATAGGGACTTTTTAACTTTTTTTAAGTCCCTGAAGTTTTCTAGTT
Organism: Lonicera japonica; assembly: GCA_021464415.1. NCBI lineage: Eukaryota > Viridiplantae > Streptophyta > Magnoliopsida > Dipsacales > Caprifoliaceae > Lonicera > Lonicera japonica. The sequence goes on along the minus strand of CM038465.1, from coordinate 35,927,331 downwards.
ATCCCATTTTGGTCCCCAATGTTTCATTCGTCTCAATGTGACTGCATAGTTTGTGATGCGTCTCACTTTTATCCAAAATTTGACGCCTTGTCTATTTTTTAGACTAAAATCTCTAGGCTGTCCAATTTTGGGTGACAATAAGACATAATAAAAACTTTGAGGACCAAAGTGGGAAAATAGGAAAACTTTGGTGACATAAAAAGTCAATTACCCAATAAAATGCCAGATGATGATCTGGCATTTTACGGGGTTTAAGGAATGCCTCCTCCCTCAGGTCTTCTTCCACAATTGGATGAGCAAAATATGCGATGTTTCCTATACAATATAATTATGACTAGTAAAGAAACTATAGTTCGGTTTTATTGTACATCAAATTATGAGTTAAAATTCTATAATTTATAGTTTTTTGTATTTATGTTCGGTTAATTGTTAAATATGAACAACTGTAAATATGATAAATTAGTTGATTTATGAAATCGAAATTGAGTATTTTCAAGAGAAGCTTGAAATTACTTGTTATTCAATTCAATTATAAAATTTCAATGAGATGTGGTGCTCACACAAATGTAAGTATAATTTTTTTATAAGTACAGATAGTTCGATAGATGTACGTATGATAATCTTGTATGAAAGAGTATTCTATATAAATGTGGATATTTCTGCACACTCGAGTTATTTCTAACATAAAAAATAATTTGAAGCTCCAACAATCATATGTAAGTGTAAGCAATATCGCATGAATGAGTAATTTGTAAAGTTGATAATGTTGTGGGAATGAGTAAAAAATGCTGTAGGCATTAATTTAGCAACATAGTTTTTATTTCATTACTTGAAAGGTGAGCACCTATCCTAAAATCAACAAATATGTGTCACTTAAAAATAAATTTAAATTTTTAGGTGGGTCTGATAAACCCATAATATTGCCTTGCATAAGCTCTTTTCCGGAGTTACTTGACGCGTTTGTCATACTAACTTTGCCGAATTATCCACTTATCTCGTGATTAGTGCTTTAACATGTTGTGTATCTAATATGGCTCGAGTTTGTTTTATTTTTGTAGTTTTATATGTGTTTGTAGGAATGGAATACAATGGCATTGCATAGATTGATCAAAAGCAAGCTTGGAGGCTAACAAAATATTGTTTTTAAGAAATCCTAGACCCATGATCGATCATGGGTGTAGCCATGATCGATCATGGTTATGATCAGGGCACCAAATTCTTGCAACAGAGCACTCTCATGATCAATCGTTTCCATGGTTCACTTGGTTTGAAATGTTTCAATAGCTTTTATGCCTTCGTGTACAACTGTTCAATTCCTTGTTTTCGATAGTCGGTTGCCCGTAGCAACGTCTATCTCCATCATTGGTATCAGAGGTTAGTTATGTCCTCTCGTGAGTAGTCGTCTTTTGGAGTTCTGAACCAAGGTTTAGATTGAGTTGCCTACTGTTTATCTTCTTTCATAGATTTATCCACCATGTTTGATAATTATACAAAGATAAGTATGAGATTAAGGCTCTTTGAAAAGTATGCTCTGTGACTGCCATTTAGCATTTAGCTCTCTTAGATCAATATGCTATGTGACTGCCACTTTATGTGGGTCTCTTACATCAGAACACTTAAAGACTAATTGTGTAGATCTCTTACACGGGTATAATTTCTAAGAATTCAGTAACTTGTGCTAAATGTACGCAGACGAGTTCCTTGAGCGTTGTTGATTAGGCTATGGTGTGCCATTTTGTTGTTCGCTCGAAAAAGTTATGGTAAGTGATGCACAGTTAAGAAATATTAGAGTGTCATTTTTACAGAGTGGAGTTGTTGAAGAAAGAATTTGTGACAAACGTAGCAGAAGTTTGTTATCCTTTGGTGAAAGAACTCTGGTCTTCATAAATATTTTAAAAAATGTCAAGTCTTCTTAAGCGTCCAGAAAATTATTCTCAAATAGTAGCTAATAGTAAGTTAGATCATTCGTTTTCTTCCAGTTCTTCTAGGTTTGATAATAATAGATTAAGTTCTCTTTTTGAAGTACCTATCTTCGAGATGATCAAAAAAATACAAGAAACAGATTTGCCTACGGCGAATCCGTATCATGTTTTTTCCAAACCCTCATCGTCTTCGTTTTCAAAAACCATCAAACAGTTGGTGAGCACAAAGTCTTCCAAGTTACAAGTAAAAGAATATGTTCAAGCTTCAAAATTTGATGATATTCTTGTACCTACTAGTTCAAAAGAAAACTTTTTCACAATTCCCATCCCACAAGATCTGCCGTGCATGGATGTTGCTCAAGGTTACACTTATCATCATTTTGGAGCTATCAGAATTGCAGCAACTTTTCATGATCAAGGCCTTGAAGCAGTTGCTCGAATTGCTTTGCTTGATACTCGGCTTAAGCAATACCAACAAGCGTGCCTTGGTACTGTCCAAACAACGTTAAATACTGAAACAATATTTGTCACTCTTTATCCCTACTTCAATATTCCTTTCACCAACTAGTTCCTTTGCGAAGCTCTAAAGATTCATATTCAGATCATTAGAGCTCCTATGGTTGAAAGAATGTTAGCCACAACCATCCACCATCAGATGGTTTACAAGATCCAGAATCATCCGTGTAGGAAATTGACATGATAGTATTCTGAGATACTTCATCTTCAAGGGAAAATACTTACTCAAGGTCAGAGTCATCAATATCTGGAAAAGATTTCTGAAGATAAAACATGAATTTCTCTTTCTTAGCAGTGTTTGGGCAGTTCTTAGCATAATGCCCTGGCTTTTTGCAAATAAAGCATGCATCAGACCGTTTTCCACGCTTGTTCCTTTTCTTGACATATTTCCAGATTTTCTTCTTCTTGAATGGACGGTTCCGTGATTTTTTAGAATCGTTAAAGTGGTTTCTGTGCTTCTTCCTGGACTTCTTTTTTGAATAGTGCTTAACATGATTCTTTTTTCTTTTATTTCTGCAGTCACATGAATGTTCATTTTTAAATTTGATCTTGAGATGGTCCTTGTTACAGGCAGAGGCTAACATCTTTCCTGTACAGGAAATATCTTCCATGAATTTCTTCTGGTTGCAAAGACGTTCAATGGCATCAAGCATATGTTCGTAAACATTTGCGATTGTGAGTTGCTGCAGGGTGGCATTCTGAAACCTTATAGTTTTTTGTACTTCTGTAATTAAAGAGTCCGAAAAGGAATTAAGAAACACTTGCTTTAAATTCAAATCATCAATTCCACCTATGATGTAAAATCGTTGGGACATGCGGTTGTAATTCTTTTCTAAATCTTTCTTTTTTAAAAAACAACATTTCATTAGGAGAGATTCTTCACGAGCTAGATCAGCATGATGACTTGGCTTTCCAATGAATTCCGCATAGATATAGGCAAGAAACTGATCAATTGACGGAGACAGCTTGAATTGAAGTTTGCAATACGGGCCAAGAGATTCATACCATTCTTTTAATCTGCCTTCCATTCTGGCAATGAATCGATTAAAGACCGTAGGAAAGTCATTGATCTGTATGTTTGCATTCATCCACGCAGTAAAAGACACCATTTTATCACGCCATTTACTTGGGAAGACATCATCCAAAGTAAAAACTTGGTGGCTTTCGTGACTAGTCGTATTTCTGCGAAAATTATCATTCTGCACCTGTTCTATAGGATGTTCTACATGGGGTTTTTCATCTGAGGATGAGGATGAGGATGAGGATTCAACAGTCTGATTTTGATTTTGACGAGCAGGATTCTGATCTGGAGGTACTGAGTTGGAGGTAAAAACTTCTTTAAAACTATCAAACAAATCATTAGATTTGGAGAGAGAAGGGGTTTGATTTCTGTCTGGTTTAAAGAGATTTTTGAGGAAAGAAGTGATCTGATTGTGAGACTGGTTTTCATGGATTGCTACTGGGAACATATTCATTGATGTAGAAGAGGCACCAACGATGGGATCAGGTGATGGTGGTGGTAGTGATCTAGTGGGAGCTATTGATGTGGCAGGTTGGGGGTCCTGTCAACTAGGCTATTTCATACCCAAAATGGGCTATTTTGTGGATTGCGTTATTTTAAATTTTTTATTAGATATTTTGTTATTCCTTAATATATATTATTTTCCTTTGCTTGTTGGCTAAGATATTTTGTTTTCTACCTAAGATTAAGAGAGAAGTGAGATCTCAATACTTGGAACTTTTCTTCATCCTCTTGTAAGTTTACTTTGATTTTAAGAAATGAATACTTCTTCTAAAATTGTTGTTTCGAGTATTATGGAGTAGTCTTTTACTAAGGTTACAAAGGCTAATCGCAATATAATCCTCAGTGATTAGTAGCTCAATTCTTGTTTAAATGATGTCAAATAGCTTTAAATGCTGTAAATACCATAGCGTACATTAGGCTAGGATGATTTCTTTCCTTTTTCTTCACCATGTAAAGTTTATAAATAGCGATCTTTCTTTTATAATTGAATAACATAATATACAATTTCTCCCATCTCTCAATCGAATATTATACACCTAACACGGAAAAAGGCGTATGAATGACAATATTATGCGTTTATCAGTATCTCACCAAATCCTTCAACTTATTTTCTAACTTCTAACACAACTTAATTTGTTTTGTTATATTTTTTCATCTTGTTATCAAACAGATCCTAAAAGTTTATTAAAAACTTAAGAAAAAATATATGCAATATTGTAAATGATATGGTTTGAACCCTTACTTTTAGATAGAGTTGTACACGTTTTACGTGAAAATGCTCACAATGCTAGACATTCCTGATAGTGCAATCCCCACAATGATTAGAAAATGGCTACATTTTCATTTCTTGCATTTCCATTTATTTTTACTCAATTGAGATTTTATTGTCAGAAGAAAGCGTTTATTTCTTTTCATCTTCACTCATTTGTGGTTAATACACTCACTCTACTTTGTGTTATAACAAAATGTAAGGGTTCTTTTGAATTGTTTAGTCTTTCTTCTCCAATTGATAGTTCTATTTTTTTTTATTTCTTGGTTGTTTTAAGTCGGTGATAATTCTATTTCTTTTTTGAAACATAATCAATATTTTAAATGTATTAAAATGTTATAATACAAACTTTTATTTATATGATTGCTGATTAATTTGAAATCAATGTTTTATTAAAAGGTACGAAGCTCTTGTTCGGAGTATTAATTTAAAGAGGGACATATATTTACCATCACATTATTTGAACATTCTGAACCTGAAACTATACCTAATAAATAAATAAATTAATAAATAAAACACAGGCCGTACGTCCACAATTCTGATACATATTAATTAATAGGATATTTTTGACTTTTTTAATACATACAAATGATAAACTTCTTATTACTGTGAATGAAATAACTACTCCTGATCTTGATTAATGTCATTCAAATGAGATCTAATAAAGTCATCAAAACAAGCATTAACTAATACTTCAAAAATTGGCGGTCCCCAATACAAATTATTTATAGTTTACCCTTTTAAAGTTCGACCACTTTAATAATTTTTTTATATAAATTTTTTTTTGTACTTTTTTGTCATGTTCGTTCTTAAAGGTTGTTTTGTTTTTACTTTAGTGAAAAACCCAACCCGTTGTTAGATTTTTGGATGGAAAATGCCACATGTCACTTTGATTTTCAAACCACATTTAGCTGGGCATGTCATTTTTTGTGCAAGAAACAAATGGCACGTTGGATTTTGGAGAAAAGTGAAACGGGAGAAAATATTAAGGACGAGTATGATGCAAAATAAAATTTATTGGCAAAAGTGAAAAAAAAGGTCAAAATTCAAGGAAATAAATTATAATTAACGGTACTTTCGACCTTTTCATTAGACACACAAAAGGGTCCTCTTCTAAATAGTTATGGTATGTTTTCTCCTACCGGGCCATCCTTTAATACAATGAGATTTATATATATATATATATATATATTCAAGCAAGCTATTATATATATATATTGTTACTACACATACATATATATATTCAAGTAAATTATTATGTCTATCAACATTTGCACCAAAATAAGAGTTTTAAATTTACTTGCTTTAACAATATATAAATGAAAGCACAATTACTTTGACGAACACTCGGACCCATGATCTACAACTTGATAATACTTGATAAGTTATTTTAGATTACTTAGTAATGGGGAAATTTTTAATCTTCTACAACAATTGTAGAAGATTTGAGAGAAGTTTCATTGCAAGAATAAATCGTAAAAAATGGAGCATGGGAAAGGATATATTACTTAACAGTGTTAAGTGATAAACGCATAATATTGTCATGTATAAGCTCTTTCTCGGAGTTGCTTGACGCGTTTGTTGCATTACTTCTGCCTAATTATCCGCTTACCTCGAGATTAGTGTCTTAGCAAGTTTTGTATCTAATATCGCCCTACTAGGTGTGTTTCTATGTATTTTTAGGCATATGATGCAATGGCCTTCGAAGAATTGATCAAGCGCTAATCAAAAGCTCGCAAAGTACTGATTTGGAGAATTTCCCAGAAGCATGATCAATCATGGAATTCCATGATCAATCTTGGTTCAAACTATCTTCAGGTAGAACACTCCATGATCGATCATGGCCTGGCGGGGACAGCCACCAACTTCTACTTTTAGCCTTATTTTGGGGAATTTTGTTCCTATTTATTTTCCCTTGCTTTGTTTATTGATTAAAGGACTCTTTTAACTATTGTTTGAGTCTAGGGGATAAATAGGGGGGAGGATTATTAAAAATATACACCACACAAGAGTTCTAGAGAGAAGGGAGAGCTAAAGTGTATTTTGTTCTTCATTTTCCTCTTGTAAGAATGATTTCTTCTTCTATAATATTTGTTCTTGCATTTATTATGGAGAAGTCTTTTACTAAGGTTACGGAGGTTGATCGCGATATAATTTTCGGTAATTAATTTCTCAATCCATGTTTAAAGTTTGTTCAATATTTGTGAATCATTTTCCTTTCGAAATCTTTCATTCTACAAGCTTTTTAGGTATTTTCATTGTACGATTAGACTTTTCATGCCTTGTATGCTTAGTGCTTGTTGATTAATGAAAATACAACATATTTATATGGTTCTAAGAAGCTTGTAGCTCATTTCCCCATCTATGGATTTTTGTTCCTCGTTGTAGAGATTACTAAGAGCTCTTAAATTCCATAGATGGTTTATAAAATTGTTAATCTAGTTTTTTGCATTGCTTCATGATATTTTGAGTGCTTTGTACACTTTACATGCTATCTAGACTCATTATCGTCTTTCTAAAGTAATTGTTGGCTAGTTGGTGATTCTATTCCATAAACTTCATTCCTTGTCATTGTGATGATTCGCCACATAATTGTCATTCTTTTAAACCATGAGATTTCACATACATGCTTATTATAAAACCTTGTTTCGATGAGACTACCATCTCAACCTCGGATTAGCTTCAATGGGAATGGGTTGCCTAGCTTTGCACCCGTGGCTAAGAGATAGATATGATAGCTTCATCTTAGGTGGAATTTTGTGATATTCTCTCTTGATATAGCTTTGCACCCTTTGTTATTGAAAGTTATCACAACATTCCCCACTTATGACAAATTTGTGTTAAAATCTATGTAAAAGATTGCAATTACCGTTTATCGTATCGTAGCTAACCTCCATCTACCTTAGTTCTTTCTTATTAATTTTCATAACCATTTTACATTTCCGCTGTTTCACAACAAATCCAACTTACAAAATCTAAAAACCATTTAATCCGTAATCCATTCCATTCCTTTTCGACTATCCCTGTGGTTCGGCACTTAGACTTCCAAGACTTTATTACAACTTGACGTGCCTGCACTTGGGCTAACACAACGCGATATTATCCAGGCGTCATTAAGTTTTACGGGAGTTAATTATGTTTAATTATTATTATTTTAAGGATTTCTAAAATAATGGAAATGAGAGATGGGAAAAGTTGATGAAAGGATGGAAATTATGATGGAGGAATATTATTTCTGACTTGGATGAAGAAGAGTGTGGCAAAAGGATTAATTATTTTTTTAGTCAAGGAGGAATTAATTGTTGAAAGGTGAACTTGTGGCTATGTAGAATTGTTTGAAAACTGAAAAGAGTGTAATAACAAGAGAGAGAGAGAGAGAGAGAGAGAGAGAGAGAGAGAGAGAGAGAGAGAGAGAGAGAGAGAGAGAGAGAGAGAAGTGTGAAATGAAGAGAAGTGCTACTAGAGGACCCTTCCCAATGGCTATGTTCCAGTCTTCTTTACTTACTTTTTCCCTTCACAATAACTGAATTGTGCTTAGCCTAAATCATCAATGGAGAGATTCATATTTTTTGTCACCCACGAATAAATTAAAAATATTCGAAAAAACAAAAAATATATGTTAATTTTAAACATTTGAAAAATAAAACTCTTAACCTAATTAAGACCAAGGTAGTAAACATTTTAATTAAAGTTCACATGTTCCGCTTCCGCACGTTAATAAAAAGTCCATGAGCATTAAATATAGCAGACTATATTGATATGTATCCATTTTGATATTTTTACGTTTTAAAATAAAATAATAATATTAATTTAACCAATATGAAAAATATGACTTATGTGGTGATGAAGAATATAAGTTACGCTATACGTTGTAAATTGGTACAATAATTATATTTAAAAAAACAAAAAATATATATAAATTTTAAACACAAAATATTGTAAATTTTAAGTGCATGTCATATAAAAAAAATTGTCAGTTCATTTGCTAAAAATATTACATCAATACCTTGAGAATTACAATTATCTAGTTTTACATGCACAAAATTTAGTAATATTTTAGGGGTGTAGATAAAGAGCAATGTTGCCAAGACAAAAAAAACATTATAAAAATAAATAGCTAAAGAATGTGTCTTTGAAGCAATCACTTTTAATGTATGCTTCAAATTTATTTAAGTTACAACTTTCTATATATTTTTTTTGATTTCTTTAGCATTTCTCAAATCAAGATTGACTTCTTTTTTTCCCAAGATGTCTCAAATGAAAATTTTCAATTTCTTTTTGGTACATAACCAATTGACCAACATTAATAAAAAAATATAGAATTTAAATGTGTCTCATAATTTAAGACAAATGAAGTAGTATATTTAGGTTATAGTTAAGTATATAAAATTGTTAAGTAAATATAAAATATATATATTAAAATATTCTTTAAGAAATTGCAGGGGTACAACAACCATACCCCCTCCAGACCATGTAGGTCCGTCCCTGGCTTCCGCTCCCACAAGTTAAGTCCACAAGCATTAAATATAGCAGACCATATCTATCTGTATATATATGGTAAGAAAGAATCTTTCCCCAACCTAAAAATAAGGCATACTACACAAAATTTGAAGTGCTGTAGACGTCAAAAATGGCGAGCAAATCATCAGTTGCTTCTTTTCTTATCTACTGTGTCTTGTGCCTGATTTTTTTGATCATCTTATTTGTGTCGCCGGGAATAGCCAGACAAGGATTTCCCGGTGAAGAAAGTGAGTAAATTTTTGATTCTTTTGAAATTGAGAATTCATATTTTTTTTTTTTAATTTAGAAAATTAATAGTTCTGTTTCCTCTTAATCAAGAAATAAATTTGTGACTCTACCATGTGTGGAAGCTGCACGCTACTGGGTGTGGCCATGTAACATTTGTGACTATCGGCTATTATAGCTCTTCTCATTTTTGTGACATCATCTTTATGAGTATAAATTAATTACATTTGCATCATATAGATAACTCATTTATGTATCTCCTGAGATTTTTGTGCTTAACGGCAGATGGGCTAGGCTCAGATTACCGACTGAACTAATCGGTTCGCGCACATAGTAATGATATTGTCCCCAACATAAACACCTTTGTAGGCCACGTGTGTGGGGTTTTATGTTAAAAGACATCATTACTATGCGTTGACAATACCCTACTGATTAATCCTCATTGGGTTTTACAACTTTTTCCATGTGTGATCAATGGTTTGAGCTAACAATTTTCAACAATTTCCACCTTGGATTAAACCAATTCTCATTTGGCTTCACCTTCGACTAATACGATCCACCTTGGACTGTGATTAGCAATCCACCTTGGCTCCACCTTGGACCTACACCTTAGTCCACCTCGGATCCACCTTTGAATTATCCATGTATATAACCACACAACATGCATCGTGTGCAAGATCGTCCAACTTGGTCAATGCACATTTTGATATACACCAACTTAGTAAGCATGTAGATGAGTAACGCTATTTCTATTTAAGGGGTTCGTATTCTTACAACATGTGATTAGAATGTCAATCCGATTTTCAACCGTAGAGGAAGACAGAGAAAGAAGGGCTGTTAAGAGTTGAATTCGGGATGGCTAGCCTAAATGGAAAGCACCTATCGCATCCATAGAATGCACATACATATATCAATTTTCCATCTCATGCACCCATTTTTCAATTCAATTATAGTGAAATTTGTTAGAGATTACGTATATAAATTATGGAGATCTTCTCCACTAAATTTCGCCAAAAAATCAACTATTTAACCTTTTAAAAGTGGAAGTATGATATTTAGTTATATAAAATAAAGTATGTAGTCCTTCGAAATGAAGACTCTATGTAACTAAAATTGTTTATTCAATATATGTTGTTATGCCATGTCCAGCTTTAGGTTCAAAAGTTGGGGGATGCCGGCCGTCAGATGTTTGCGGATCCAAGCCGCCAAAACAAGGCATTCCATGAATCGTAAATTGAGGATCATCATGTAACATCCTTCCTACCTACTTAAAAAGGTCAATAAAAGGGGATATATTAAATAAGAGAAAGACAGGGGGGATAGAGAGATAAAAATAAGAGAATAAGATAAATTTTCTTATTTAACTGATTTGTAATATGGGTAAGGGTCAGCTCAATTTATATTAAGAGCTAACCTCCTTACTTTTATAGAAAACTCATGTGGGACAAGAATATATATATATATATTATGCTAATCACATTCACCCATTATATCAATGCAAGACAAGTTAAATCTACTAACATCACATATGTACTTTCAATGACCGTTGCCTCTTTAAAACCTTCTTAAGGAAGAACCCAGTGAGAAAAAAATCAAGGTGAAAGAAAAAGAGTACAACATTCTTCTGGATCATTGAACTGACATCAAATGCGCAATATGCTGCCTCGTTAAAACCTTTACTAAGAGAACCCAATGGGACAAAAGCTAGTTAAAGGAAAAAGAGCATAACATGCATAACTTGGGTAGCATACTTTAGGGTGTTCCCGCTGATTATTTACTCCCTCTAATATATATAATTTGGTAGTGGAGTCGATGCATGATAATTTCATAAATTGATCTCTTGAATATCGGCTTCGCAATCACTTAGTGAACAACATAGTTAAGTTGTTACTAGAATGAATTTAGTTAACTTCAATCTTTGTGTTCTTCTAAAGCTCATGAGTTACGAAAACTTAGGTGAAATGCGTGTAGTTCTATCACCTTTGATGAAGCATTCTTTAATTCGTGTTATACACGCTACATTGTCTTTATAGATAACACTAGGAACATCTAGCTATAATAAAAGACAACTGACAAGAGCTACGAACATACTAAAATAAAGATCTCAATCATACACATTCCCGATTAGCTTCATAAATAGCTTAAATTTTGGAGTGGTTAGAAGAAATGGCCACTAAAATTTGTATATTATATTGCCACGAAATGACAATATTACCACTAAGAGATATTTAACTTGTTGGAGACCATACCTTATAAGAATCAGAAAAATATCCTAGATGAGCATAACCTATTTACTTAGAACCATAAGAGTTATATAAATAAAATAAAATTAAATCAGTGGTTCATTCCTTGTGGATATTTAATGATATCTAGATGAGCATAACCATAGGTTTTGGGTCTAATTCTAATTAGCATTCATGCAATACAATATGTATCAATGCAATAACTAGTGATGGGGTAAATATTAATTTACCATTGGCCTACAAAGGTAATTTTCAACATTTTTTACCTTCGGTAAAATTCCAATTTTACCCCCGGTAAAATCTCGTTTTTACCCCCGGTAAAATCTCATTTTTACCTCCTCACCTACCACACCTCACCTACCACACCTACCACATCTCACCTATCCTACCTACCACATCTCACCTACCACCACCAAAAATGACCATTTTGCCCTTTATTTTTATCAAATTTACATTTTTGCCATTCTCCATTTACATATAAATACCCCCCACCATTCATTCATTCAACACACAACAAAAACATATCTTCTTTCTCTCTTAAGACCCATCTATCTCTTCCAAGAGATATAAATCCATTGGCAATACAAATACAAGCCAATTCGAGAAGAAATAGAGGAGTCATATACTCTCTCTTTTCATACCCCCCAGAAATAGAAGGGTCTTATACTATCTATTTTCATACCCCAAAAAAAATAGAAGGGTCTTATACTCTCTATTTTCATACTCCAAAAAATACCAACAACCCTTATACACTCTCTCTCATACCCAGTTTATTATTTATTCTGTTGAAATATTTGTAATCCTAATTCTATACTTATAAATCGAATTAAGGAAATTATAGAGAGAGAGAAGTTGGTAGCTTGTATTATCATCCAAATTGATTGCCTTTGAGCTAATAAAACACAAGCACACACAAAAGGAGGACGTACCACTGGAATAGCATAAGCGCTACCGGGGGAACCTACCTTAAAAAAAAGTCATGTGTTCATTATTGCGCCGCATTTATTTTTTATTCACCGATATTTGCTTATTGATTGGTTAATTATCTATTTCTAGATTTTGACACCATCAGTTGGCGCCGTCTGTGGGAACGATAAGCTCTCTAAAGCTCTCGTTCTTTAGAAATTACAAGTGAATTTTCGATGAAAAACTCAAAATCCCGCAGATCTATGTAGCTCAATATTCTCGGGGGCATAACTTTGTGCTCCGAACTCCAAATTAAGCGATTCTGGAGTCTATTTTGAAGAAAATTTCAAGAGCTACAACTTTTCAGTTCAAGCCGTTTTCAAATTCGGCCATCTCAGGGTTCAAAACTTCAATACAAACTTTCTGGAATGAAATCTCGCGGGCCTACGATAATTCAATATTATCAGGCGCATAACTTTATGCTCAAAACTCCAAATCATGCGATTTTGGAGTCCATTTTGAAGAAAATTTCAAGATCTACAACTTTCCAGTTCAATCCGTTTTCAAATTTGGCCATCTCGGGGTCCAAAATGGGGATACAAAGTTTCTGCGACAAAAAATGTAAAAATCTGGCAGGCTTATGCTAGCTCAAATGCTCAATATTTACGGGCTCATAATCATTCAAAAATCCGGTTACCCAAGGGGATAAAACCCAAAAGAAGAGATAAGTTATTTTTTATTAACTTATATATGATTTTTTCTCTTTGTTTTAATATATTTAAAGTTGTCTCATTTTCTTACGATCAATAATATTTATTGTAGGAAAAATTGATGAGCTTCCAAGAAAAAAATTACAATTGAATGTAATTTTTATCAAGTTCATTCGACAAATCACAAGAAAGAAATTTTCAGCGGATATCAAACTTCCACAAAGCTGAATGCAATTTTGAAGTCTATCAGACAACAGCATGACCACCTCAACCCAAAGAGAATGATCATCTACTGCTGCACCACTGGTCAGAGACCAAGATTTTAAGAAACCCTGGTAATAAATGAGAAAATTGTCAGAATTTGCATAAGTTAGAAGGGAGCAAGACTCTACTCAAAACTTAGCAATTTGCCTAAGTTAGAAGGGAGCAAGACTCTACTCAAAACTTAGCAAAAATAACAAATTTTCCTTTTAAGAAACCAAGGATTTCAAAAAAATTGCTATCAACATATAAGGAGCATGCTTTAAACAATCACAATTGGAACAACTCTGGAACATTTTTACAAAATCCTCACTAGAGATACACATTATCTAGTCACTCAGAAGAGACTGAAGAATTTGAAGATCATCAGCATCAAAATTCAAAATAGTACTCAAATCAGAAGAAGAATAATCAGAAAAATCATCAGCTTCCCAGTCAGGGCCCGTTGTTTCGGCAAAATCCGCAACAAAACCATCTAGCGAAGATTGCGATAAAAAACCATCCGAAGCAGCCTGTTAAACGGAGTCCAAGGTAGCCTGGTCATAGGACGGATTCAGAAATGACGGCAGATCCACTTCAGTCAGAAAAGCCTCGTTTTCTACAAGATTCACGGTAGACGGAGGGATCTCAGGTGCAATCTCTTCTGCCGACATAAGGAGCCTAAAAAAACTTCCAGGAGCAAGTTCTGGAAGATTCATGGCTGTCGGAATAACAGTAGGCATGTTATTTTCTGCCGACGAAGGGAACCTCGAGGAACTTCCAGGAGGAGCAAAGGAGCATAACGGGTTAACGCAAAAAGACCCCCTTTCTAATCGAGCCTCTAATGCCGTCACCCGTGCTTGTAACTCGTCCACCTTCTGTTCAAGAGAAGCAAGGAGAGTAGTACAGCCTCTAATGGGATTTTCGATTCTCGCCGTGGCTTCAAGACGGCGATCTTCGGGGACATCTTGCAAAAATGATGCAACGTTCCTCAACCCAAAAACAGTGAAGATTGTGTGATAATCCTGACGATCAATCACATTTCGAAAAATTTTGGCGTATTCACAAGATAAAGGACATCTCTTGTGGCTATAAGCGCAAGCCACACATGGAGGACCTGTAAAACGGTGAGTGTTCGACATTATCTTGGTTTATTATTGTAAGAAAAGCTTATTACAAAGGAGAAAATGGCGAAATGGATGGTGATGGGTTGGGTCTCGAGGGAGAGGAAGACGAAGAAGGAGAGTGAGATGAAGAGGAAAAAGGGAGACGAAGACGAAGAAGGGAGAGGAAGATGAAGAGAGAGAAGGAGCCTCCGACAAGGGGCCGAAAGATCCGCCGAAAGGGCCCGAAAAGAAAAAATAAAAAAAATAAAAAAGAAGGGCGAAAAAAAAAATATATATGTGTATATGAAATAAAGAGTTGAAAAAAGGCCCGAGTAGAATCAAATTATTTATGATCAAAAGTATAGTGAGCTTTACATATTAATGTTCCGAGCTTTACATATTAATGTTCCGAGCTCTACGACTTGCATCTAATGTCTAACGAGTTCTACACATTGATGTTTCGAGCTCAACGACTAGCATCCGAGATCTAGCATCATTGGACTACGACTCGAGATCAACGTCTAGCCAGCCTTACACAATGATGTTCTGAAGCTCTAAAAGCTCTACACATTGATGTTTTGAGCTCAACGACTAGCATCCGAGATTTAACGTCCTTGAACTAAGACTCGAGATCAACGTCTAGCCAGCCTTACACAATGATGTTCTGAAACTCTAAGACTAATGATCAAACTCTAGCTAGCTTTACACATTAATATTCCAAGCTCCACAAACTTACGGTCAAGGATTCAGGCCTAAGACATCTCAAGCATTAGAGCTCAGAGCTACTACTAGCTCCCGGATTGAAGGATATCCTCACCAATCAGCTCATCCAAGCTAAATGATAAGGATTGGGGGCAATTGATGGGGTAAATATTAATTTACCATTGGCCTACAAAGGTAATTTTCAACATTTTTTACCTTCGGTAAAATTCCAATTCTACCCCCGGTAAAATCTCGTTTTTACCCCCGGTAAAATCTCATTTTTACTTCCTCACCTACCACACCTCACCTACCACACCTACCACATCTCACCTACCCTACCTACCACATCTCACCTACCACCACCAAAAATGACCATTTTGCCCTTTATTTTTCTCAAATTTACATTTTTGCCATTTTCCATTTACATATAAATACCCCCCACCATTCATTCATTCAACACACAACAAAAACATATCTTCTTTCTCTCTTAAGATCCATCTATCTCTTCCAAGAGATATAAATCCATTGGCAATACAAATACAAGCCAATTCGAGAAGAAATAGAGGAGTCGTATACTCTCTCTTTTCATACCCCCCAGAAATAGAAGGGTCTTATACTCTCTATTTTCATAGCCCAAAAAAAATAGAAGGGTCTTATACTCTCTATTTTCATACTCCAAAAAATACCAACAACCCTTATACACTCTCTCTCATACCCAGTTTATTATTTATTCTGTTGAAATATTTGTAATCCTAATTCTATACTTATAAATAGAATTAAGGAAATTATAGAGAGAGAGAAGTTGGTAGCTTGTATTATCATCCAAATTGATTGCCTTTGAGCTAATAAAACACAAGCACACACAAAAGGAGGACGTACCACTGGAATAGCATAAGCGCTACCGGGGGAACCTACCTTAAAAAAAAGTCATGTGTTCATTATTGCGCCGCATTTATTTTTTATTCACCGATATTTGCTTATTGATTGGTTAATTATCTATTTCTAGATTTTGACACCATCAACTAGTAATCTAGATTACATGACTAAAGGCTTTGTAATAAGATAAAAGTGTTTAATTAATGTTTCTACTAAACTATTTGGGCATAGACATGTGGAACATGTGTTCAACGTCAATAGTTATGGAAAAATAATTATCTAAAACTTTAGAAATAAACGTGTATGTATTGTCAAGTCTTATAGACTTAATAGATTAATGAAGAATTAGGCCATAAGCTTAATGATGTATGCCAATATACATGCAAAATATTATTTATAATAGAAAGAAAACTTATATTATATTAGTAGGTGAACTTTAGGGACTAGCGAGAGATTTGGGTCAAACTTTAGGCTTCATTTTTGCTATTTACACTAAAAATTATGATGAATTATAAATTTAAACTTTTTTTTTTAAGGTCACTAACAAGCGATAACACAAATAATCAAAGGACACAAGGTCCAATAACCAATCTGGGAACAAGGAGTCCCAACTCTCTGAAGATGAAAACACCTGCGCATGACGTGCTAACTCATTGGCAACCTTATTACAAATACGAGGCACAAAACTAAAAACAACATCTACTTTACTAGTAGCAAAATAAGAGCTATCTACTAATATTGAACCGAACTCATTACAACATTGATCGCCCGACATAATAAGATCAATAATAACATTAGAGTCACTTTGCACCAACATTTTGGAATATCCCAAGTTGATAGCACTAGCCAAGCCAGATGCAATATATGGCCTCCAACACTGCCAGAATAAAATCAAAATTGTACCAATACAATAGCTTGCTGAAGCAAACAGCACCACCCACACACTGTTACGAACACAATAACCCAATCCCATCGCTAGGTCATCATTTACAAAAGAAGCATCACAGTTGATCTTCACTTAATCTGATGCCAGAGCAGCCCAATTTTAATTGCTAGGCAAAAACGAGCCAGCCTCCAACCCGTGCACAGCATCAAACCCTTCAATAAAACCAATGGCTTCAGCAAAAAAATTGTTCGGACTTTTGCCATCTAGCAAAACCCACACGTCTCTCATCCGTGCTGGATGTCTTTATGAGTGCATTCAGCAACCAATTCTATAATTATTGAAGACACAGTTGTCACTAAATTTAGGTAATAACTTAAAATATGAAAATATGTAATAAAATAAAAAAATTATTCATGTAGTAAATATTAAAATAAAATTGAAGTTATTAAATTAAATCTTACCCCTATTAACATTAAGGGAAAGCACAACTAAGCTCTCGGATCCACGATCGCTTGACAATACTTGACAAGTTATTTTATACTATAGTTGGAGAAGATCTGAGAGAAGCATCAATGCAACTATAAATTGTAAAAAATAAAATAAAATGGAGAGTCGCAAAGGATACATAGAGAACTAGAGGAAATGAAAAATCCTTATAAACATTGTTGACCTAAAATTCTGATAATTATTAATTGTCATATTGAGCGCAATTATCCAAATGTACAACAACGAACTCATGCGTCTATTTATTAAGTGTTGCTTTTCTTCAAAATAAAATATTAATTAAGGCTAGCAACATAAAAAATGAAAAAAAAAAATACTTCAAATACACTACACCATTTCTCGCTAACTAGCACGCTAATTTGGCACGGTTGTTTACTGTGCCAAATTTTGGCAGGTATTGTCACGCATTTGGCACGGATTAAGGCCGTACTAATTTGGTACTGCTCATTACAGTGGCAAAAGCGTACCGATCTGCATCTTCTCTTTCCAACCCTTTGACCAAATCTCCCACCCTTTTGAAAAGTTAATTTTGAATTATTTGAAGCTTCCCGCCATAATTTTGTAAACTTTTTGAAAAAAATTTAAAATTCAATCCAATTTTTTTAAAAAAGAAAAATCATAAGGAAATAAATTGTTTTTTTAACTTTTTATGAAAAAAATTAAAATTTAAATGAAAATTATGTCTAGTACCTGGATCCCATTTTTCTCGAAATAAATCTATTTTGACTCTTATGTATTATTATTTTGAAAATTTTATATGTTTTATTATATTTTATTTTAAATATACTACTTTCATTTTGGAAACATGTACAATTAAACCTTTTGATAACTAATATTCAATAACTTAATGATTTTACTATTAAATTTATTTTTTTAGGAACAAAGTACTTAATGGATATTTTAAAAATTTGAAATTATAATTTTCAAAAATGCTATTTTATAATACTCATTATTATACTAAAATTAAATTTAATACTAGTTATACTACATCACGAAAACTTTTTAGCTTGTACAATTGAAATAGATAAGTAAAGTAATTCTATCTTACCTATATCTTTAATTTATAGCAAAATAGTAGTACTTAGTCACAGAGAATCACCAATACAGCTAAAATAAATAACTGTATATCTTTTAGCGGGAAAATACATAATTGTAATCTTAATAGCAGCACATGGTGTATCCTTGGTGAGAGTCTATATTGTTAATCTAGCATTGAAAATTACTACAAAATGATGTTAATTGAGAAATATGAAGAACACATTCATTAACCACTGTACCAAATGCATCTTCTTAATGTAAGTAATTACTAAGAATCATATTACACGTATATAGAGTGTGTCACTAGACTAGTAGGGGAATTCATGGTTATAACTTGAGATATTGCTCGTATAAAAACTAGGGGTGTGCATAATCCAATCAAATACGCTCAAACTAACTGATCCAATCTAATCAAATTTTGATTGGATTCGGTGAAACTAGTGGATTGGTTTGGTTATCACCTTAGCGAAACCAATGTCAAACCGATCCAATCTAACCTTAACTAAAACTGACACTTGTCTCTACATAATTGATTATTATTATACACTAGGTTATTAATATAGATCAGGTTGCACCTAATTATTTTACATATATAAAATAACCGAACAAGTAAACCCTAATTTATTTATCTTTTATTTAATTTACTAATGAATTAGACTTTAATATGGAATTACTTAATTTAGATTTTTATTTTAGTAATGGAAGGAACTTTTTATTTATATTTTCTTGACCATTGTGAAGTTGATTGAATTTGTTTTGAATGTTATTAAAATTTAAATAATCCTATCTGTACAAAAGACATTGGTTTCGAACAATTCCAATGACAAATTGGATTGGATTTTGAAATCAAGTCGGATTGGATTTTGAAATCAGGTTGGATTGAATTGGATTAATTAGTGAATTGTAATAAATATATTGGTTTCAAAGCGATACATACCCCTAATAAAAACAAGATATTAGCATCTTGTTAGCTCATTAGATCTTAAAGTTAATAAATTCTTTCAAAAGAAATACTGTAAAAATCTTTAATGATATTCTATAAAACCTCCATTTAGTTATAAAAAAAAATAAAAAATCGGCCTTAAATTGGGCCAATTATATAATTATATATAGTAATAACCTCTACATTGTAGTAAATTATAGACATGGTTGCTTGTAGGGATGTTACGGTCAATTTAAAAATTGATTGACCTGACTAAACCGATCTATAAATACCTGAAAGAAAAAAGCCAAAAATAAATAAACCAAAACTGAATGTTTCGATCCAGGTTCAGGACTAGCTTGTTTTGAACTAAACTAAATTATAAAAATTTACCCAAAATCACGTCATTTTAGAGTGTGAGGTGGTGTTTGGTTAAAATTTTAAAATTAAGTTTTTTAAAATTTTACAAAAAGTCAACTTTACTTCACACTTTTTAAAATTCACATCACTTTACATTTTCTCTCATAAAATTTTTAAAACACCATAAATTTAAATTCAAAAATTAGAATTAGATAAAAAAAATATATTTGAAATCTACTCATCGGGATCTAAAAATAAGATTCATTGCAACTATTTTTTGAATTTTTTTCATAATTTTTTTTTAAATTGGTTGAAAAAACTCCAAAACAATTAAATTCATTTTCAACCTATTTTTACACTTCCCAAAAAATTATTTAAAAAACATATTTTAAAAATATCAACCAAACCAAACAAACCTTATATTTTTATTTTACTTTTTTTTTTCTCTAGACTAGTTTTAACCCTAACTCAACAATACTTCTCAGACTCCCCTTTTTAAATCTCTTCCGCTTTTTCTCTCTCCCTCTCTCTACTCTACCCCCAAATCGACTTGATGTCCCGTACTCTCATCGCCGATCACCTTCCGCCGACAAGCGACACACTCACACACAGGTCAATCTTCTCTCTTTATATAGCAATGTGTTGTCCCGTACTCCCGTAGTCTCAGATCTATATATATATATGCACGCCGTTGCTCATATTGTGGATTGTGGGTCTTTGATTTAGTTGTTGCTTTCGGCCTCTCTCTGTCAAAGGCACCCACAAGAACGAACGCCAATCGCTAGAGCCTGTGGCTGCCTTTTAATCAGGTATATGTCCCTTCTTTAGTCTCCTCTCTTCCTTCCTTCTTTGAGGTTTCACCTAGGGCTTTATTTTATCTTTATTCTTGGCTTTCTTGCTTTTGGGGTGATTAATCATGGGGATTTTAGTGCTTTTTAGGATTTTTGAATAGAAAGGGTTTTCTATATTTTAGGCACGGATTTTAGAAAATAAGAACTTTGAATGAATTTTTTTGTTTTTTTTTATAACCAACTTGATTCAAAAAGAAAATAAAGAAATCATGTTAAAAAGATTAATAATGAAAAATAATCATACAAGCATAACATGGGTTTTTTATTGAATGTTTGAACTTTAGTAGTTTTTGATTTTGTTTTGTTCGTCAGAGGCTTTAACATGGAGGTATTATTAGTGTTCTTTATCCGGTAACAAGTGGTTCTAGAAAAGAGATGAGGCCGCGGGGGTCTAACCTCAATGCCTGGGAATATCCACTATTTCCTTTTTTTTTTAATCCTTCACTTTCTTTTTCATGGAAAATTTGAATTTTGTTGAATTTTCTTGTGCATAATTACGATAGTTGGTAGGAAGCTTGATTTAAATGATACTCAAAATGTCTTTCGGCAATGCAAAATTCATGCGTTCAGGTACTTAATCTCATTTTCTTTTGTTTTGAGTATATGGGTTTCAAACTTGATTTATCGTCATTAAAATTTATGAATTTGTGATTGTTGTATTAAGAAAACTTGGATATATATATAGTATTATATCTGAATTTCATGTATTATGTGATTACGAGTTACACAAGCTATCCTTAGGAATATCCTCACACACGCATTGAAATAGGACTAATCCCAGTTTAGGATGTTGGCTGTGCTTGGCCACAAAAGCTTCGAAATTCAACTTTTGTGGCTATGAGTTGCGCCACAATGCCTTTGACATGGCCAATATCTAGTATTATATATAGTTGGATGTCAATATCTCTTAATTTGTTTCAGTGTGTTTTTGTGATTGAATTACAAGGTGTGGTTTAATCTAATACACATGTCAGGATCTAATGCATTGAACAAGTCAAGCTCATGTAGAGAAAAAAAGGATCTATGTTAGAAGTCTTTTTAGTGGTAGGCTCCGCTAATATAATTTGTTAATCTTAGCCTATCTGTTTCCATGTTGATTTTTACACCCTCTTAATTCAAAATATCCAGTCTTTGAAATTTAGAGAGGCGAAAATTGAAGCACATCGGCTCAAATGATAATTGGCAAGGCACAATCTGTACATTTTTTGAATTCTACATCCCTTATTTACTTTAGTTACTAGATTTACGAACAACCTACATAAAAAATTGTAGGTTAATTTTCATATTCATAGTTTAGTTTATTGAAGCTACACATTCTACAGATGCTCTATATTCGAAGGCATCAGAGAACTTTTTAACTAACATTGAGAAATTCGTAGTGCTTAGGTATTCAATATATTTCTTGTTATTTTCTTGAATTGGTGTGTATATAGTCTTTGTATCCAGATCACAACATTCCATTTAACTATGTATAACCCATATATGCTACTAGTTTTTGCTATGTAGTAATTGTATTTATTCCTTGGTTGCCATTTTTGTTTACCTTTTTACTTGCTACTTTCCTCTCTTATAGTTAGCATATCTTGATTTGTAATTTTTATTCCGTGTCTATAAAGGTGACGAGATCCGAAGCATCCCCTGGTGATGACATATATCAAAGTGGCAATTTTTCAATTTGAGGTACATATTTTTTCCGGCTTTTGAAAAAATTTTATGGGGCTCATGTTCATTGAGAATGTATTTCAGTTGTCATAACAATTAATTGTTCTCTTAATCTCTGATTAATTTTTTCTTATAAATTTCATGCAGTTTTTAAATTGAACTTATATACCACTGCTGCTCTTCTCTTCTTGATCTTAATTTTTTTTTGTTCTTTCTTTTTTATGGCATGATATGGTCTCGTATACCATTTTGCCCAGGGGAGTGTAATATCGTAAGAAGTGCTCAAGGAAGGCACTCTAAAGATCATCAATAATGTATATTTTTAATAGCTATCTTGTAAAATATTTATTTCTTAATTGTTGTGATACATTTATATGACTGAATTTATTCTTATTTAAATTTCTAATGGGATTGAATTGTATGAAATGGTTTATTTTTTTCAATTTGGTAAATGGTTGCTTTGCTTTGTTTCATATATATATATATACAATTTATATGCGTTCTGCAAATATATAAATGTATTTTTTTTATTAAATTATGTAGTTTGACACGGTTTAAAACAGTGCAAAAAACGTGCTAAAGTTGTGCCAAAGTTTAAACTAAATCGGCCCGTGCAATGAAACATGTTTGAACTAGGGAGAGCCACGTGTCTCACAATTGGCACGGTCGGCAGCCGTGCTTGATTAGCGCCAAGTTCTATGAATTTGGTACCCTTTGACCAAAATATTGCACACTTTTAGCACGGTGCGGAGCCGTGCTAATATATTTGGTACGCCAGTATTTAGCACGGCTCGGAGCTGTGGCAATCTCGGTCAGCCACGGCGTAAAACCGTGCCAATTAGCGAATTTTGGTGTAATGATAGAATACATAGGTAGGTCATAAAAATATTGGCCACATCAATCACCATTGGAAAAACCTTAAAAGGTCTAGGGGGAATCAAAGATAAATACTCATAAGGCATGGCCTGAAATAGAAAAACACGACCAAAAGATACCTTCCAAAAAGAGTCTCCCCTTCATGCCGAAATGCCACCGAGAGCAAGAACAATTCTTCATAGTTTCGAGTCAGATCTCCACCCAGAGATACACCTCCATATCTAATAATTTACTCTAAGATATAAGTGAAAATCCACTCAATACTTATTCTTCGTTTGTAGTGATCCATATTCTTACTGGGGACCATCAGTTGCAACCAGCACCGAATTTCTGGTATTAGTGTCGCTTAGGTCTAAAAAGATTCATATCGGGTTTACGCCCTTTCAATTTTACCTTTATTCAATAGGTCTTTCTGTACGGACTAGCAACCATACACATATGTGGAAGCACTCATTATACGTAGAAAATGCCAGAATTGACTGCAAGGCTGGCCAAGATGATAGCTGAATTAGGAGGTCAAGCCTAGACCCCTTGGGGTAGACTATCACTATACAAAGGTTATTGCCGTATTTAAAAATGATGAGGCTGAGAGGGATATAAACTTGCAACCATCACAATATTTGATATTCTTAACCCAAAACAAGAACCAATAAATCTATATTACAGAATATTATTTTGGACCAAAATTTTCTCTAAAAAGTCTAAGAATCTAATTATTAAAAATATACATGTTATGGCATGCATTAGTTCCTCACTCTTAGATAATTTTTATACACACATCAATATATCACATTAAAGTTAAAACGATGCCAATAATATATACATAAAATAAACTCACACACCAATAATTTTGTCTACATTAAAAATGCCATAAGTTAATATGAAAAATTAGAAATTTAATAAAATTTTAATATTTAAAATCTATTAATCAAGATCAACTAAACAAGATCCATCATGACTATAGAATTATGTAAATAAAAAATCAAGAAAAATTGTTGAGTAACATTTGAGGATATACGTTATGTGTTTGTACATTATTGGCATTCCAGTTTGTCGTTTTTAGGAGTGTTTACGGTATATCAATCCAATTTTTTTACTATTTTCAAATCCTACTTACAGACGTGGTTGTATTATTTTCACATTTGGCCTCGAGTTTAATTTCTCAAAAAAATATTTTGCCGAAATGAAAATTTGATTAAAAGATATATTCTTAAAAAAATTTAAAACAAGTCGGTCAAATTCTGTCTACTTTCAATTTTTTTCAACATGAAAATATACTGAAACTATTTTGGTTATTCAAAACGTTAGACTATGCTAGACAATAGACTCAAAATAGACTGATTGATGTTTGTCAATTTAAATTTGTCACACATTACTCTTGTTTATCTTATTATCATATCTTATTTATTTTATCGTACCGGATAGCACGGGTATACTAAAAAAATAAAGCACAGGTTGTCCACAATTATGATACAAATCAATAGGGTATTTTCGACCTTTTCATAAAATATACTACATTGAAATTCATAGACAAACAAAAGGGCACTCTTCTAAGTAGTTATGGTATGCTTCCTCCTGCCAGGTCATCCTTTAATACAATGAGATTTATTCAACAACCACTCCTACAATTATTGAAGAGACAATTGTTACTACACACACACACATATATATATATATTAGACCACACGCACAGGTGATGCGTACGCTACTTATATATATATATTTAATTAAAGAATAACATTTAATAAAAGAGAAAGACGGTCTAGTGGTTAAGAAGCAAGTTAGCTTGTTAAATGTTGGCGGTTTAATTTTTGTTGATAGCAATTTTTTTTTGATGAATTACAAAAATTTGACACAGCTTCATACGGTTGAATTGAGGCTTGGCTTTATAATATAAAGTAGATATATTCAAGCAAGGTATTATGACCATGAACATTTGCACCAAAATGAAAAATTTTGTCCATGTCACAAATATCTTAGAAAAAGTTACTAAAATTGACCACTTTAACATTATAAAAGTGAAAGCACGACAACTTTGACAAGCTCTCGGACCCATGATATATCTACATCTTGATAATACTTCACAAGTTATTTTAGAGTAGTTAGTCATGGGGAAGTTTTTAATCTTCTACAACGATTGTAGAAGATCTAAGAAAAGTTTCAATGCAACTATAAAACGTAAAAAATGGAGCATGGCAAATGACACATTAGTTACGGTGTTAAGTTTTACGGGGGTTAATTATGTTTAATTATTATTATTTTAGGGATTTCTAAAATAATGGAAATATGAGAGATGGAAGAAGTGGATGAAAGGTAGGAAATTATGATGGAGGAATAGTATTTCTGACTTGTGGAGGAAGAAGAATGTGGCAGACGGATTAATTGTTTTCTTTTTTGTAAGTCAAGGAGGAATTAATTGTTGAAAGATGAATTGTGGCTGTGTAGAAAGGTTTGAAAACTAAAAGGAGTGTAATAATGACAGACAATGCAGACAACACTTACTATTGAACTAGAAGAAAAATTTTCGAGGGTCATGGTAATGCATCCACCAATCAGAGGATCATGTTAATGATTTGTTTTCCGGGGGCGGGGGGACGAGTGTCAACAAATCTAGACTCGAAAGTTTCTCGGGGATGTGATTGCAATGGGCCTCTAGTCTATTATTGTTACAGACCCATTACTTTATTTTACTTGATGTTGGGTTGATAGTATATAATTGTGATATTATTTAATGTTTCGGCAATAAGAGTGCATAAAGTTGTATTCATAGAATTAATGATTTTCATTACATTGTCTCATCTCGTGGGGGTGAGCATGAGGCAATAATGAGTATGGTTCTACTCAGAGGTGGACCCAGGATTTTTTGGAGTAGTCGGCTAATAGTAATAGATAAAAAATTATAAAAAAATAAATTAAAAGTATAACCATATAGTGAGTTACATAAATTTAAGGGAGTTATATAAATTTGTGGGCTTATAATATTTGAGGTGGGTTAAGGGATGGGCTAAAATTTAACAAAGGGGTGGGCTTATATTAATTTTTTTATTTTCTTTAGTAGTGCTAGTAGGGTTTTTAAAATTTTGCCCTGTACTATAGCCCGCTCTGTCCCCCCTAGTTCCGCCCCTGGTTCTACTAAAAAAGGCTGTGCATTCGACACGCTACACATGCAACTTTAATACTTTGATAAGCTACAATTGAATGCATCCGCACGTTCAGATAGTTGAAGCTTGTTGCATAAAATTATTGGATTTGTTAAAAAATCTTGAATTACTTTTCATCGTTAGTATATAATTTATTTGTTGTCATTTGATTGATTTGGTATCCGAAACGGTTCTTCGGAAGTGTCTCAAAATTCAAAAGTGCCTCAAAAAACATATGCCCGAGCTCTCTCTTTAGAAACATTACAAAAGATCTCTCCTCGAACTGTTTCTTTAGAAGAGCCACAAAAGATATCCCCTCGAGTTGTGCGCCAACTCAAGACTGCTGGATTAGAATCGGACACTTCATCTCCTTCAAACCAAGCAAGGACACCCAAGAATATTAGTCCTAAAGTTGCTGACTGCCGGTCACCCAGAAGCGCGCCCAGTGTCAAAGGTATGGTAAAACTAGTGGCCAATTTGCATTGTAATTTGCGGCAGATTGGAGCCCAATTTGTGTTGTAGTTTGCATCGCAAACTGTAGCAGATTTGCGCAAATGGCAAAAAAAATGCATCCAAACTGCAGTAGATTTGCATATTGCAATGCCAAATGCACTCCAACTTAAAAAACTTTTATTTTGCTTTTGTTCTCTCTCATTTCCTTAGTTGAATGGCATATTGCAAGCACTATCATCGGAGCCTACAACTCCTAACACCACAGCAAGTAGTGTAGTTTGGTATATGTAATTTGATTATAATATTAACTATTAGTTTGTTGATTGGCTTAAAATATCTATTATTGGTTTGTTGATTGGCTGCCAAATGATTAGAATATGAAATTAAGAATCTTGGTTTGAAATATTAGTTAACTGTCTTTAGATAGATTTAGAGGATTCAATATAGAAATGTGGCTTGGCATTGAAAAGAAAGTACGATTAACATGCATATAAGCACGCAGCTTGCAGCAGTTTGAACCGCATCAGTTTGGCCCAAAAACTACAGCATATTGTCACCCAAACTGCAACATTTCACATCGCAATCTATAGCAGATTGGTACCGCAAACTGCAGCAATTAGGCACCTAATTTGCAATAAATTGGCACCCAAACTGTAGCAAATTGAAACTGAACTAAACTTTATATATTGTTGTGAAATGGATTCCAAAAATGAACTAAACTAAACTTGCTTCATTTACTATAAATATAGCTTCAACTACGGTTAAGAAAGGTCATGGAAAAACAAGAGGTAAAGGTTTAGAAAAGATAAATAAGGCATCCAAGACCTTGATACCTATTGAGATTGTGAAAGGAAAGGGGAGGCCATTTGATGCCAAACAATCTTCCAAGTTAACAAGTGAGCTTGGAATAATAGCTCGTAATCTCATTCCTATGCCCACGAGGTGGAAATCATTTAAAGATGAGGACAAGCAAATAGCCTTGTAGATAACTATTATGATTAATTATTCTTATGAAGTTCAAATATTAAATGCAGAAACGATGTGAAATTAACGAAAACAATAGAGCACAATTAAAGATCAAGCACAATCATGGCTCCAAGCCATTTGTGGTAGCACGCTATGAACATGTCATTGTCATTTTAGATTATAATTTCTCTTTCTGAGATGTAAAGTTAACTCATTTGCTTTTAATTATACAGTGGAATCCAGTGACTAATGAGGAGCCTGGTCGGATTACCTTCTACGAGGAAACTCACAAGACTGATGAGAAGTGGACATATCCAGAAGCTGAATCACAATTTGTAAGAACAATTATTAAGAATGTTTGTTAAAGTTGAATACTAATTATAGTTGGATTTTTTAGCCGCCCTTTGGAGAATGGACTTAAGCTTTTTAAATTATTGCTTTTTTATTATGCCTATTAATCCTTTAATTTTGTAGAAAGAGAGAGAGAATTTGAAAAAATAATTATAATATAACTAATGATAAGGCAGGAGGTCGAGATCTTGGTATGAGATTGGATTATATTAAAGGCCTTGGATATGGTCCTAAGCCAAACACATCCACATCATCAAATCGGAGGAATGTAGAATTGGAAGAGGCTCTTAAGGAGACTAAAAAGGAGAATGAATTTCTAAAGGAATAGGCGAAGACTCAGAATGAGACTATCCAGAATATCTTAGCTAAGCAAGTTGAGTATGTCAAGCTCTTTAAATCTATAATGGAGATGGGGCTCCCTCCAAATACATCTTCAACTCCATCAACTACCTGGTATAACATTTAACTTCATCGCTTTAATCTTTTAAAGATTTAAATTAATTCTACGTAGTTTTGTAGTTTGGATTTTCACTTGAACCCCATTGTTGATTACCGAGAGTTTTTGCTTTATTTGAACCATATTATTGCTCTATTTTAGGGTTGAATTATATAAGATTTAATAGCAATCTAATGCAATTTGGACTGTAGTATGTAGTGCAAATCTGATGCATAATGTACTGCAATATGCAGTGTAATTTGGTGCAGATTACAATGCAATCAGGACTGCACATTACACCACAACAATCTACCATTGTTAGTATTTTTTCACTATTTTGAGACTAGTTATTTGTTGCTTTTAGATGTTAGATGTTTTGATCTTTTACTAGGTACCATATGATGCTTTTTTTTCTGTAAATTTGAAGTTTACTAGGCTGTTTTTCTATTGAATTTTTTAGGGCCAAATACACTATTTGAAGGTTGTTTATTATGCTCTATATGGCTGCGAGTTTAAGCTTAATTTGAACCCCATTAATGGACTATTTTAGAACTGAATTGGGCCTTTGTTGTGTATGTTTTAATTACTCGCAAGTGCACTAATCGAACACTAGTATAGCTTAGGCAAGAGCGAGGTCGAACCCTAGGGACTTGACGGATGGAACGTACGTATCTTTCTCACTAATTCTAATTAATTCATAATTTAGCTTAAAATTTGAATGGGATGATTTATCAACTAAGAATACGAATAAAATAATAAACTAGTAAAAATACTAATGAAATAATCAATTAATAAAATACTAGGGTGGCAGAGTCATATATTTGATATCATGTTCCTAGTATTCATGCCCAACAAACTCTACTCTTGTCAAGCACTAATTTGGTCTCTCGACTCTATTAGATGCGGAAAATAAATTAAATTAAGCCCAATTAAATTAAATTGTCCAAGTGTTAATTTTTCCACAGCCAAACAACTTTATAAAATCAAAACACTCGATATATCCGTCAAAACACACCCTATATCCGCTCTCAACAAATCATAACGTGAATCCAACAAAAAATAGTGAGAATCTAATCTTATTTTTCATCAATTAAAATAGGCATTCAATAGGAAAAAATATTTTTAATATTAAAGCATTAAATTGGTAGAGTCAGTTGGCATGAATACGTGCAAGGGAATCAATCAAATATATTCATCCTCAACCCTAGAAAATAACCTAGCCTACCATGCTCGCAATTAAAACATAATACATAATTAAATAATGCATAATTAAATAAATTAAATACTTACTTGGCACGCACAAATAAATAAATAATTCTGAATTAGATCTGTTGACCTTAAAGTCAATAAATCTTATTTTGATAATTACAATAAGTTAATAAAGTGTTATTTAACTCGGTTGTTCCAATGATGATATCCATTTTAACCGATATATCTTCCGACCAAGTATAACTTCAAACCGAAGCAAATCTCACACAAGCTTTACAAATGCCTCTACTCACAAGAAATGAACTCAAGTGATATACATGTGCTATACAAAGTCAAGAAAAGATCTAGATCATTAAGCAAGTGAAGATATGCACAAGAATGATCTCTACATGTTCTACAAGTTATCAAAACCAAGAAAGGATCAAGAACATCAAACAAGTGCAGATACGCACAAGAAAATCAAGCATCACGAAGACTCGAAGTATCTTTAAATTGAGTGAGTGCTTAGATTTTATGTAAAGATACTTTATTGATCAAATCCCTATAACTCAAACATATTCTTGCATCTTTTAAAGATTGATTCAAACTAGCTTGAAATTGAATTTATTTGAAAAACATCATTTTACAAAAACCGAGTTTCAAAATAAATTCATATTAATTTTAAATGATAAAATTTTAAGTTATAATAAAAATAGGTATCTTAGAAACATATCTTTGAGGTTCAAAAATCATTATAATTTTATTTGGAACTAAATTATTAAATTGGAAAAATATTTTTATTTTACATTTAAAATTCGCTCAATTTTTGTCCAGTTTTTCTCTAACGGTAAAATGGAGGCCTTCCCAAACTCCGATCATTTTAAAAATTTTACAATAGTTAGACAACATCTCCTGGAAAATTTGACTAAGATTTGAGCATGATCCAACGGTCTAATTGGGAGAAATTAACAAAACAATTTTGAATATTTTTGTCAAAACTAGCTGTTGGAAAGTTTGAAAATGTATACCTTGGAGCCAAAACTTCTCTTAATCATTCCCAATGGCCATATGGTTTTGCAAGCTATATATATGATGTCTTAGACATGTTTTAACACACTTGAATCATTCTACAAACTTATTTTACATATATACAAAGTTGTTCAAGTATTCAATTCATTTTATTGATCAAATTCTTCATTTTTGAGCTATATACTTTGATCAATTTTGATATCTCATAGTGTGAGCTTCATTTGTATTTTGTTATACACAAGAGAGATATTGTACATTGGTGTTAGCCACCAAAACTTATTCAAATCATATTTGTGAGAGGTGTATCTCATAGAATAGCAAGAGGGATTTCTTGTGAAAGTATTGATGGTGTTTCAATACTTGTAAGAGTGTGTGAGAAGAATAGACTTGTAGAGGTTTGATCTTCACCCGGAAGGAGATCGATTATAGTGGAAATTCTCGGGGAACTAACTGAACGCGGAGTAGGTGGAATAAGCCGAACCGTGTGGACAAAAAATCTTCGACTTCAAATTGGTTTAATCTTTCTTACTCAATCTCTTTATTTATTTGTTATATTAATTGATTGAAGTTGCTTATATTATTGCTTATTCTTGGGATTGATTATTTAATTGATTGTTTTCCTTGATAAACTTATTTAACTAAGTTGCTTTGCTTAAATATTTTAAAAACGTTTTAATTCCGCATTAAGTTTTAAAACCCTATTCACCCCCCCTCTAGGGTATTTTCCGACCTACAAGATCCGCCTTAAAATAAATCTGCTCCAGCGTACATAAAATAAAATACTTCGTAATTGATCCAAAGTAAATTAACAAATCTAAACAAGAGTGAATGTACTGAATAAAGAAAAAAACTGCAGCGTTTTTATTGAGAACTATGCACGGCTAGAAAAAAATAAATAAAGTGTTGTTATTCTTCTCGAAAACGGTGCCTAAAAGAAGAAGAAAGAAAGGAAGAATAGCTATTGTTCGATAAGGAAGAAAGGAGGAGAGAAAAAAATAAAAAAAAAACAAATAATGGCTGCTGTCCTCTCTCTCGAAAACCCTTGCCCCTTTTTATAATTGAAAAGCTTTAATTGTGGGCTTTGGATCTATTGGATGGGCTGCTGCATGGCTGGATCGTGGACTGCTGGAACTCGGCTGGATGGGCCTGAATTTAATTGGCCCGCTAGAATTAATTATTTGGTGCACTGATTGTATTTTAGACATAACTTCGCGCTCCGAACTCCGATTGACACAAGGTTTTCGCCCACGCGTAGCTAACTCAAAAATCTAGAACTTTCGTCTTGGAGATTTCTTCAAATTCCGTACGGATTAGGGCCCGAAATTTATTGAATTCGAGCCTTGCGCGCAGCCATTTTTTCCTTTAATTGCAAGCTTCTCGATTTAATTCCAAATACCTGAAAAGCTCCAAAAACACAACAAACATAGTAATATATGCTCTTCAAGATATATATTAGTGCCCTAAATTGTACCAATTTCTTGGCACATCAGCCTTCTTGTTGTTATTGATTGACGTGCATATGTATTGATATATACTTGTAATCTTTTATATGCAGATTGATGGTGATGGATGCGACAACTTGCAAAACAATTTGGGAGATCTTTTTTAGACTAGTGATCGGATATGGGAGACCCCTTTTTGTTATAATTAATGGAACTTTTAAGTTTTTGAAACTTTTTGGGTAGCATTTTATGCACATTGATGACATGTACTTTGAAGGGTTTTGTATTTAGTGTATAACATTTTAAGCACAAGGAATGACATATACTAGATGGTTATTAATTATATATATACACCTTTGATTAACCCATTACTCCTTTTACCCATTTGATTGAATGTTTTCATAAGTTAAATATGATGTAATGTTTATATAGATTAAATGAGCTTGAAAGGATAGTATAATTGATTACATATTTTGTACAAATTAGAATAAACCCAAAATATTTTACTATTGCAACATAGAATTCGTCATTAAAAGTAGCAAATCATATTGTGACGAATTTTTTCGTCACTACTATTTGCAGGGTGATAATTCATTTGTTACATCTTGTGACAAAAAAATACCCTTCCGTGACAAAATATTTTGTTGCTAAATGTTTCCCTTTTATAACGAACCATTTTCGTCACCTATAGATACATTTTTGTGACGATAAACTTTGTCACGTATTAGTTTACATTTTGTGACAAAAACACTATTTCGTCACGGATTACATACCATTCACGACAAAGATGTTTCGTCAACTATTGTAAACATTAGATGACCAAATATTTTTTTCGTCGTGGAATATCTTTCGCGATGCGACTTTTGCGACAAAGTCGTGACAATGTACTTTTCGTCACATAAAGTTTTTTATGCCAAAAAATTGCCCTTTAGTGACGACATTCTTCGCCACATAATGTCAAATTTGTTGTAGTGCTCCTAATAAGAAAATTTTGAAAAAATGCCCTCTAGTAATGGCTTAGTCCTTGTGATTTAAATAGAAGAACTTGAGAGGATTGGCTAATTCCTAGAATCATTTATTCCAAACCTAAAATTGGAACCAAACGCGAAAATCGTTTTGGTATGGAGAATTTAGCATTCCCAGAATGGTTTAAATCTTGGACTAAATGAACCCTAAAAGTATATTTAAGGCCTTGCTTGTTTTGTGGAAAACAAAGTGGGCAAGTTGAAAGAAAATGAACAATTTTGTGGGGTAAGTTTCAAGTTTCTTCAAAATAGGGTGAGTAGAAAGTTTTGGTGGGTCCATCCAATATTTTCCTTAATGAACCTTTACATGAAATTAGGTAATTAATTTAATATGAAAGTTCATTTTTTATTAGAAATCTAAATTGAAAGGTAATATGGATTTATAAAAGAATTTTCATATTGGTAGATATAATTTTAAATTTTAAAAAAAATGTGAAAGTTAATTCAAAATTGACATAACTCTATGGTGGATATGCAGGTAGTATTGGAAATAGTAAGATTGTGGTAGATTGTAAGTGTAGGTTGCCTAAATTTTATAGCCCGACCCACTAAGATAATTCGAGAAACGAGTTAGAATGAAAGGAAAAGAAGGTGAGGTGTGACAAGGTTTTTTTTTGGGTATGGTAGGTTTCCCCGGCAGCGTTTATGCTGATCCAGTAGTACGTCCTCTGTTTTCTGTGTGTGTAGTTACTATATTGAGCTCTTAAGCCAATATTAATGGTCTTACAAGCTTTTTCTCTCTAAAACAGATTAAGTAAACTAGCAACTATTTGCCCAAATACTCAGTAACCAACCCTTTTCTCGAGCCTCCCTCTTCTATTTATATGTATAGAATTAGGGTTAGACTTGTTCATTAGGGTTGACAGTAAAATGAATAAAGAGGGTAAGACTTGGATAATACTCCAGCCTTTATTCCCTTATCCACTACTAACAACTTCTAAATTCGTACGTTGGTAGTGGAGCAGTAAAGAATTGTACGATTCTGTATAGACATGTATGATTTGGTATGATCCTATCCATGCATTTCTCACACGTTCCACATGTGCTATGGCACGTGCACCCTTCCTTGGGGGTCTCGACCCCGACTGTCTGTCTCGGCGTGCTTGGGCGTCCTTGCTTTAGCATGTCTTCTCGTTTTTCTTCTTCATTTGGGCATGGCCCGTCAATTAGGCCCAGGGTATAGGCCTTAGACCAAGTTGGATTGGCCCAATTTACCTTAACCAAATTTTATGCTCCCTCAATTGCCCCCTCAAGCACGCGATCTCATCAAATAGGATGGGGATCATGTACTTGAGCCTATTCTTCGACTGAAAGCTTTCTCAAATGACCCGGCCCGATTCCACGTGCCGATCATCGGTCTGGTCACTTAACAATGTAGGGCTTAATCCACTCCTTTTGGATTCGTGATTATTTTTCCTCTCATTGCGCGCTTTCTAAAGGTATAACTGCCCTTCGAATATTGTGTTGAGTATGTGTCATTATCATGTGCCTATTCTTCCAAAGAGAAAAGACCTTTGCTCTTGAAAAGATCTTTTATCTCCATTTTAGGGTTTAGCAAATCAGTTTCCTCCTTCTTTGTACATTTTGTATCCTTCCCGAGCTCGTCTTCGCATTTTACTTCTTGTTCACCCAACTATTATCTCTGTCGTTCAACCCTCTCAAAGCCCTAGAAATGGGTCGTTATCAATTAGGAACCGAGGAGAGAAAGAAAGAATTTTACCGTAATTTTTTCCTGAGCAGTTCGAATTTGAGGAAATTGAAAGTGATGGAGATGTGATTTATAAGAAAGTTATGTTCGACATCGGCGCGTATCCCATATACAAGTCCTATTTTGAGCAAGCTAAATTGCGGGTTCCTTTTAACCCATTACTGGTCGATTTTCTTCATCGAACTCGCCTTCACCTGAGTTAAATGGTTCCCAACACAGTCAGAATCATATTGGGTTTGGCCGAGGTGAATATGAGATTTAATATGCAGCTCGATTTTTAGGACATCGCGTACTGTTATTCTTTCAATTTTCCCAATCTGAGGGTAGATGGAGTTTGAATGGGAGACCGAACACCCCAGCCCTAATTCTTGGTTTACGGGATTCTGGTAAGTACATGTACGGCGACGCGATGGTTCTAAAGAGGAATGTGGAGCCCAATCCCACTAGATTCTCAATTCCCAAGCAGCGCGGCCAACTTGGTAAGTCATCGTCGAGCCTTATATAGTGTTGTATAACGTCCTTTGCTTTTCGATTCTTATCTAAGTGTTGCTTTCACCTCTTGCAGATGATAGGTTGTTCACTAGACCTGCTTGGGGTATCGTTCATTACAATCAACTGAACGCCATCGCCCGTCACACCGGAAATGGTGATGGCACTATAATGAATCATCTTAGGGTGGGCCATAACCTTCTGGGTTATCACCCTGATTGTACATCCTTTCTTAACAGGACTTCCCCAGGCAACTGGATAGGAGACTAGCTAGAATCTCCTATTCAGTATCAATTGTTCGGCCAGTATCATATCCTCAACCAGGATGTTCGAGCTGACGCACAGAGAACTGCACACAAAGCTACCGAGGGTCCGGCCGAGACAGCTTCAAGTCAGCCACAGAAAAAGTGCTAGAAGAGTAAGGCCCAGATATCCGCTATTGTGAACGTTTTGGCAGTTCCCGCTGTCGACGAGGGTTCGGCTTCTCCTATTACATTCGACGCACTGATTCCATCGTCACTTTAAGTTACCGTCATGGACGATATCCCGACTGTGGCTCCTCTTTCGAAGCCAAACCAAGGGGTTATAGTTCCAATCGAGGGTCTAGACGACCTTAATATATACAATGAGGGGGTGGACCCAAAGATCGAGCAATTTCTTGACGCCGCTGGGTTCGCCGACCAAACTGGCCCTTCAGGTACGACGCATTTTACTGAATCAGGGAATCTCCTCCCCACGACCACTATAGAGGGGCAAGTCGGCTTGGACGCCGAAACCGTACGTCCTATTTTCATGCAGGCAACAGATAGGTTGGATAACCCTCTTCTAAACGAAGAGATTGCGGCAAACGAATGTGCCTTTCCCCTTTTCTCTCCTTTTTTCAATGTTATTTTCTTCGAAGATTTCTTTTCGTGGCCTACCAATGTTAGGAGGCGCCTGATAAGGCAATGTCATATTCATATTGGTGGTAAACCTAGTCGTTGTTTTCGTGAAACAGGCATTATTGAGGTCTCCCTTCCCCCTTCCCTTGTTCCAGTCGTGGAGACTACGACTCCTCTCAGAATAGAGCATTTGAATTTTTGACAAGCCCGTATGCTGAAAGAAAACAAAATGGTGCTTGCTTTCGAGATTCCTAAGCTTGCCACACATTTAAAGAAGAATAAAAAGAAGGGTGTGCCACGCGAAAGTGAAGTGGAGGTAGTCCCGTCTAATGTTGCCCGAGTTGATCATAGGGTCTTGCCGTCGGATGCTACTTCGAATGTGGAAGTCGCCGCTCCAATTGTTTCTGAGGCCATAACTTTTGTTGACCTGGCCGTTACAGACGAGAGGGCCCATATTCTCAGTTTGGCCATCGCAGGCAATATCGGCCTTGGTCCGTCAGTGGATAAGGGTAAGGCGAAAGTTTTCGTGGCGGAGCCGAGGTTGTGCTTCCCTGACAGGCTCGTGACTCTAGAGGATTCGACTATTCATGATCTCGAGGTTGCTCGTGCCGTGATCACGTATATATCCCTCCCTAAGGATCAAGAACTACTCTACCAAGAAAACCCTGCTGATTTAGGGATGGGAGTTTTTAGTTGCCTTGCTGAGGTAAAACACCCCCGTTACTCTTATCTTTCCGCATCGGTTACGATTTTCCTTTATGTTCATATTATAGTTGTTGTGCTTGTAGGTCGGCGCGCGCTTCTCAGAACTTAAGCTTAACTATATGCAAGAGCTGAAGAAAGCCAAGGCTATCAAGAAAGAGCAGAAGGCCAAGATCAAAAAGTAACGTGCCTTGATCGCCAATCTGTTGGAGGCCCAAATTGCCCAAGGTAACGAACTTGCTGCTCTTAAGGGTTCTTACCAAGAGCAGACTTCCAGCCTTGATGAAGTCAAGAGTGTTTTGGGGGCAGAAAAGCTAGCTAGAGAAAGTGCCGAACTGATAGCCAAAGGTGCTGTTGCTGAGCTGAACCGAGTTAGGGAGGATCATGCTTCGACCGTAGTTCAATTGAAGGAAACGCATGCCTCTGAAATAACCCACTTGGGTTCTTGGCATGACTTTACTTTGATCGACGAGAGAAATTGTGGTTACAATAAGGCTTTGAGCGACTGTGCGTCTGAAATGTACAAACTCAAAGATCTCATCTACCAAGGCAGGTACAAGCTCGGTCTTGAGCGTACTGGCCTCCCCCTCGATCACCAACTGTATGGTCAAGCTGCGCTATGCCCTCCTGATCTTTACAATGCTAAAGTTACTTCTGATTCTGAGGAAGACGAGGATGAAACCCCCACTAATCCCCCTTCCAAAGTTTAGAATTCTTGTCACAGGGACATATTTGTGTACTTTTCTTGGCCTTGGATTTTCTCTTTGTATGCTTTTGCTCCCAATAAAATATAATTTCGCTTCGGCTCTCAATCTTATAGAATTGTTTGATGGTATTTTTGTTGATTTCCAAACTGATATTATTATGATGTTGCCCCTTAAGGCACGAAGTGCGTATTGTGACATGGGGCAGGCAACCCTTTGTGGATTGATACAGCGTAAAATTTCTCGTCCAATCTGTAAAGTAGATTCAAATAATGCCCCTAGGGCACAACTGTTCATCTCGACCAATGGCAGATGACAATTATGGCATAAACAGCCAAAAGTTTTAAATAATGCCCCTAGGGCACAAGCGTTCATCTTGGCCTATGGCAAATGACACTTGTGGCTTAACAGCCAAAAGTTTTAAATAATGCCCATAGGGCACAAGTGTTCATCTCAGCCTATGGTAGATAACACTTGTGGCTGTTAGATGACACTTGTGGCTTAACAGCCAAAAGTTTTAAATAATGCCGCTAGGGCATAAGTGTTCATCTCGATTTATGGAAGATGACACTTATGGCTTAATAGCCATAAATTTTAAATAATGCCCCTTGGGCACAAGTGTTCATCTCTGCCCATGGCAGATGACACTTATGGCTTGTGATGGAAACTTAGTTCCAAAATCGTTTAATATTACGTATAGACCGAACAAAATTTTTGATGTAAAACCCTAGTGCGGAATCGAATTTTACTTTCAAGATTTCTCTGGTTTGATCTCGTCTCAGCACGAAGAGGGGTTAGTGTAGACGAATCAAGAACACGGGCTCGATGGAACCTCAAGATCTTCTATCGTAATCCTTTTGCCATGCCATCTTGTTTTGAGTGTGGGCTGCGGTATCACCAAGATCTCTTTCTCTACTCTCTACCGCACAAACCCTAAAGTCATGAGAATTGTGTCGAGAGAAGAGGGAAGGCTAGCATATATATATAAGGTTACGATAAGGACCCTAAGGAGAAATTAGTGTTTGGGCTTACTACGGAAAATCGGAATCCTAATTCGATTAAGAATTGATTCCTTCCATAAATTATAATTCACACCACTAAAGAATTATAATTGCACTCCCATCCTTATCTCAAAATTATATTTCGAGCTCCTTGCCATTAAATAAAACTTAACTTGTTTGACATGTTGAATTAAAATAATCCACCTGCAGGGTTTGACATGATCAAGACTTATAAGCTTCTCAAGGGGTTATCATCAATCCCTATACCGGGACATGGATTCCGTCGATAATTAATATTCATCATACATATAGTGTCGTCATCCAATTCACGAAGATTATTGATCCATAAATGAATCTCACTCTTAATGAGTCAAAACAACAAACACTACATATATATGTCTATTAATTATTTCAAGATTAAGAGCATAAGTAATCATAAAAACCATGGGATTTTGAATTGTTTTATATAGTCAGTATAAAAACAATTAACCCAAACAGGTCCTGTTCAATACACAAAAAGTGTACTAGCACAACGAGTTAAAACTATACCGTTTTCTGTAGTCAAGATAAACTACTAAAACTTGTGCTACAATCCTACTAATGGTTGTCCAATTCCATCTAAAATCGAGAACCAATAAACTTATATTCTACAAGAACCGATGATATGATCCTCTGTGTGTAAGCTATACTTTACACACCAAATCATCTACTATATAGAATAAAAGGCACACACATTGCCCGTAAGGATTCTCATTAATATAGCAAAACCGAGTCTATATAGCATATCAAAACCAATAATAATAAAATCATGGCTTTTAGTATATCACTCTAACAATCTCCCACTTAGACTCAAAGTCATGCAGCTATGCACCTCACCCCCATTCCTTCAACGTGACTATCAAAAGTCTTGGCCGGTAAGCTATTTATAAAAGGATCAGCTAGCCTGTCCCCTGATGCAATCTTAGTCACTATGACATCGTCTCTCTGCACAATACCTATAATTTTATGACACTTGCGCTCTATGTGTTTTCGCTTCTTATGAGTCCTTGGCTCCTTCGAATTTGCAACTGCTCCACTATTATCACAATAAAGTGTAATAGCTGAATGAACTGAAGGTACCACATCTAGATCCATAAGAAACTTCTAGAGCCAAACTGCCTCCTTAGCCTTTCTGAGGCAGCCACATATTCAGCTTCCATGGTGGAGTCAGCAATACAAGACTGCTTAATACTCATCCAACTAATGGCCCCACCTCCTAGACTATCTACCTGGTAAACCAACATAAGATCTCGAGTCCTTTTAAGGTACTTGAGTATATGTTTTACCGCAGTCCAGTGTTTTTGCCTTGGATTAGACTAATATCTGCTAACCATGCCAACAACAAAGCAGATGTCTGGTCTAGTACACAACATAGCATACATGAGGCTTCCTACTGCCGAGGCATAAGGAACTGCCTTCATTTTCTCTATCTCATCAGGTGTCTTAGGCCACTGATCCTTGGATAGAGTGATTTCATGCCTGACAGGGAGAAACCCTTTCTTAGAATCTTGCATACTAAATCTGGAAAGAATTGTATCAATATAAGTAGCTTGTGACAAGCCCAACATCCTATGATCTCGCATAAGCTTAATACCAAGGATGTGACTAGCTCCTCCCAAGTCCTTCATATCGAATTGACTTGATAGTCATACCCTCACTGAAGAAAATAACCCCATATCGTTCCCAATAAGTAAGATATCATTTACGTACAATACCAGAAATACCACCACGTTTTCGTTGCACCTTTTGTACACACAAGACTCATCCGGACATTGATCAAAACTAAAAGCCTTGATTGTCTGATCAAAACGGATGTTCCAAGATCTAGATGCTTGCTTAAGCCTATAAATAGACTTCTTAAGCTTGTACAACATGTGCTTTTGGCCCTTTGCTATGAATCCATCTGGCTGCATCATATAAATGCTTTCATCAAGACTTCTATTAAAGAAAGCTGTCTTGACATCCATTTGCCAAATCTCGTAATCAAGATGAGCCGCAATGGATAAGAGAATCTGAATAGACTTTAGCATGGCAACCTGTGAAAAGGTTTCATCATAATCGATTCCTTCTTTCTGAGTGAACCCTTTTGCAACAAGCCTTGCTTTAAAGGTTTCCACCTTCCCATCTGCTCCTCTCCTTCTCTTATATACCCACTTGCATCCGATGGGTTTTATCCTGTCGGGTAGCATGAGAATCCGGGCTTTCGACTCGTCCTTCTAGGTTTTTTTTATTTTTTATTTTTCTTAAAAAACGTGTTTTCAGAGTCACTAGTTTGTTTTACAAGAAAACAAACAAAATATCGTACGAAGGATAATTCAAAAATGAATTATCTTTCATATGTTTGAAACCATAGATCGATTGATAACTTATTTTGCTAGGGTTCGGGAACTACGTTACGAATTGGGAAGGTGTTAAGCACCCAATTTGCCTTTTCAGTCTCTTTAATGGATCATGTATCTAATTCCTATTTTAGATATCTTGCAAGTAGTTTAGTAGTTTCTTTCTGGATAAGTTCAGTTTAAAAGAATATATTAAAATCAGACTCAAGCTTTGCGAGCGCCTACGTATTCATTTGTAGAATGAAATCAGAGTCTCGTAGTTCCATTTGTTTGGAAACTATTTTTATATTTTTGTTTTGTTTTGAAAACGTGTCAACACATATTTTATTTTTCTTATAAAACTTAGAAAAGATTAGTTTTGAAAGCAGTGAACTTCTTTGCAAGTTATCTAATTTTTTGTATTAAAACTCATATTTAAATGCGGTATTAAAATTCAGGAGAGTTGCAGAAAGACGTACCTAATGCGCTTCAAGAAGAAATAAGAACCTTGCCTTGATTTCCTTGCTTGCTTCCTTCTGTCTCTAAAACTTTCTCTCTCTAAGACTTTCTTTCTCTCTAAAGGGACTCCCTATAAAACTTTCTCTCTAATTTTCTCTCTAAAAAGACTCTCTAATAATATTGACAGAGCTTCTTCTCTCTAAAAACTCTATTGAGTGTTGATGCTAAAAATGAGACCCCAAGGGTCCTATTTATAGAGAAATTTCTGCCAAAAATGCTTCAAAGAGAGGCCAGCTGCATGGGGTGCAGCTAGGGCCTACGGTTGGGGGGTACAGTTGGAGCGTGCGGTTGGGACGTGAGGTTGGGGCTTGCGGTTGGGACGTGAGGCTGGGGCTTGCGGTTGGGGCCCAATCGTACTGTTGGCAGGCAACCGTGTGGTTGGCACCTAAAAATATCAATTTTTCTACCCGTCCTAGTAATCGAAGTGGCAACATTGGTCATGGCAGACTCCCAACGGATTCAAAATTGGGGTCTTTCTTAACAGTCTTCTATATGCATAATGACTCATAACCTGATGTAGAGTGCTTGTTTTATAAAAATCAGATTCACACGAGAGTCGTGGATTGGGGTGTTCACAGGTGGTTCTACAAGAATCCAGACTTTATTAGAGTATATGGACTCCATTTCAGATTTCACATCCGTTTGCCATTTTTTTGCATCTTTATCTTGAAGTGCTTCATCATAGTTAAAGGGATCCCTTTCGTATTCATCAGGGACCTTGTCATAAGACTCTCCCAAGAACATAAAACAATCGGGTTTACGTACGACCCTCCTACTACGATGAAGCACTACTTGTGTTTGAGTTCCTTGTGCAGGTACTGAACTTCCCAACTCACTATCTACACGCTGTGTTGGTTTGGGAATCTGCATTGGTTCAGGAACTTGTGCGGGTTCCAGAATTTGCGTGTTAGTGGTTAGTTTAGGATGTGCACGAGCATCAGTAATTCTCCCACTACGACGAGGTAGTGGGATAATATCTATCTCTTGTGGTACTTCCTCTTGTACTGAAGGTACAGACAAATTGTGCCCTACTTTTTCTCCTCTTATTTCCTCTAGAACAACACTACTCCTGGACTTGTGGTCCATGATATAATCCTCTTCTAAGAATTTGACATTGGTGCTAACAATAATCTTTCGTTCTCGAGGATTATAAAATAGGCCACCCTTGGTTCCTTTAGGTTATCCAACAAAGAAACACACTTCTTCTTCTTCTTCTTCTTCTTCTTCTTCTTCTTCTTCTTCTTCTTCTTCTTCTTTTTCTTGCCTTTAGGCTTAGAAGTAGAAGCTTTCTCAGCCACCCGAGCACTAGCTGATTAACCAAGGACTCCCTCAGCTTCTTGGAGTTCTTTAAGAAGTTCTGATAATGAATATTTAAACTTATTCATGTTGTAATTTAGTCGGAATCCCTTAAATGAATCCGGCAATGACTGGAGAATAATATCAGCCTGAGTTTCCCTATCGATTTCATCTCCAAGAATCTCTAGTTCATTCAGAAGACCAATAATCTTCAGAACATGATCCCTAACTCGGGTTCCTTCAGCCATTGTTGTGTTCATAAGGTCCTTCATCGCAACTTGCCTTACGGCACGATCCTGATCCCTAAACATATCTTTGAGGTTCAGCATTATGTCGTAGGTGGTGGCTAAAGACTCATGCTGATGTTGCAGCATATTTGACGTAGAAGCCAAAATGTAACACCGTGCTATCTCATCAGCCTTTTTCCACTTCCAGTAATCCTGGGTTTCCTCTTCGGTCGCCCCCTCACCAGGTTCTTCTGGACAAACCTCAGTGAGCACAAACTTGAACTCTTCAGTAGTAAGCACAATGTTCAAGTTCTTTTTCTAGTCAATATAATTTGGTCCACTCAATTTGTTTGGTTGATTATAATAGAAAGTGGGTTGAAAGAGTTTGCCATTTTAAATCCTGAGAATCACATAATAATAATACAAATTATAATGGGCAATAACAACTTTGAACACTATATTTAAATATGGTACCCTCTACCATTTTAAAAAGTATTCGCCAGTAGCCTAAACCTTGAATAATGTGCGCCTCGTTAGTGAGGTCGTCTATTATTCATCATTTTTAGACAGGTCTAAACCCATTAAATTTTATTATCTAGACAATCCTTTATTGTCAAGTAACACATGCTATCTAGACAATTCTTTATTGTCAAATAAAATTCAAATAGCTTACTTCATTAAGTCCTATAAATAATAGTAGAGACTCAGTTGGAGAGCATGCTATTATTTATATCTAAGTGTA
Source organism: Lonicera japonica (assembly GCA_021464415.1). Taxonomy (NCBI): domain Eukaryota; kingdom Viridiplantae; phylum Streptophyta; class Magnoliopsida; order Dipsacales; family Caprifoliaceae; genus Lonicera; species Lonicera japonica. The sequence goes on along the minus strand of CM038465.1, from coordinate 35,883,315 downwards.
TACCATCATTTAATTTAATCCAGTGATTCTATAATTTATTCTTTCCGATATGGAGGTGGGTACTAAAATCGACACGAAAAATAAATCACATCATTTAAATTATCTTTCAATGAAATTTGTACAATGATTTCGCAATCTATTCTTTCCGATATGGAGGTGAGCACTATAACTCGCACGAAGAATAAACTACATCATTTACAAATCAATGATGGAGACCGTGGGATTTTTATGTGAAAAAATCCCTCACCCACTTAGTATTTAAAACATTATTATCTAAGGGTTATAAAGAAAAAATATGTTCAATTCTAGTCAATTAAAATACAAGGGTATGAAACATATGACCTATGTGCAATAAAATTATTTTACCGTTTTAAAAAAAAACATAAATTTTGGGCAATTGCACAATACTTATATTTATATACCCAATTATTAATTGACAAGTATTAAACAAAACGTGATCTAGGTGTGGTCATGTATCCATGTTGTCCAAAATTATAAGGAAACCTAATAATTAAACATATACTACCAAACACACAATCACACAAAGCATGAAACCATTCAATAATGAGAATAAACAAATCCCTGCTATTATGGTCTAAGCTTCTCCCCAGTTCATTAGGAAACCAAGAATTCCGATTAATTTCTAAATCGCTCTCCGTGGTAAAAATGCATTCTTCAACTTTCTACCCCCATCTTCAACAGTCTTTAGATACAAAGTCCTATGCCTCCATGTAAGGAGTTCACACATGAATTATTTATCTAAATCGAAATCGAAATTAATTACATAGATCCTATGCCTCTGTTTAAGGAGTTCACATAATTGATATAATATATCGAAATCAAAATCGAATTAATTACATAGATCATATGCCTCTATTCAGAGAGTTCACATAACTAATCTAAATTAAATTTACGATTACAATTATGAATAAAACCAAATCACACTCATTAAAGTAACCACGAATAAAACCATCGTGGGATCCAATCACATAAAACAGAATTACGTGACCATAAAAGCGGGACAAGAACACTGCAAAACAAGGGTTAGCGAGTTATGCGTTCTACCCATTATCAACATGCATGAATCGATTTATACTGGACAACATAGTTAGTTCAATCCGTATGCATTATCAAATAAAAATCAACCCCTCTGATACCAATTGATGGAAACTTAGTTCCAGAATCATTTAATATTGCGTATAGACCAAGCAATTTTTTTTATGTAAAACCCTAGTGCGCAATCGAATTTTACCTTCGAGATCTATCTGGCTTGATCTCGTCTCAGCACGAAGAGGGGTTGGTGTAGACGAATCGAGAACATAGGCTCGATGGAACCTTAAGATCTTATATCGTATTCCTTTCACCGTTCAATCTTGTACCGACTGTGGGCGCCGTATCACCAAGATCTCCTTCTCTACTCTCTTTCGTACAAACCCTAAATTTCTGAGAATTATTGTGTCGAGAAAAAAGGCAAGGCTAGCATATATATATAAGGCTACGATAGGGACCCTAAGGAGAAATAAGTGTTTGGGCTTACTATGGAAAATCGGAATCCTAATTCGATTAAGAATTGATTCCTTTGATAAATTATAATTCACACCGCAAAAAAAATTATAATTGCAGTCCCATCCTTATCTCAAAATTATATTTCGTGCTCCTTGTTATTAAATGCTTATTATTCTCCCGACGTTAAGATTTCAGATAACCGTCATTTAAATTAAATTACTAACAATTATATTTAAATGACTTCTTAATACTTGAGCGTACCACTTAACTTATTTGACATGTCGGATTAACATAATCCACCTGCAAAGTTTGACATGATCAAAACTTATAAGCTTTTCAAGGAGTTACCATCAATCCCTTTACCGAGACGTGGATTCTATCAATAATTAATATTCATCATACATATAGTGTCGTCACCAAATTCACGAAGATTATTGATCCATAAATGAATCTCACTCTTAATGAATTAAAACAACAAACACTACATACATATGTCTATTAATTATTTCAAGATTAAAAGCATAAGTAATCATAATAACCATGGGATTATAAATTGTTTTATATGGTTAGTATAAAAACAATTAACCCAAACTTGTCCTACTCAATACACAGAAAGTGTACTAGCACAACGAGTTAAAACTATACCATTTCCTGTAGTCAAGATAAACTACTAAAACTTGTGCTACAATCCTATCGATGGTTGTCCAATTCCATCTAAGATCGTGAACCAATAAACTTATATTCCACAAGAACCGATGATATGATCCTCTGTGTGTAAGCTATACTCTACACACTAAATCATCAACTATATGGAATAAAAGACACACACATGCACAATATTTAAATAAATAATATAATACGACTATTGTCCATAAAGATTCTTGTTAAAATAACAAAACCGAGTCTATATAACATATCAAAACAAATAATAATAAAATCATGGCTTTTAGTATATGACTCTAACAACAAATTTTTTTAAAAAATGCCCCTAGGGCATAAGTGTTCATCTCGGCTTATGGCAGATGACACTTGTGGCTTAAACAGCCAAAATTTTTAAAATAATGCCCTTTGGACACAAGCGTTCATCTCGGCCTATGGGAGATGACACTTGTTGCTTAAACAGCCAAAAGCAGATAACACTTGTGGCTTAACAGCCAAAAATTTTAAATAATGCCCCTTGGGCACAAGTGTTCATCTCGGCCTATGGCACATGACACTTGTGGCTTAAACAACCAAAATTTTTAAATGATGCCCTTTGGGCACAAGTGTTCATCTCAGCCCACTGCATATGACACTTGTGGCTTGAACAGCCAAAAATTTTAAAGAATGCCCCTAGGGCACAAGTGTTTATCTCGGCCTATGGTAGATGACACTTGTGGCTTAAATAGCCAACATATTTTAAATAATGCCCCTTGGGCACAAGTGGTCATCTCGGACTATGACAGATGACACTTGTGGCTTAAATAACCAAAAATTATAAATAACGCCCCCTTGGGCACAAATGTGGCTAAAACAGCCAAAACGATGTCGCGCTTGTAACTCAATCAGTTTATGGGAATTACGCTACTCGTGCGCATTAGTTGTACGTGCACATATAGACGTGCATATCCTCTGGGCTAATTACTTGGCATGTTTAATAGGCAGTTATGCGTTTTGCCACGTGGCGGTCTCGAAAGGGCATGTGTCGTTTTTCGATGTGCACGTTTGTTTCGAATTAATTATATCCCTTATAAACCATCGTTTGCCCCAGTTATAAATAGCCCCTTCTATCCCATGTATTTTCGATGGTTAAGGGTTCACCGCCTTAAAATAAGCGATTTTTCCCTCTTTTGTTCTTCAACCGTTGCATCTGTTCTTACCTCCCCTCCCTCCGAACACGTTGAGTTTCATCTTCTTCCTTCTCCTTGAGTTTTTCTTGGATTGGCTATAATTTGTCAATCTGGGGTTCTTAAGGAGCTTCGGTTAGTTGTTGAAATTTATGACAAGTTTCCCTTAACGTCGCGGCTGCTTATCTATCTGTTATACAGGGTTTTTCTATTTAGGGAGAAGTAGTAAGATACTTTAGCAGTTTTATAGGGGAAAATATCCTTTGCCATATTGTTTATCAATCAGATCTCAAAGTCCCACCATTGTAATCCTTTATATCAATGAAAAAGTACTATTTTGTTCTATAAACCTTTGTTTGTTGTTTTCGATATTCTCTGTGATTGTTTGGATGCTTATAGTTGAATCGCTGCCAACGAACCATAGATTTTGTGAACAAACTCCAAATATGTAATGCTTCAGCCCGAATAATACTATTTTGTATTGATGAAATCGTAATCAATTCTAAAATCACAAATATAGTCTCTTTGTTTGATGTAAAGTAAAGCACTCTGTGTGTGTGTCAGCCGAGGTTCAAACAACCTGGACTTAGGATCATCTTATTTCGAGTTGATCCTAACCTTTATAAGAAAATTTATTGATGTATTTAGGTTTGAACCTTAGCGAAACAACAATCTTAGTGAATCATTTCTGGTCATGCAAGTTGAGGCTGAAACAACCTCAAATTAGGATCTCCTAGTTTAGAATCGTAGTATAACTTCTATAAACCATTTACTGCAGTTCTATTGATATTTCAACGAAATTATAATTCCAGTGAACTAATTGTTTGTGTCTGAATATTTTCGAGCAGATTAACTGAATGTAATTGAACTCGGTTCGTAGTCATTATTTCCATCCACAATCTACTAAAAAATTTAGTTTGAGGGTTTCGGCTTACCGGACTTCCTGTAGAGGGAGATGGCCACTCAAATAATTCACGTGTCAGGTTCTGATTGGCCCTTTACGGGCAAGTTTGAGGCCTCACATACAATTTTAATTGTTGTGACATAACTCCTTTCCAATGTGACCTTTCGAATGAAACACCATGATTTTTGGAACGCCGAAACAAGTAACAATATGTTTCCATAGAAAAGCCTTCACATTGGAGTCGGCAATATTGATGAGAGGTTCCGTTTCCACCCATTTGGTGAAATAATCTGTCGCAACCAGTAAGAATCTTCTGGACTCAGGTGCTCTTAGAAAAGGGCCAAGTATATCTAACCCCCATTGGGCAAAAGGCCAAGGACTTCTGATAGGACAAAGTTCAGTACCAGGGATATGGATGATCAGTGCATGCTTTTGACATTTATCGGATTTCTTTGCGTAAGTCAATGCATCTTTCTGCATGTATGGCCACCAGTAACTTTGGCTTCTCGCTCTGTGGGCCAACGATCTGCCCCCAGTGTGACTCCCATAACTACCCTCGTACAACTGGTGTAATATTTGTTGAACCTTCTTTGAATGCACGCACTTTAGGTAGGGACCGGAGAATGATCTTTTATATAGCTTCTTGTCTGGAGATAACCATTATTGGTGGGCTTGAACCCTGATTCGGTAAGCCTCCGAGCTATCGTCAGGCAATTCCCCAGTTTTGAGGTTTCGAACAATTAGATCCATCCATAAGACCCCCGACTCAGCGTGTATCATACAAATCATATTCTGTGCTTGATCAGTTTCTATGCTCAGTTTTGGCGGGAATTCTACCTCGATTACCCTTTTTCATGTCTAAATTGATCGCCAAGGAGAGAGTGGCTAAGGTGTCAACATGATTGTTATTTGTTTTGGAGAACCTTTCGATATATGCAGAGTCGAACTCTTTGAACAATTTCTAGGCTAGTTTCATGTATGGCTTCATCCTTTGATTCCTAGCAGCATATTCTCCCGTTAGTTGATTCGCTACTAACTGTGAGTCACAATGAATATTAAGGCTCCTAACGCCCAATGTCTTTGCCCTTTTCAAACCCATGATTAAAGCTTCGTATTCAGCCTCATTGTTCGATGCTGAAAAACCCAACCGAATAGCTTGTTCTATGATTGTGTTGTTGGGTGACTTTAGTACGATTCCAACCCCTGATCCTTCTCTGGTTGATGACCCATCAATGAACAGAGTCCATGTCTTGGCTTTCTGAGTGACGGTCTAGTCGGCCACTTGTTCTGGGGTTTGAATTTCTGAAGGATCAACATCCATTATGTCTGGTTCACTCTGCGCCCCAGTTGGAATAGATGATGAATTATCTGTTATAACTGCCAAGTCCAATTGCCGATCAACCAGAGTTGTTGGGCAATCAGTGAATTCGGCAATGAAATCGGCCAACATTTGTCCCTTTATTGTTGTTCATGGCTCATACTCTATGTGAAATCAGGCAACATTTGCCCCTTTATTACTGTTCGTGGCTCATACTCTATGTGAAATTGGCCCATCTCTACGGACCAACGTTCTATGCGCCTAGATAAATCAGTTCGACGTAAGGATGCCTTCATCGGTGTTGAAGTTAACACATTGATTGGGTGGGCATCAAAGTAATGGCGGAGACGCCGTAATGAAAGCAAGTACAAGTTTCTCTATCAGTAGATAATTCATTTTAGCTGCAACCAAACTTTTGCTAACATAGTACATGGGTATCTGGATTCCTTCGTGCTCCTTAATCAGGGCATCACTGACGGCTTTTGAAGATGACGAAAGGTACACAAATAATTACTCATTGGGCGTTGGGATGGATATAGGAGGCGGATTGCTTAGATATGCCTTCAAATCGGCCAATGCCTTATCACACTCTTCGTCCCACATGAAATGCTTTGCCTTTTTAAGCACTTTGAAAAGGGTTGACATATGTCTAAACATTTCGAAATAAAAAGATTCAAAGAAACAATCATACCAGCTAAGATCTGCATTTATTTAATGTTCTTGGGCGTTTTAATGTTCTGCAATACCTGTATCTTTTCTGGGTTTGCTTCGATACCCCTGTTGTTCACTAGAAAACCTAGAAACTTTCCAGAGCTGACCCTGAATGTGCACTTGGCTACGTTCAATTTCATCTTATAGTGTCTCAATATCTGAAAAGTTTTCTTCAAATGGGAGATGTGATCGACTGCCTTCTTACTTTTTACTAGCATATCATTCACATAAACTTCCATGGACTTTCCAATCTCTTCCTTGAACATCTTCATGACAAGCCTTTGGTACGTAGCGCCGGCATTCTTGAGGCCAAAAGGCATAACCTTATAATAGTATAGGCCCACAGTTGTGATAAACACCATGGCTTCTTGGTCGAGACCGAACAAGGGGATATGATGATAACTGGAATATGCATCTAAGAAACTCATTCTTTCATGTCTAGCTGCCAAATCCACCTGTGAGAATCCGGGAATCTCCTTCGAACCAGCCCTTCTCGGTTTCTTATTTTCTTGTTTTAAAGGAAAACGTGTTTTCAGAATCGCCAATTTGTTTTACAAGAAAACAAACAAAAGATTGTATGAAAGACAATCCGAAAATGAACTATCTTTCATACGTTCGAAACCATAGATTTATTTGATAACTTGTTTTGCTAGGGTTCGGGAACTACGTTACAAATTAGGAAGGTATTAGGCACCCAATTCGCCCTTTCGGTCTCTTAATGGATCATGTATTTAATTCCTATTTTAGATATCTTGCAAGTAGTTTGAATTGCTTCTAAAATAGTCCTTTCGGATAAATTGGGTTTAAAATTGTATTTAAGAAATCAGACTTGAGCTTTGCAAGTTCCTACGTATTCATTCTTAGAACGAAATTAGAGTCTCGTAGTTCTACTTGTTTGGATCATGTTTTTGTATGTTTTGTTTTGAAAATGTGTCAAAACGGATTTTATTTTTCTTGTAAAACATGGAAAGGACTAGTTTTAAAAGCAATGAACTTCTTTCCAAATTATCTAATTTTCAAGATTAAAGCTCATATTTAAATTGATAATTAAAATCAGAAGAGTTATAGAAAGACGTACCTGATGCGCTTGAGGAAGAGTGAAGACTGCTTACTTGCTTCTTTTTCTCTCTAAAACGTTCTCTCTTTAGAACTATCTCTCTCTAAAAGACTCTCTAATGATTTAGACAGAGTTTCCCCTTTCTAAAACTCACTTGAGTGTTGATGATCCTAAATGAGACCCCAAGGGTCCTATTTATAAAGAAATTTTTGCCAAAAAATGCATAAAAAGAGATCATCCACAGGGGGTAGCCGCAGGGGGTGCGGCTAAGGCGTGCAGCTGGGGGTGCGGTTGGGGAACATATGGCCGGCATGCGGTTGTGGTGCTAGGGCAACATTGGTCATGGTAGACTCCCAACGTATTCAAAATTGGGGTCTTTCCTAATGGTCTCCTATATGCATGATGACTCGAGACTTTAATGCAGAATGTTTGTTTTTATATGAAAACTTGTCTCAAACGAAAGTCATGTATTGGGGTGTTCACACCACCAGCTGGTCAATTTTTGGTAACGAAAAACTGTCTTTGGGGCATGCCTTATTAAGGTCGTTAAATCGATGCAAACGCGCCACTTTCGATTTTTCTTCTTGACAACGACGGAGTTCGAGATACATTATGGGAATTCGGCCTCCCTTATCATTCCTAAATCCAACAGTTTCTGCACCTCGTTTTCTACGGCCATGGCCTTTTCTGGTGCCGACCTTCTGGGCTTTTGTTTCACTGGTTTATGGTTCCTGTCGATGTGCAGCTTGTGACACATCACCTCGGCGTCAATTCTCGGCATCTTAAAAGGTTTCCAAGCGAATACATCTATATTGGCCCTCAAGAACTCAGCCATTCGATCCCCGTCTTCTCTTGTCAGCGAACTACCAATCAAGAAAAACCTTTCCTCCACACTTGAACCCTCAACCGCAGGGACTTGAATTACATCTTCAAACACTTTCTCGGCCGGCAGCCCTAGTGTCCCCCCTTCGAAGACCTGCCCCAACTGTAATTGCTAGAAAATTTTGGGGACCTTGTCCCTCTTGGTGAACCTGGCCATGAACTGCTCTGCCAGCTCTCGAAAACTATTGATCTGACATGTCGACAACCGGATAAACCATCTGAGGGCGACTTCGCCCAGGCTAGTAGGAAACATTCGGCACATCCTGGCGTTATCTAAAATATAGTAAGCCATGACGTGTTGATAGTACCTCACATGGTCGACTGGGTCAGTTTTGCCGTTATATATGTTGAACTTCGGTTGAGGCAACTTTTTAAGCGGCGGGGCTTCAGCTATGCGCCTTGTGAATGGCGAGCCGTTCTATTCTCCCAGTGATTTTCTCGCCAGATCTCTAGGAATGTAGGCTACAAATTTTCCGGCCATTGTTGAATCAATTAAACTTCTCAAATCATTTCCTACCCATGTTTTGGGCCCAGAATCCTTCTCGACCAACCTGTCAAACACACTCTGCCTTGGTTCTGCCACCGGAACTTCTCGGGTAGATACATGTATACCATGTGGTTGTTTCTTATCTCAATCCTGAACCTGAGTTTGACCGGGTACTGGATTCTCGGTAAAAACATTGTCATTAAGCGGTCGCCTAACAGTCGATCTCGCTGTGTCTTCCTCCTCCGCATTTCTGGAGGCGGATTTTGTCATGTACTTTCTCAAAAGCTCATGCAAGGTTTGGTTCTCCAACCTAAGTAATGCATCATTATGACGGCACCCCCGCCAGTGTGATCAGGATCATCATAATTGCTGTCGATCGGCCTCCGATTCCTGGTGACCGGCAAATTTTAGGGATTGTTTTATTGTTGTTGGAGGGGTGGCAATCCGCCATCTCCCCCGGTGGGTTGCGCCTGCGAAATCTGCGAGGTGGCCGCTCTCGTTTGAGGCATGTTGATGGGTACTACTTTTTCGGAGAAAAATCACACTCACCAGCTTTTCGAAAGGAAAAAGACTGCCTCCCTCGTTCCCACAGACGGCGCCAACTATAGTTAGCGTAAATTTTATAGCTCGACCCACTAAGATAATTTGAGAAACGAGTTAGAATGAAAGGAAAAGAATGTTAGGTGTGACAAGGGAATTTTTTAGGTACGGTAGGTTCCCCCGGTAGCGTTTATGCTGATCCAGTAGTACGTTCTCTGTTTTGTATGTGTGTGGTTACTATATTGAGCTCTTAAGGCTATATCAATGGTGCTACAAGCTTTCTCTCTCTAAAATAGATTAAGTAAACTAGCAACTATTCAACCAAATACTCAGCAACCAACCCTTTTCTCGAGCCTCCCCTCCCTCTTCTATTTATATGTATAGAATTAGGGTTACACTTGCTCATTAGGGTTGTAAGTAAAATAACTAAAGAGGGTAAGACTTGGATAATACTCCAGCCTTCATTCCCTTATCCACTTCTAACAACTTCTGAATTCGTACATTGGCAGTGGAGCAGTGGAGATTTGTACGATTCTGTACAAACCCGTACAATTTCGTATGATCCTCGATCTCCACGCATTTCTCACACATTCCACACATGCTATGGCGTGTGCACCCTTCCCTAAGGGTCCCAGCCCCGACTGTCCGTCTCGGCGTGCTTAGACGCCCTTGCTTAAACCGGGGAATGAGTTGCTTTGCTTCGCACCCTTTGCTATTAAGGAAAACATTAATTTCCCTATCCATTAAAAAATTGTATGGATATCTTTGTATAAGATAGTAATTGCCATTTCTTATATCGCAAGCAACTTCCCAACACCTTAGTGCTTTCTTAATACTTTTCACAACCAATTTACTTTTCCGTTGTTTTATAACCAACTTTTTATAAAATCAAAAAAAACTGAAAAATATGTAATATATTCCATACATTTCCAACTATCCCCGTGGATTAATACTTGGACTTCAGAGACTATATTATAACTTGATCGGCCTGCACTTGGGCTACCACAGCACACTTTTCTAGTAGCATCATTCACCCGCACCGAAAGAGTTCGGCATTCGAGTCTCGCTATGTAACGACCTAGGTACTTCCCAAAAATGGCTAAGCCAAGTTATAAATTAAGGATATTGTTCCCACATATATACCAAGGACCTTCCCATTATACCACTGATGTGAGATATTTTGGGTCTTTACAATCTCCCCCTGTTAAATCTTGACATCCTCGTCAGCCCGTGGTTGCACACAATCAATCTCGGCTCTTGCTAGCTGTATCCAGCGATTCCAACTAACCATCAGCCGTATAGACATGACTCACAATATCCGCACCTCACATGGTAGTGGTCCTGATCCACTTTGATACCGTATGTAACTACCCCGGTTCTCCCCTAAATGGCTAGCCCAAATTATAAGTTAAGGTTATTATTCCCACATATATACCAAAAAATTTCTAATTACACTATCTATATGAGATATTTTAGATTGTTACACACTAGGAGAAAGGATAAAGATTTCGTTATTGCAATAAAAATGCCGTGATTAAATTTTAATTTTTTTTCCCATTTTCTATTCCAACGATTAATTAGAGTTAATTAGCTAGTACGTACAGGACTAGTACTAGACTTTTAAAGCAATGTTTTTAGTGCGTACGTAGTCTACCCTTCAAATGATCAATAATTATTACATTCGCACGATCCATACCCGTGAGCCTTATGTATGCATGGCTCAAATAAAATTCTACTTTTTGTGCGACTCAACCAAATAACTACACAATATTTGAATGTTTGGAAAAATTCAAAATTCAAAATACATAAATACGATTAGTCAACTTTTTTCTTACACATTTATGTCTCTTTAAGAATTATACTGATGAGCCATCATGCCACATCATATGGTACACTAAGATGGTACATTAAGCTAGTGAGTCGTATTACTCTACCCAAATTAATATCATTTCACATTAAAGGTTCATTAAAAACTCATGAAGAAATATTTGCAACTTTGTAAATGATATTAAGTGCCCTTATTTTATTCTGCAAAAAATTAATATCTTAATTAATTTATACGTTAATACTTTTTAAAAAAAAATCCTTTTTGACTAAAATTCCCATTTTATTTAAGCATTACTTCGCAAGGCTAAAGACTTTGGAGTAAAGTGAGAGTATTAATTTAAAGACGGACATGAATTTATCATCACATTATTTGAACATTCTGAAACCGAAACTATACCTAATAAATAAAAAATTAATAGATAAAACACAGGCCGTACGTCCACAGTTCTGATACATATTAATTACTAGGATATTTTCGACATTTTTATTACATACAAATGATAAACTTCTTATTACTGTGAATGAAATAACTATTCCTGATCTTGATTAATGTCATTCAAATGAGGTCTAATAAAGTCATCAAACAAGCGTTAACTAATTAATACTTCAGAAATTGGTGGTCCCCAATTCAAGTTATTTATAGTTTACCCTCTTAAAATTTGACTACTTTTAGAATTTTTTTATATAAAATTTCTTTTGTACTTTTGTATCATGTTCGTTCTTAAAGGTTGCTTCGTTTTTACTTTAGTCCAAAACCTCACCCATTGTTAGATTTTTGAATTTTGGAGTAAAGTGAAAACGGGAGAAAATATTAAGGACGAGTATGATGCAAAATAAAATTTATGGACGAAAGTAAAAAAAAAGTCAAACTTCAAGGAAATCAATTATAATTAACTGCCCGGGCAATTCCGATATACATTAATAGGTTTAACGGTACTTTCGACCTTTTCATTACATATACATTGAAATTCATAGACACACAAATAGTTATGGTATGCTTTCTCCTGCCGGGTCATCCTTTAATACAATGAGACTTATATATATATATATATATATATATTCAAGCAAGCTATTATACATATATATTGTTACTAGACACATTTATATATATATATTCAAGCAAGCTATTATGTCTATCAACATTTGCACCAAAATTAGAGTTTTGTCCGTGTCATAAATATCAGCGGAAAAGTTTTTAAAATTTAGAGGTTTAACAATATATAAGTGAAAGCACAACTATGACGAGCACTCAGACCTATGATCTACAACTTGATAATACTTCACAAGTTATTCTACGTTACTTAGTACTAGGGAATTTTTTAATCTTCTACAATGATTGTAGAAGATCTAAGAGAAGTTTCAATGCAACTATAAATCGTAAAAAATGGATCATGGCAAAGGATACATTAGTTGACAGTGTTAAGTTTTACGGGAGTTAATTATGTTTAATTATTATTATTTTAGGGTTTTCGAAAATAATGGTGTTAGAATATACTATGTATTTCCTAATTATGTTTCCTATTCTACTTTCCTAATTATATTGATTGTGTTCCCATTATACTTTCTTAATTGTATCCTAGATTATAGCTTTGTCTCTTGTATATATATATTCATTCTCTATTGTACATGCTTCATCAAGAAAGTAATACAATTCTTTTATTCTCCTTCAATCTCTCTTTCGCTTTCTATTTCATAACATGGTATCAGAGGGATTCATCCTCCTCTAGAACCAATCTTCATCTCATCTTCACCCAAACCTAAATCAATAAACCCTAGCATCATATATCCAAGCAACCAAATACCACTCATCCATCCTGCTACTGCCGCTCCGCTGTCGATCACATACAGAACCTAAATCACCCAAACCTATACACCAATACCTTCGTCTCTTCAATACGAAGAGAACCCTATGGAAATCACCACCATCGGAGGTGTCACGCGCCCTCACGCGCGGCTTCTTTATCCCTGGGTTCCGCCCATGCGCCACCCGCTGCACTCGCTGAAACTTTAACCGGTCCTCTCTGCCGGTTCTTCTGAACCAGTCCTCCTTCCTTGCACCGATTCACTTACTTCTAAACCGGTTTTCTTCACCCTAAAACCGGTTCCCTACCAAATCAATCATTCCGGATCCATTTCGAGCCTTAGATCTCTCAGAATCCGATTAATTTTTACAGTTGTTGTGTTAACTCCCTAAAGCTTTCAATGGAAAAGCACGAATTTTCATGCCCAATCTCTATCGTTCTCAATGGAACCAATTATGTTCAGTGGTCCCAAGCCATTACCAGTTTTTTAAAGTCTTGTAAGTCCTGGAGAATTATTACTAGAGAAGTTGTTAAGCCAACCAAGAAAATCGATGAATCTGATGATAAATTTAATGATCGTCTTGATGATTGGGAAAGCAAAAATGGTGATATTATAACATGAGTTCGGAATACCGCTATATCTCGTATAGGACAACAAATTGGTCGATTTACCACCGGGAAGGAAGTTTGGAATTTTTTAAAATCTCGGTGCACTCCAAAGAATCTCTCTCATCAATACCAGTTGCTTACTGCTCTACATTCTAAAACCCAACAACATGATCAGTCAATTAATGATTATTTGTCCAATCTCCAAGTTATATGGGAACAGTTAGCCCAATCTGAACCTACTTTTGTGAGCATGATGTTGAAAAGTTTGAAACATACCGCAATAATCAACGTATTATCACTCTTTTGATGGGACTTCACGATAAATTCGAATCTGTTCAGGCTGCTCTACTCGTCGCAACCCTTTACCATCTCTTGATGATGTCACGACAGAGCTTCTCTCAGAAGAAACACGGTTTGCCACTCGGGCCCCCAATTCTAATTCTATGTTAGCTGTTCAGAGTTCGAGACCTACCAAAAATTCATCTTCACGAGAATGTGCATACTGCCATGCCACCACCCATATGCTACAAAAGTGTCCAATTAGGATGTGTTTCTTTTGTAAAAAGGTGGGACCAGGTCACTTTCAAGCCTACTGTTACAAGAATTCATCCAGGAGATCCTCCACCAAATCCTCTTCCAGTACCATCACTGCTGCCACCACTGATTCATCTGAGTTTGATATTTTTATTGCACCTGTGACTCTAGCTGACATCACAGCTCTTCTTAAACAGGTTACATCTTCTCCTGGTTCAGCTATGGCTACCACCACAGGTACATCTTGGTTCTTTGACTCTGCCTGCTACAATCATATGACTTCTGATCCTGCAATTTTCACTTCTAAAAGTTATAATTCCCATACCCCTACTATTAAAACTGCGGATGGTTCTTAATTACCTGTTAGTCATGTTGGGACGGTTACTACTCCTAGCCTCTCTTTATCTGCTACATTTCATATTCCAAAACTAACTATCAACCTTATTTATGTTGGTCAATTGTGTGACCTTGGGCTGAATGCTATATTTTCCTCTTCTGGTTGTCATGTGCAGGATCCTCAGACGGGACAAATTATTGGGATCGGCCGTAAAATTGGACGCATGTTCGAGCTCATACACCTTCGTACCTCACCCACTCCTATTGTTGCATCCATACCACATGTTGTATCCCCACCAACTATTTCTTCATTTGAGTTGTGGCATTCCCGTTTAGGACATGTGTCTTTTGATCGTTTTCGTTAAATTGTGTCATCTGGTTAGTTAGGGTCAATAAAGTATGAGAAATTATCTTGTTTATCTTGTCAACTTGGAAAACAAGCGGCATTATGTTTTAATAAAAATGATTCTATTTCTTCAGCACCATTTGATCTTATTCACTCTGATGTTTGGGGACCCTCTCTACATTCTACCATGGGAGGTTAAAAATATTTTGTTCTCTTTTTGGATGATTATACTCATTTTACTTGGATCTATCTTATAAAAACTTTTTCAGAATTACCCCAAATCAATTATAATTTTGCTCGCATAATTCAAACTCAGTTTTCTCGTCCAATAAAAATTTTTCGAGCTGATAATGCCATGGAATACAAGGAAACCTCATTTCTTAAATTTCTCTGTGAACAGGGCACTGTTTCTCAATATTCTTGTCCAGGTACATCTCAGTAAAATGGTCGTGCTGAACGCAAGCACAGACATATTCTTGATACTGTTCGCACACTTCTTATCTCCAGTAGTTGCCCTGAACGGTTTTGGGGGGAAGCAGCACTTATTGTTGTTTACACTATCAATCGTATCCCTATTTCCTTTCTTTAGCATCAATCTTTATCTGAAAGACTTCATGGTACCTCTCCTGATTACAATTTCTTACGAGTCTTCGATTGTGCTAGTTTCGTGTTACTCCAGTCTCATGAACATTCTAAATTGGAACCACGTGCTCGTCTTTGTTGCTTCTTGGGGTATGTGATAGAACATAAAGGTTATTAGTGTTAGGATCCTATCTTAAAACATTTAAGGATTTTTCGTCATATTGTCTTTTGGGAACATAAAATGTTCTCCTCTCTATCCAAATTTCATGTCCTTGAAGAATCTCCAGTCCCATTCTTTACTCATTCGTCTCTTGACCTTTCCACCCCTGAACTTGAGGCTCCAGTTGTCACATTCCCACCAGAACCTGAACAAGAAGCCACACCATCACCACCTCAACCTCTTGGTCCAACATCTCCTGACGTCATTTCTTCCAACGAGCTTCAACATACGGTACCTCCCACTGACGATGTCTTGCCTGCTGATCCTGTCATACCTCAACCACAACGACAGTCCACTCAGGTAAGAGAGCTCCCTCACCATCTTTGTGATTATCATTGTTATTCTACCATGATTTCTCACTATGAACCTTCATACTATAAGGAAGCTAGTACTAATCCACTTTGGCAGCAAGCTATGACAGAAGAATTACAAGCTTTACATAAAACGCATACCTGGGATCTTGTGACTATTTCTCTTGGAAAATCTAAAGTTGGGTGTAAATGGGTGTATAAAATTAAGACACGATCTGACGGTTCGATTGATCGATACAAAGCTTGTCTCAGAGCCAAGGGGTTTAATCAGGAGTATGGTATAGACTATGAATAAACTTTCGCTCCTGTGACTCGAATGACGTATGTTCGCAGTCTTATTTCTATTGCTACCATTCGCAAATGGGATCTTCTTCAAATGGATGTCAAAAATGTCTTTCTTAGTAGGGATCTCATAGAAGAAGTCTATATGAAATCACCTCCCGGTTATTCGCACCAGTCCACCCAGGTCTGCAAACTTCGCCGTGCCCTATATGGACTAAAGCAAGCTCCCCGAGCTTGGTTCGCAAAATTTAGCTCTACCATCATAAAGCTTGGTTATTCCTCCAGTTCGTCAGACTCATGCCTCTTTATTCGAAAGACAAATTCTGGGACTATTCTTTTTCTCCTCTATGTGGATGATATGATAATTACTGGTAATGATATTTCTGGTACCTCAGATCTCAAACAATCTCTCAGTCAGTTTTTTGAAATGAAGGATCTTGGTCGTCTCAACTACTTCTTAGGGCTTGAAGTCCTTTCTGATTCGACAGGTTACTATTTACCTCAGGTGAAATACATGTCTGACATTCTGGCTCGTGCTGGTCTCACTGACTGTAAAACTGCATCTACTCCATTGGACACCAATGTTAGACTTACTCCATTTGATGGTACTCCTCTCTCTGATGGCACTTTATACCGACAGTTAGTTGGTAGTCTGGTTTACTTTATTGTTACTCGCCCGGATATTGCTTATGCCATCCATGTTGTCAGTCAGTTTATGTCTGCTCCTCGCTCTACTCATTTTGATGCTGTCATTTGGATTCTTCATTATCTCAAAGGGACAGTTTTCCATGGGCTTCACTACACCTCAAAGTCATCTCTTGTATTAAGGGCTTACTCTGATGCAGACTGGGCCGGTGACTCTACGGATTGTCGGTCTATTATTGGTTACTATTTCTTTCTCGCGGACTCCCTTCTTACTTGGCATAGTAAGAAGCAGTCTGTTGTTTCTCGATCAAGCACTAAGGCTGAATACCGCGCACTTACTGATACTTCACAAGAACTAATATGGCTTCGATGCCTCCTCAATGAATTAGGTGCTCCTCAAGACTCTACTACTACTCTTTATTGTGACAACCGCAGTGCCATCCAATTCAGTCACAATAACATCTTTCATGAACGAACTAAACACATTGAGATTGATTGTCACTTCATTCGCCAACATATTCGCAATCTGTACATTTGTCCTATGCCCGTATCTTCAAACGACCAGCCTCCAGATCTCTTCACAAAAGCTCACCAGCCTAGCCATTTCCAAACGTTGAATTCCAAACTCCAGCTGGTCTTTCACTTACCACCTTTAGTTTGAGGGGGGGTGTTAGAATATACTATGTATTTCCTAATTATGTTTTCTATTCTACTTTCCTAATTGATTGAATGTGTTCCCATTATACTTTCCTAATTGTATCCTAGATTATAGCTTTGTCTCTTGTATATATATTCATTCTCTATTGTACATGCTTCATCAAGAAAGTAATACAATTCTTTTATTCTCCTTCAATCTCTCTTTCGCTTTCTATTTCGTAACAAATGGAAATGAGAGATGGAAAAAGTGGATGAAAGGAGGGAAATTATGATGGAGGAATATTATTTCTGACTTGCGGAGGAAGAAGAATGTGGTAGACGGATTAATTTTTTTTTTTTTTTGTAAGTCAAAGAGGAATTAATTGTTGAAAGATGAATTTGTGGCTATGTAGAAAGGTTTGAAAACTGAAAAGAGTGTAATAATAAGATAGATAGATATATATATATATAGAGAGAGAGAGAGAAAAGAGAAGTGTGAAATGGAGGGATTGGTAAAGAAACAAGGGGAAAGAGAAAAGAAATAGGAAAAGAAAATATTAGGAAATGAAAAAAATTGAAGAGATATTTTCGGTATTTTTGGCAATGTGAGAGTGTTGTTATTTACTATTTTTGATGTCTTGAACAGAAGTATCTTGACAATTATTTTACCCATACTTTGCCCATTCATCTTGGGAGTTATATATACTCATTGCATGGCATTCTAACAAGAATCGAGGCGTTCTATCTCTTATGACATCTATTTGAAAGCAATCAAAGATTTTTGAGCTAAAAATCATTCATATCTTATTTTGATATCATTCATTTTGAGCTATATTTCTTGATCAATCTTGATAGGTTTGATGTGAGGTTCAATTTATATATTTATTTTAAAAAATCATTTTGACTTAAATTAATGTGAGTAATTTTTCATGTGATAAATATTAATAACATTAACAAAAATTCATTAAACACTCACACACATATTCTTAGTTATCTTGAATGTGTTGAGTTGGAATTGTAGAGAGAAAACTGGTAGGTTACTTGTATTATTTTTCAAGTTTATTGTCATTGAGCCAATATATAAACACGCACATACACTAAGGGAGGACGTATTGTCAGAATAATATAAGTGCTAACAGAGGAACCTACCTACTAGCTAAATTATAGTCTCCTTTACTTACTTCTTTCCCTCACTTTAACTGAATTTTGTTTAGCCTAAATCATCAATGGAAAGACTCATATTTTTTGACACCCACGGATAAATTAAAAAGATTTTAAAAAACAAAAAAAAATTTGTTAATTTTAAACGTTTGAAAAATAAAACTCTTAACCTAATTAAGACCAAGGTAGTAAACATTTTAATTAAAGTCCACATGTTCCGATTCCGCATGTTAATTAAAAGTCCATGGGCATTAAATATAGCAGACTATATCGATCTATATCCATTTTGATATTTTTACGTTTTAACATAAAATAATAATATTAATTTAACCAATAGGAAAAATATGACTTACGTGGTGATGAAGAATATAAGTTACGCTATCTGTTGTAAATTGGTAAAAAAATATATGTAAATTTTAAAAGTTTGAAAAATAAAACTCTTAACCTAATTAAGAGCAAAGTAGTAAACATTTTAATTAAAGTCCAGATGTTAATTCTTTGGCTTCCGGAAGGGATGTGCGTATGTATACGATTTAAGGGGTATAAACACAAAATATTGCAAATTTTAGGTGTCATATAAGAAAAAGTGTCAGTTCAATTGCTAATCATATTACACCATTACCTTAAGAATTACAATTATATAGTTTTAAATGCACAAAATTTAGTAGTATTTTATGGGCGTAGATATAGAGCAATGCTGCTAAGACGGAAAAAAAAAATAGCGAAAGAAAGCATCTTTGAACCAATCACTGTTAATGTATGGTTCAAATTTATTTAAGTTACAACTTTTGATATATTTTTTGATTTCCTTAGCATTTCTCAAATTAAGAGTGACTTTTTTTTCCAAGATGTCTCAAATGAAAATTTTCATTTTCTTTTTAGTACATTACCAATTGACCAACAATAAAAAATAGAGAAGTTAAATGTGACTCATAATTTAAAACAAATGAAGTAGAGTATTTAGGTTATAGTTAAATACATAAAATTATTAAGTAAATATAAAATATATATATTAAAATATTCTTTAAGAAATTGCAGGGGTACAACAGTACCCCCTCCAGTCCATGTAGGTCCGTCCCTGGCTTCCGCCCCCACAAGCGTCAAATATAGCAGGCTATATCCATCTGTATATATATTGTAAGAAATAAGCTCAAACAAAAAATGACAGACTACACAAAATTTAAAGAGCTGTTGACGTCAAAAATGGCGAGCAAATCGTCAGTTGCTTCTTTTCTTATCTACTGTGTCCTGTGCTTGATTTTTTTGACCATCTTATTTGTGTCACCGGGAATAGCCAGACAAGGATTTCCCGGCGAAGAAAGTGAGTAAATTTTTTATTCTTTTGAAATTGAGAATTCATCATGTTTTTTTTTTTCGATTTAGGAAATTAACAGTTCTATTTCCTCTTAATCAAAAAATAAACTTGTGACTACCATGTGTGGAAGCTGCGCGCTACCGGGTGTGGCTATGTAACAATTGTTACTATCAGCTATTATAACTGTTCTCATTTTGGTGACATCATTTTTATGAGCATAAATTAATTACATTTGCATCGTACAGATAATTCATTATTTATTTATCTCCCGTGGCAACATATTTCTAAGGGGTTATTGTGATTTTATCCCAATAGTTCTTTCAGTAAAATCTATCTTTTGAGTTTCGTAAATTAATCCGCGTTATCCATAGAGGCTTACAAAAAAATTAATAACTAAGTGGAAGAAAATTGCCCAAGTATAAAATAAATCTGTTTAATAAACCCTTACATGACATTAGGAAATTAATTTAATATGAAAGTTTATACTGATAAGGAATCCAAATTAAAAGGTAATATACATTTATAAAAGAATTTTCATATGGGTGGATATAGTTTTAAATTTTAAAAATAATAATTTTGTGAAGGTCAATTTAAAATTGACATAAGTCTATGGTGGATACGCAGGCAGTATTGGAGAGAGTAAGATTAGAATTTATTCAAAGCCATCTAAACCAAGCCCGGGAAAGGGAATAGGATCGCGCCCGTAGATGGAAAGGGCTCAACATTGTCATTTGGAGTTAATTGGTATTTCCTCAATAATAATTATGGACATGATGAGCTCATTATAATATTGTGTTTTATTTTTTATTTTTTCTCCCTTCTCTTTTTGTATTAAGTTGTTGTATTCTAAAACCAATGATAAAAAGGTATAATGCATTAGAAGTTAATTTTCAAGTTGATAAAGTGTGCTTCAAAGCAAGTGGGTAGCCTAATTGTAAAAGGCGCTCACCCGAAGCGCAAAAATTTGGGGACTTGGAGTCTCAATAGAAAAGAGGATAGAGATTTCATTATTGTAATAAAAATGGTGTGCTTAATTTTTTTCCCTTTTTCTTTTCAAACCATTAATTAGAGTTAGCTATATACCGGATTAGAACTGGACTTTTAAGACAACTCTTTTAGTAAGTATGTGGTCTATCCTTCAAATGATCAATGGTTATTACAATGGGCACGATCCATACCCATGAGACTTAAATATGCATGGCTCAAATAAAAATCTATTTTTTGTGACTCAACCAAATAACTACGCCCTATTTGAATATTAGGAAAAGATCAAAATAAATAAATAATACTAGTCAACTATATATATATATATATTTTTCATGCATGTTTCTTAATGACTCATAATGCCCATAGTTCCAAGCTAGTATTCCGCGAAAAAATTTACATAATTTTGTGGAGGTTTAATTAAACAGAAATTTGTCTATAAATTATTTTGTCTAATGTATATTATAATTTTTTTTTCACAATTTATAGCTTGACAGTTAGTGGCAATAATTTACTTATTGCCTAGCGTAATTGCTAAATATGTTACAATCACGTTTATACGTTAGTATTAGCTGGTAATATTCGACTATAAATTTATCTTTCAAATTTGTTTACAGACTACGAATATTAACTATTTAGAAAAATTCTATACTAAAAGGCAAATTTGAACATTGATACAACGACATTACATTTTTCAAACTCTAACACACACAATATAGCACGTCAAAGCATATCTTTTTATCTCATTGGGACATGAAAATGTTACAATTGAGAAATCTAACGAGAATTCACTCTAATTATGTGTTGATTTGGTATCACGAGTTTTCACACAAACACAACAGCACTTTGTGTTAAATAATTTAGACACGAACATAACTACTTAAATCGTTACCTGTACCGATATTCGGCCTAGTTTCCCCTTTCTGTTGATTGCCCAGTCGCTTTAATTTGAATTCGATTTGGGGTATGATACGGGTACCTGGGTCAATAATATAATAATACAAGCCTACTTCGGTTTAAACATCTCGACTGGAACGTGACTTCTTGTGTCATTTCCGTTTTAGTTGCTTCAAACGGCCAAGAAGTGTTTTGACCTAATCATAATTGACATCGTTTGCATGGATATCTTTTATTACATTAGCTTCTTGATACAAAAAATAATGAGGTAGAGAGGGATACAAACTTGCTACCATCACATTATTTGAACAATTTGAACCTCAAACTAAACAAAAAAAAACATGGGTTGTCCACAATTCAAATAGATATGAATAGGGTTTTATCGATTGTTTTATTACAAAAACAAAATGATAGAGTTCTTATTCCTAGAAATAAAATAACTACTCGTTTTTAATTACTATTATTCAAACGAGGCTTAATAAAGTCGCCAAATAAAGCATTAACTAGTACTTCCAAAATCAATAGTCCACAATTTTGATAAACGCATAATATTGTCATTCATATGCTCTTTTCCGGAGTCATTTGATGCGTTTATTTCACTAAATTTTCTGTTTTGCCGCCTTATCTTACGATTAGTCCTGTAGCATGTTTTGTATTTAACATTGCTTGGAAAGGCACGTTTTGTGGTTATTTGGTGCCTTTAGATCTTGAGAATTGCAATGGACAAGAAAAGAATTATCAAAACAAGCAAAAGTGAACTTTTGAAGTAGAAAGTCAATAAAGTCAAAGGTCTTGATTGATCATCGACAAACCAAGATCGATCTAGGTAGGGCCCTAGTTTTCTACTTTATGTCACTTTTCACCTTTTTCCTTTTTTGGAAGGTTTTGAAGAGCTGTAGACAGTCAAAAATGGCGAGCAAATCATTAGTTGCTTCTTTTCTTATTTATTATGTTTTGTGCATAATATTTTGATCATCTTATTTATGTCATTGAGAGTAGCTGGACAAAACTTTGAGTAAATCTTTGATTCTTTTGAAATTGAGAATTAATCATTCTTTTTTGATTTATGAAATTAACAGTTAAGTTTCCTCTTAATCAAGAAATAACCTTGTGAATCTACTAGAGGCGGTCCAAGAGAAGTTGGGATCGTAAGCTATAAAGATAAAATGGACCTTCAAAGTATTTATAAAAAAAGCACTTATATTATATAAAACGAGGTCCATTTTTACATTGAGGCCCTAGGCAACTGCCTAACTTGTGTTATGGTACGGCCACCTCTTGAATCTGCTATGTGTAAAGGCTACGTGCCACCGGGTGTGGCCATGTAATATTAGTAACTATCAGCTATTAGCTCTTCTCATTTTTGTGACATCATCTTTATGAGCATAAATTAATTACGTTTGCATATATCTTATAGATAACTCATTATTTATGTTTCTCTAATGAATATTGTGCTCAACGGAAGATGGGTAGAGCCCAGGGTACCGTCTGGCCCACTTCTGCGCACATAGTAACAATATTGTCCCCCAACTTAAACACCTTTTGGCCACATGTATGAGGTTTTATCTTAAAAGCCGTTGTTACTATATGGTGACAATACCCTACTTCTTAATCCTTGTTGAGTTCTATAACTTTTTCATGTAGGATCAATGGTTTGAGTCAACCACTAAGCCTACCATTCTTAACAATCTCTACCTTGGATTAAATCAGTTCACATTTTACTCCACCTTGACTAACTCAATCCTCCTTGGTTCCATCTTGGACTGTGATCAGCAATCCACCTTGGACCTACACCCTAATCCACCAACACCATGCCCAAGATCGTCCACCTTGGTCAACACACATCTTGTGATACACCTTATTTCACCTTACTTGAACTTCCTTTGCACAACCACCTTGACAGTAGTACTCAGTTATACATAGGCTCTATAGCAACTCTACCCCTGATCCTCTGAGGTTGACTCTACCATATGCTTCCACCCGAGTCTGGCTACCTGATGCTTTTTGTAGCGACTCACACCTTAGGCTCTCATCGAGTAATCCTTAACTCCACTAAGTCCAGCAATATGTACTTGTCCAAACTTGTGGATTCACTATTAGCTTTGATACCATTTGTTGTGTTGAGCGGCACATGGGCTATGCCCATCGGTCCGTGCATATGCACTTTTTAATGGAAAATAAAGTTTGAGGCCCAAAGTATTAATCAGGTAAGAGTATAAGGTATTAAATTTTTTTTTACCCTCAATAATACTTGAAGACTTGATTAGCCTTTCAAATTAAAATAAAAAGTCCGTCCACGGAAGAAAATTATTATAAAATGTACTAATTTCAAACGATGTAAGTACGCCTGTGAGTAGTGATATTTCCATTCAATGGGTTCATATTCTTAAAGCCCGCGATGAGAATGTCAATCCAGTTTTCAAAAGTACAGGAAGAAAAAGAAAGAAGGGCTGGTAAGCGTTGAATTCGGGGTGGCGTGCTTGAATGGAAATTAAGCACCCATCGCATCCTTGGAATGCACATATATATATCAAATTTTATCTCATGCACCCATTTTCGATTCAATTATGATGAAATTTGTTGGATATTACATATATATATTACAAAGATCGTCTTTACTAAATTTCACCAAAATTCAACTATTTACCCTTTTGAAAGATGGAGTTTGATGTTTAGTTATATAAAATAAAGTATTTAGTTCTTTCGACTAGAGACTCCTTATAACTACAATTGTGTTTTCAATATATGCAGTTCTGCCCTATCCAAATTTAGATTTAGAAGTTTACAGATGCAAGCCGCTGAAAGGAGGCATTCCATGAATCATAAATCGAGGATCATGATGTATCAATATGTAGTAACCTTCCTACCTATTTAGAAAACGACAATAAAAGGGGATGGAAATTATGTCCAAAATCTACTATTATTTGAATATGATGATGGAAAGGAAATGAATTTCTTTCTGATTGTCTTTGTAGTTGGTGGGATCGAATGTGCCCAAGTACTAAGTGTTAAAGTTCAGAGCATCCAATCTAAAAACAACTGGCCAAGGGTGACGTATCACCTTTATCTCATACATTTATTTATCATGTTTCGATTTCTCGGTATAAGATTTATAGTATAATTAATTTACACAGCAAAATTATTTTTATATTATGATTTTCTCTTTCTCGTACGCATTTAATATATCATCTCTATTTTCTTCATTTAAATGGATTTGTATCTGGGTTAAATTTCAAAAGAATAAAAAACATTAAGCATTTTTTTAAAATAGTTAATCAAAAAATATCTAATTGTTTTCAAAATACAAATATATTTTTTTTTACATATATTTTTCTTAAGAGGGATTATTTTTGGTCCCTAAAGAAAGAAAAAAAGGTTTTCATTGTAAATTGCTTTTCCATTGAAACTTGATATAAAAAACATATCTTGATCTTGTACATCCTTCTCTACGACTTTTGACTTCTTTCTTCTTTGCTCATAAATAACGAACAATACAACAAATGCAAAAAAGAAATGCAACCACGAGAGGGAGTACCACTATGGGAATGGCTTTGTAGTTCTTTTTTTGTTTATTATTTGACACAAGAATAGGATTTGTACAAGGTTGCAATCCTTCAACATTTCAATACAAACCACTATTCCTTCGTAATTCTTCGATGCATTTGCAAAAACTCTACTATTAGGGATAAGACCAGAAAGTGCATTGTAAGATATGTCAACATGTAATAAAGCAGTCATATCATCAAAACAATTCGAAACCTCACTAGAGAGTTTATTGCAAAAAAGATTCAACTTCCCCAAACTTTGGAAATTTTGAAATAAGTTACCACTATATTCAAGAGTGGAAAAGTGGATCAATCTAGACAAATAGAGAAACAACGTACAACTCAGTAAGCAATATGAATTTTCTAGTAACATTTCTGAAAAATTAGTTATCACTCAAAACCAACCTCAACAAATTCTTCAATTTCCCAAATTCTATTGGAACTCCTTAAATAAATTATTTGACAAAATATGAAGTACAATTAGTTTAGTCGAATTTCCAAATGATAGCCACCAAAAGTTTTGAATATGTTTCAGGTGAATTGGTTTCAATTGAGGCGGACTTTGCTTAAGCCAGAGCAGTTTCTCAAGGTTTTAGGAATGGGACCAATAAGATTGTTGTCGTTCTTGGTCAAGTTTTGAAGTTGGTGGTGGAATCAAACAACTTATCTTCCATATCAATAGGAGATTTTACAACTAAAGCCTCAAGTTAAATATGGTTGACAACGTGGCCTTTTGACACGATCATATATAAATATAGGTTAATGCTATTAATTTACAATGAACAAAAAGTATTGTATCACTCTAAAATCATCTTTAATGACAAAATTGTGTTCCAAAAACCCTATATAAAGTGTCACTACATATGATTTTAGGGTGTTAAGAGTATTTTTGTGTCGTGCTAATATCATTACGCTTAATATATATATATATATATTAAGTTACACAGTGAACTTATGTGTCGACTAAACTACTTATTATATCAATTAGTTATAAGCCCAATTAATCTTCGAACACTGGTAACAAATAGCTAGAATAATCTTACAAGAAAACAACAACCCTTTGACCATCATATTAAAATAGTAATTAGGTTTCTAATTAAGTTATTCCTTTCTAATAATTCTTTCTTCAAGAAAGGAAACTGAATGTCTTAACAATATTTGCCAACATTTGACATCACTATAAATATAGGTACATAATGCATATAGTCTATATGGGTCCGCTATTATAATAGGGACTTTTTTTACTTTTTTTAAGTCCCTGAAGTTTCCTAGTTATCCCATTGTGGTCCCTAATGTTTCATTCGTCTCAATGTGACTGCATAGTTTGTGATGCGTCTCACTTTTATCCAAAATTTGATGGGTCTATTTTTTAGACTAAAATATCTAGGCTGTCCAATTTTGGGTGAAAATAATACGTGATAAAAACTTTGAGGACCAAAGTGGGAAAATAAGAAAACTTCGGTGACATAAAAAGTCAATTACCCAATAAAATGCCAGATGATGATCTGGCATTTTACAGGGTTTAGGGAATGCCTCCTCCCTCTAGTCTTCTTCCACAATTGGATGAGCAAAATATGAGATGTTTCATATACAATATAATTATGACTTGTAAAGTAACTATAGTTCCGTTTTATTGTGTATCAAATTATGAGCTAAAATTCTATAATTTATAGTTTTTTGTATTTATGTTCAGTTAATTGTTAAATTTGAACAACTGTGAATATGACAAATTAGTTGATTTATGAAATAAAAATTGAGTATTTTCAAGGAAAACTTGAAATTGGTTGTTATTCAATTCAATTATAAAATTTCAATGAGATGTGGTGCTCACACAAATGTAAGTATAATTTTCTTTATAAGTACAGATAGTGCAATAGATGTACGTAAGTCATTTTTGTAAAGTTGATAATCTTGTAGGAAAGAGTATTCTATATAAATGTGGATATTTTTGTACACTCGAGTTATTTGTAAAATAAAAGACAATCTTAAGCTCCCACAATTATATGTAAGTGTAAGCAATATCACATGAATGAGTAATTTGTAAAGTTGATAATGTTGCAGGAATGAGTAAAAAATGATGTAGGCATTAATTTAGCAACATAGTTTTTATTTCATTACTTGAAAAGTGAGCACTTATCCTAAAATCAACAAATATGTGTCACTTAAACATAAATTTAAATTTTTAGGTGGGTATGATAAACGCATAATATTTCCTTGCATAAGCTCTTTTCTGGAGTTGCTTGACACATTTGTTATACTAACTTTGCCGAATTATCCACTTATCTCGCGATTAGTGCTTTAGCATGTTGTGTATCTAATATGGCTCGAGTTTGAGTTATTTTTGTAGTTTCATATGTGTTTGTAGGAATGGGATACAATGGCATTGCTTAGATTGATCAAGAGCAAGCTTGGAGGCTAGCAAAATGTTGTTTTTGAGAAATCCCAGACGCATGATCGATCATGGGTGTAGCCATGATCGATCATGGTTATTATCATGGCACCAAATTCTTGCAGCAGAGCACTCGCATGATCAATCGTTTCCATGGTTCCTTGGTTTGAAATGTTTTAATAGCTCTTATGCCTTCGTGTACAACTGTTTAATTCCATGTTTTTGGTAGTCGGTTGCCCATAGCAATGTCTATCTCCATCATTGGTATCAGAGGTTAGTTATGTCCTCTCGTGAGTAGTCGTCTTTTGGAGTTTTGAACCAAGGTTTAGACTGAGTTGCCTACTATTTATCTTCTTTCATAGGTTTATCCACCATGTTTGAGAATTATACAAAGATAAGTATGAGATTAAGGCTCTTCGAAAAGTATGCTCTGTGACTACCACTTAGCATTTAGCTCTCTTAGATCAGTATGATCTGTGGCTGCCACTTTATGTGGGTCTCTCACATCAGAACACTTAAAGACTAATTGTGTGGGTCTCTCACAACAGAAATCCTTGAGGCCTACTTCTCAGAACACATGTATAATTTTTAAGAATTCAGTAACTTGTGCTAACTGTACACAGATGAGTTCCTTGAGCGTTGTTGATTAGGCCAAGGTGTGCCGTTTTGTTGTTCGCTCGGAAAAATTATGGTAAGTGATGCACAGTTAAGAAATCTTATAGTGTCAGTTTTATAGAATGTAGTTGTTGGAGAAAGAATGTGTGACAAAGGTAACAGAAGTTTGATATCCTTTGGTGAAAGAACTCTGATCTTCATAAATATTTTCAAAAATGTCAAGTCTTCTTAAGCGTCCAGAAAATCGTTCTCAAATAGTAGCTAATAGTAAGTTAGATCATTCATTTTCTTCCAGTTCTTCTAGGTTTGATAATAATAGATTAAGTTCTCCTTTAATTTTGAAGTATCTTATCTTCCAGATGATCAAAAAAATACAAGAAACAGATTTGCGTATGGCGAATCCGTATCATGTTTTTTCCAAACCCTCATCGGCTTAAGGAATACCAACAAGTGTGCCTTGGTACTGTCCAGACAAGGTTAAATACTGGAACAGTATTTGTCATTCTTTATCCCAACTTCAATATTCCTCTCATCGACCAGTTCCTTCGCGAAGTTCTAAAGATTCAGATTCAGATCACTAGAGTTCCTATGGTTGAAGGAACGTCAACCGCAACCATCCACCATTAGATGGTTCACAGGATCCAGAATCATCCGTGTAGGAGATTGACATGATAGTATTCGGAGACACTTCATCTTCAAGGGATAAGATTGACTCAAGGTCAGAGTCATCAATATCTAGAAAAGATTTCTGAAGACAAGACATGAATTGCTCTTTCTTAGCAGTGTTTGGGCAATTCTTCGCATAATGCCATAGCTTTTTGTAAATAAAGCATATATCAGAGCGTTTTCCACACTTGTTCCTTTTCATGACATATTTCTCGATTTTCTTCTTCTAGAATGGACGGTTCCGTGATCTTTTAGAATAGTCAAAGTGGTTTATGTGCTTGTTCCTAGACTTCTTTTTTGAATAGTGCTTAACATGATTCTTCTTTCTTTCATTTCTGTAGTCACATGAATGTTCATTTTTAAATTTGATCTTGAGATGGTCCTTGTTACAGGCAGAGCCTAACATCTTTCCTATACGGGAAACATTTTCCATGAATTTCTTCTGGTTGCAAAGACATTCAATGGCATCAAGCATATGTTCGTAAACATTTGCGATTGTGAGTTGCTGCAGAGTGGCATTCTGAAACTTCATCATTTTTTGTACTTCTGTAATTAAAGAGTCTGGAAAGGAATTAAGGAACACTTTCTTTAAATTCAAATCATCAATTCCAGTTATGAGGTAAAATCGTTGGGACATGCGGTTGTAATGCTTTTCTAAATCTTTCTTTTTTAAAGAACAACATTTCATTAGGAGAAATTCTTCACGAGCTAGATCAGCATGAGGACTTGGCTTTCCAATGAATTCCGCATAGATATAGGCAAGAAATTGATCAATTGATGGAGAATGCTTGAATTGAAGTTGGCAATATGGACCAAGAGATTCATACCATTCTTTTAATCTGCCTTCCATTCTGGCAATGAATCGATTAAAGACTGTAGGCAAGCCATTAATCTGTATGTCTGCATTCATCCAGGCAGTAAAAGACACCATTTTATAATGCCATTTACTTGGGAGGACATCATCCAAAGTAAAAACTTGGTGGCGCGCTTTCGTGACTAGCCGTATTTCTGCGAAAATTATCATTCTGCACTTGTTCTATAGGATGTTCTACATGGGCTTTTTCATCTTAGGATGGGGATGAGGATTTAGTAGTTTGATTTTGATTTTGACGAGCAAGAGTCTGATCTGGAGGTACTGGGTTGGCGGCAAAAATTTCTTCAAAACTTTCAAACAGATCATCAGATTTGGAAGGAGAAGGAGTTTGTTTTTTGTCTGGTTTAGAGAGATTTTTGAGGAAGGAAGTGATCTGATTGTGAGGCCGGTTTTCATGGATTGCTACTAGGAACATATCCGTTGATGTAGAAGAGGCACCAACGATGGGATCAGGTGATGGTGGTGGTAGTGACTTAGAGGGAGCTACTGATAAGACAGGTTGGGGGTCCTGTCAACTTGGCCATTTCACACCCAAAATGGGCTATTTTTGTGGATTGAGTTATTTCAGATTTTTTATTAGATATTTTGTTATTCCTTAATATATATTATTTTCCTTAGCTTGTTGGCTAAGACATCTAGCTTTCCACCCAAGATTAAGAGAGAAGTGAGATCTCAGTACTTGGAACTTTTCTTCATCCTCTTGTAAGTTTACTTTGATTTTAAGAAATGAAAACTTCTTCTATAATTCTTGTTTTGAGTATTATGGAGTAGTCATTTACTAAGGTTACAGAGGCTAATCGTGATATAACTTCCGGTGCTTAGTAGCTCAATCCTTGTTTAAATGATGTCAAATAACTTTAAATCCTTTTCTCTTCCATTATTAATCATTTTACAAGCTTTAATTTTAGGTATTTTCATTTAATATTAGACTTTATATGCCTTGTATGTTTAGTTATTGTGTATCAAATACAACATACTTGTGTTGTTCTAGAAAGCTTGTCATCACTTTCCCCATCTATATATTTTTTAACTTATTGTAGAGATTATGATGAGTTCTTAAAAAGCCATAGATAATACAAAAAATTGTTATTTTGTCTTTGATTTACTTATTTATATTTTCAGTGCTTTATACACTTTGTGTGATATTAAGACTCATTACTGACAATTATAATTAAATGACTTCTTAATCCTTGAACCTACCACTTAAGTTATTTAATATGTAGGATTAACATAATCTACCTGCAGGATATGACACGATCAAAACGTTTAAGCTTCTCAAGGGGCTACATCAATCCCTACAACAGGACATGGATTCCATCAATATATAATATTCATCATATATATAGTGTCATCATCAAATTCACGAAGATTATTAATTCATAAATGAATCTCACTCTAAATTAGTCAAAACAACAAATACTACATATATATATATATATATGTTTATTAATTATTTCAAGACTAAGAGTATAAGTAATAATAATAACCATGGGATTTTAAATTATTTTATATAGTCAATATAAAAACAATTAACTCAAACTGGTCTTATTCAATACTGACAAAGTGTACTAGAATAACGAGTTAAAACTATATCGTTTTATGTAATCAAGATAAACTACTAAAGCTTGTGCTACAATCCTACCAATGGACGTCCAATTATATCTAACACTATGAACCAATAAGCTTATATTCTACAAGAACCAATGATATGATCTTCTATGTGTAAGCTAAACTCTACACACCAAATCATTTACTATATGGAATAAAAGACACGCAGGCATAATATTTAAACAAATATAATGCAACCATTACCCATAAAGATTCTCATTAAAATAGCAAAATCGAGTTTATAACATATCCAAACTAACAAGAAAATTATGGCTTTTAGTATATCACTATAACATAACTGACAACAAGATTGCTGATACTAAACTTGAAATGAATGTCAAACTATGTGCTTCTAATGGTTCTTTGCTACCTAATCGAACCTTATATCGACAACTTGTCGGTAGTCTCAACTATCTCACCATCACTAGACCAGATATTAATCATGCTGTCCATATTGTGAGCTAATTCATGTCAGTGCCACGCTCTGTTCTTTTTGCTGCTATTCTATGCATTCTTCGCTACCTCAAAGGGACCCTATTTAGAAGGACTACATCTTTCATCCGCTTCTAGTCCTTTGTTACAAGGATATTCCGACTTTGACTGAGCAGGTGATATTACAAATTGTCGATCCACGACAGGATTCTATGTTTTTCTTGGTGATTCTCTCATCTCATGAAAGATTAAGAAACAAAATGTGGTTACCTGTTCCAGTACTAAAGTTGATTATAGAGCTCTTGCTCGTGCCATTTCAAAAATTGTATTGATTCGTTGGATACTTCGAGATATGGGAAATGACATTCCTCATCCAACTCCTTTATTCAGTGACAATCAGAGCGCCATTCAGGTAGCCCATAATGATATCTTTCATGAACGTACCAAGCATATTAACGTTGACTACCACTTTGTTCGATATAACTTCACTCAAGGCATTATTCAATTACAGCTCATCTCATAAGAGCTTCAACTTGTTGATCTGCTTACCAAGTCCAAGTCCCATGTGTCTGCTCGCTTTGACTTTATGGTGTCCAAACATAGAACTCGGAATGCTTTCTAAGTCTTCTTGAGTTTGAGGCGGGCCGGGGGGGGGGGGTGTTTAATTTGTTATATCCTTTTTCTAATATAGCTTTGTTATTTCCTTTTTCAAAAATAGCTGTAAATACCATAGCGTACATTAGGCTAGGATTATTTCTTTCCTTTTTCTTCACCTTGTAAAGTTTATAAATAGCGCTCTTTCTTGTATAACTGAATAACATAATAGACAATTTCTCCCATCTCTCTGTCGAATATTATATACCTAACACAAAAAAGGGCGTATGAATGACAATATTATGCGTTTATCGGTATCTCCCTAGATCCTTCAACTTGTTTTCTAACTTCTAACACAATTTAATTTGTTTTGCTATATTTTTTCATCTTGTTATTAAACGGATCCTAAAAATTTATTAAAAACTTAAGAAAAAATATACGCAATATTGTAAATGATATGGTTTGAACCCTTACATTTAGATAGGGTCGTACATATTTTACATGAAAATGCTCATAATGCTAGAGATTACTGATAGTGCAATCCCCACAACGATTAGAAAATGGCTACATTTTGATTTCTTGCATTTCCATTTATTTTTACTCAATTAAGATTTTATTGTCAGAAGAAATCATTTATTTCTTTTCATTTTCACTCATTTGTAGTTAATACACTCACTCTACTTTGTGTTATAACTAAATGTAAGGGTTCTTTTGAATTGTTTAGTTTCTCTTCTACAACTGATAGTTCTATTTTTTTTTCTTGGTTGTTTTAAGTAGGTGATAATTCTATTTCTCTTTTGAAACATAATCAGTAATACAAAATTTTATTTATATGATTGTTGACTAAGTTGAAATCAATGTTTTATTAAAAGGTACCAAGCTCTTGTTGGGGGTATTAATTTAAGGGGGGTGATAAATGCACCCCCATTGTTTGTCACAAACACCCTCTAAAATTTTTATTAATATTAAACTAAAGTTTATTCCTACCACTCTCTCATTTCATAAAGATTATACAAAGATTAACTATTAATTAACTTAATAATTAATCATTAATCACATACACTCCATCACCACCCTCTTCTTCTCCTCTTCCTCCTCCTCCTTCTTCTCCTTCTCCTCCTTCATCGCCTTCACCTTCGCCTTCGCCTTCTCCTTCTCATTCTTCTTCTTCTTCAAAACATACTCATATACATATAGATACACACACACATATATATATATATATCCAAAACATACACATATACATACACACATATATGATATATATATATACATTTTAAAATGGAAGAAAAAAACGAACAAAAAATTGCATATATATACACAAATCTCTTTTAAATAAACGCCACAGATCTGTGTAAGTTTCAGATGCTCAATGTAGAGCAAGTAACAATGAAGATAATCTCCCAATGACGGAAGAGTATTACCAGTTTTACTCTCCCAATGACAAGAGAGTATATCTCAAAAATTGGGCCGTTACCACCCTCTTCTTCTCTTCCTCCTCCTCTTCTTGTTGAAAAAGTGAACGGATTCGAACTCAAATTTGAGCAACCGAGGATTCTGCATCTAAGCTAAAATCTGGTCTCCATCTAAATACTCTCATCGAAAATTTCATAAGGATTTTTCTTCTCCCCCTCCTCCTCCTCCTTCTTTAAAACATACATATATACATACACACACATAGAAATATATACATACATATATTCAAAAGAGGTATAATTGTTTTATTGTTATCTTATCTTTGTGCATTTTAACTCCTATTTAGTGAATATTGCAAAATTCTAATAAAAAAATTTGTCAAAAAAAACAAAGCTAAAATAGAGCTGTGGGTTTTAAACCCAACAATTACTCCCCTCACATTGGCCGAGTGATATGTACATCACTCACCCCACATTGGCAAAGTATGTGCTGCTTCTAAAAAAATCTTATTGCTGAAATTTCAGATACTCAATGTCAAGCAAGTACCAATGATGGTACTCTCCCAATGACAGGAGAGTATTACCAAAATTACTCTATTTAATACGAGAGAGTATATCTCAATAACTGGGCAGTAGCTAAGTAATTGCTAAAGTTCAAGATACTCATGTCGAGAGAGTATCACTGAAGATACTCTTCCAATGACGGGAGAGTATTACTTTAATTATGGTTCTTAATTGGAGGGGGGTGTTTGTGACAAATTTTTAAAACGTGAGGGGCGTAAGGTAAAGAGGGTGTTTGTGACAAAAAATGAGGGTGCATTTATCACCCCCTAATTTAAAAAGGGACATATATTTACCATCACATTATTTGAACATTCTAAACCCGAAACTGTACCTAATAAATAAAACACAGGCCGTACGTCCACAATTCTGATACATATTAATTAATAGGATATTTTTGACTTTTTTAATACATACAAATGATAAACTTCTTATTATTGTGAATGAAATAACTACTTCTGATCTTGATTAATGTCATTCAAATGAGATCTAATAGAGTCATCAAAACAAGCATTAACTAATACTTCAGAAATTTGTGGTCCCCAATTCAAGTTATTTATAGTTTACCCTCTTAAAGTTCGACCACTTTTATACTTTTTTTATATAAAATTTCTTTTGTACTTTATTCTCATGTTCGTTCTTAAAGGTTGCTTCATTTTTACTTTAGTCCAAAACTCAACCCGTTGTTAAATTTTTGGATGGAAAATGTCACATGTCACTTTAATTTTCAAACCACATTTAGCTGGGCATGTCATTTTTTGTGCAAGAAACAAATGGCATGTTGGATTTTGGAGTAAAGTGAAAATGGGAGAAAATATTAAAGACGAGTATGATGCAAAATAACATTTATTGACAAAAGTGAAAAAAAAAGGTCAAACTTCAAGGAAATAAATTATAATTAACGGTACTTTCGACCTTTTCATTAGACACACAAAAGGGTCCTCTTCTAAATAGTTATGGTATGTTTTCTCCTGCCGTCCATTCCTTTAATACAATGAGACTTATATATATATATATATTCAAGCAAGCTATTATATATATTGTTACTATACATACATATATATATATTCAAGCAAGTTATTATGTCTATCAACATTTGCACCAAAATAAGAGTTTTGTCCATGTATCAACGAAAAAGTTTTTAAATTTACTGCTTTAACAATATATAAATGAAAGCACAACTACTTTGACGAGCACTCGGACCCATAATCTACAACTTGATAATACTTGATAAGTTATTTTAGATTACTTAGTAATGGGGAAATTTTTAATCTTCTACAACAATTGTAGAAGATCTGAGAGAAGTTTCAATATAACAATAAATCGTAAAAAATGGAGCAAGGCAAAGGATACATTAGTTAACAGTGTTAAGTTTTGCAGGAGTTAGTTATGTTTAATTCAATGTTTTAAATTGCGATACTGTAACGCGTTGCGTTTTTGTTCGAGAATTACGTAGCGCTCACAAATTGCGTAATAGCGTAAGAAATTCAAATAGTGAATAGCATTGGAATAAAAAAAAATTAAAAATAATATTATACTCAAGAACATTAACAAAAATTCATTAAAGGGTTTCAAATAACCAAAGTATAAAAAATCCATGTAACATAATTTCAACACAAATTCAAAGTTTCAAACACATCAAGTTCAAAAGTGTCAACTTTTTAAATGAGAAACTAAAAATAATCCGTGCCATCCAACTCTATCTCACTATCATCATCAAGACTATCTATGGTAAAAAGAGATACCTTTTTAATCTCTAAATATTCATAGAGTATATAAGAATCAAGAAAATATTCACTGTTTTTTTTAATTTAAATATTCACTATTTTTTTTGTCATTTAAATATCACTGTTTTTTTTATTTAATTAAATACCCCTGTTTTAATTTTTTTTACTTAAATATCACTGTTTTTTTTATTTAAATATGAACTGCTTTTTTTATTTACTTAGGTAGAGTATAAAATAAATTAACTAAATAAATAACTTAAATAAGCATTAAATTAATTATAAAATGGTAAAAGGTATATAAAATAAGTTAACTAAAAGGTATATAAAATAGACACAGGTGTATGGTAAAAAGGAATTTAAACCATCTTACCTCTAGTCGGCTGAGAAGAACGGGAGAAACGAGAAGAGGAGACGTCGAACGCGAGAGAGAAGAAGAAGACACCCACTACCACCGACTACCACCGACTAGAATAAAAAGGCCTAATTTGTTCAATCTGCCCAAAACAGTGGAGCAAGACGAGGAGAAGAAAAGAAGAGAGAAGACGAGGAGAAGAAAAGAAAAGAAGATGAAAACATCCAACGAGGCTAGGGTTTGTTATATTTTACACTTAATTTTTTTTATTTTTTACTTTTAAGTTGCTTATCTGAATAGCGCGAGAAATTACGGGATTGCGTGAAATAGCCTGCGTATAGCGTGGAATAGCGCCAAATAGCATGGTACGTCATCAAATTGCGTGAGCTATTTGGTTAAAACGTAACTACTACTGCACCTCGTTGCATTTCCCACAGAGAAAACGCAATAGCGTGCCTCGTTGCGCGCAATTCAAAACACTGGTTTAATTATTATTATTTTAGGGGTTTCCAAAATAATGAAAATGGGAGATGGAAAAAGTGGATGAAAGGAAGGAAATTATGATGGAGGAATATTATTTCTGACTTGGACGAAGAAGAATGTGGCAAAACGATTAATTGTTTTCTTTTCTTTTTAGTCAAGGAGGAATTAATTATTGAAAGATGAACTTGTGGCTGTGTAGAATGGTTTGAAAACTGAAAAGAGTGTAATAAAGAGAGAGAGAGAGAGAGAGAGAGAGAGAGAGAAGTGTGAAATGGAGAAGAGAAGTGTGAAATGAAGAGAAGCAGTACTAAAGAACCTTCCTAATAGTTAAATTTCGGTCTTCAATGGAGAGACTCATATTTTTTGTCACCCACGAATAAATTAAAAATATTTGAGAAAGAAAATATATATGTTAATTTTAAACGTTTGAATAATAAAACTCTTAACCTAATTAAGACCATGGTAGTAAACATTTTAATTAAAGTCCACATGTTCCGCTTCCGCACGTTAATAAAAAGTCCACGAGCATTAAATATAACAAACTATATCGATCTGTATCCATTTTGATAGTTTTACGTTTTAAAATAAAATAATAATATTAATTTAACCAATATGAAAAATATGACTTATGTTGTGATGAAGAATATAAGTTACGCTATACGTTTTAAATTGGTACGATAATTATATTTTAAAAAACAAAAAATTTAAGTAAATTTTAAAAACAAATATTGTAAATTATAAGTGCATCTCATATAAAAAAAATTGTCAGTTCATTTGCTAAAAATGTTACATCAATACCTTAAGAATTACAGTTATCTAGTTTTACATG
Source organism: Lonicera japonica (assembly GCA_021464415.1). Lineage (NCBI taxonomy): Eukaryota > Viridiplantae > Streptophyta > Magnoliopsida > Dipsacales > Caprifoliaceae > Lonicera > Lonicera japonica. Next base: position 35,845,507 of record CM038465.1, on the reverse strand, counting down.
CACGAAATTTAATAATATTTTATGGGTGCAGATAAAGAGCAATGTTGCTAAGACAAAAAAATATATATAAAAATAAATAGCGAAAGAAAGTGTCTTTGAAGCAATCACTGTTAATGGATGGTTCAAATTTATTTAAGTTACAACTTTTGATATATTTTTTGATTTCTTTAGCATTTCTCAAATTAAGAGTGACTTTTTTTTTCCCAAGATGTCTCATGTGAAAATTTTCATTTTCTTTTTGGTACATAACCAATTGACCAACATTAATAAAAAATCTATAATTTAAATGTGACTCATAATTTAAGACAAATGAAGTAGTATATTTAGGTTATAGTTAGGTAGATAAAATTATTAAGTAAATATTCTTTAAGAAATTGCAGGGGTACAACCATTCCCCCACTAGACCAAGTAGGTCCGTCCCTGGCTTTCCCTCCCACTCCCACACGTTAATTCTTTGGCTTTCGTTTCCACACATGAATTAAAGTCCACAAGCATTAAATAAGACATACTACACAAAATTTGAAGAGCTGTAGACGTCAAAAATGGCGAGCAAATCATCTGCTTCTTTTCTTAACTACCGTGTCTTGTGGTTGATTTTTTTGATCATCCTATTTGTGTCACCGGGAATAGTCAGACAAGGATTTCCTTGCGAAGAAAGTGAGTAAATCTTTGATTTTTTTTGAAATTGAGAATTCTTCATGTTTTTTTCAATGTATGAAATTAACAGTTCTGTTTCCTCTTAATCAAGAAATAAACTTGTGACTCTACCATGTGTGGAAGCTGCGCGCTACTGGGTGTGGCCATGTAACATTTGCGACTATCGGATATTATAGCTGTTCTCATTTTTGTGACATCATTTCTATGAGCATAAATTAATTACGTTTGCGTCCTATAGATAATTCATTAATTTATTTATCTCCAGTGACAACGTATTTCTAAGGGGTTATTATGATTTTATCCCAATAATTCTTTCAGTAAAACCTGTCTTTTCAGTTTATTAAATTAATCCGCGTTATCCATATAGGCTTACAAAAAAATTAATAACTAAGTGGAAGAAGATTTCCCAAGTACAAAATAAATCTGTTTAATAAACCCTTACATGACATTAGGAAATTAATTTAATATGAAAGTTTATACTGATAAGGAATCCAAATTAAAAGGTAATATACATTTATAAAAGAATTTTCATATTTGTGGATATACTTTTAAGTTTAAAAAATAATAATTTTGTGAAAGTTAATTCAAAATTGACATAACTCTATGGTGGATACGCAGGTATTATTGGAGAGAATAAGATTGGGCTAGATCTAAAGCCATCTCCACGAAACCAGGGAAAGGAATTGCATCCGTAGATGGAAAGGGCTCAACATTTTCATTTGGGGTTAATTGGTATTTGTTCAATAATAATTAAGGACAAGCTAAGCTCATTGTAATATTGTGTTTTTTTTTCTTTTCTTTTTCTGCCTTCTCTTTTTGTATTAAGAGGTTGTACTCTAAAATCAATGATAAAGAGTACAATGCATTAGAAGTTAATTTTCAAGTTAATAAAGTGCGCTTCAGAGCAAGTGGGTAGCCTAAATGTAAAAGGCGCTCACCCGAATCGGAAAAGTTCGGGGTTGGAGTCTCAATAGAAAAGAGGAAAGAAATTTCGTTTTTGTAATTAAAATGGTGTGCATAATATTTTTCGGTTTTCTTTTCAAACCATTAATTAGAGTTAGCTAGTACATACCGGATTAGAACTGGACTTTTAAGACAACTCTTTTAGTACGTATGTGGTCTATCTTTCAAATGATCAACGGTTATTACAATCGGCACGATCCATACCCATGGGACTTAAATATGCATGGCTCAAATAAAAATCTATTTTTTGTGTGACTCAACCAAATAACTACGCCCTATTTGAATGTTAGGAAAAGATCAAAATAAATAAATAAGACTAGTCAACTATATATATATATGTTTACATGCATGTTTCTTAATGACTCATAATGCCCATAGTTCCAAGCTAGTATTCCGAGAAAAAAATTTACATAATTTTGTGGAAGTCTAATTAAACAGAAATTTGTCTATAAATTATTTTGCCTAATGTATATTATAATTTTTTTTTTCACAATTTATAGCTTGACAGTTAGTAGCAATAATTTACTTATTGCCTAGCGTAATTGCTAAATATGTTACAATCACATTTATACGTTAGTATTAGCTGGTAATATTTGACTATAAATTTATCTTTCAAATTTGTTTACAGACTACGAATGTTAACTATTTAGAAAAAATTCTATACAAAAAGGCAAATTTAAACATTGATACAACGACATTACATTTTTCGAACTCTAACACACACAATATAGCACGTAAAAGCATATCTTTTTATCTCGTTGGGACATGAAAATGTTACAATTGAGAAATCTAACACGAATTAACTCTAATTATGTGTTGATTTGGTATCACAAGTTTTCACACAAACACGACAGCACTTTGTGTTAAATAATTTAGACACCAACATAACTACTTAAATCGCTACCTGTACCGATATTCGGCCTAGTTTCCCCTTTCTGTCGATTGCCCAGTCGCTTTAATTTGAATTCGATTTGGGGTATGATATGGGTACCTGGGTCGATAATATAATAATACAAGAATACTTCGGTTTAAACATCTGGACTGGAACGTGACTTCTTGTGTCATTTCCGTTTTAGTTGCTTCAAACGGCCAAGAAGTGTTTTGAGCAAATCATAATTGACATCGTTTGCTTGGATATCTTTTATTACATTAGCTTCCTGATACCAAAAATAATGAGGTAGAGAGGGATACAAGCTTGCTACCATCACGTTATTTGAACAATTTGAACTTGAAACTAAACAAAAAATAAAATAAATGGGTTGTCCACAATTCAAATACATTTGAATAGGGTTTTATCGATTGTTTGATTACAAAAAAAAATTATAGAGTTCTTATTACTAGAAATAAAATAACTACTCGTTTTTAATTACTATTATTCAAATGAGGCTTAATAAAGTCGCCAAATCAAGCATTAACTAGTACTTCCAAAATCAATAGTCCACAATTTTGATAAACGCATAATATTGTCATTCATATGCTCTTTTCCGGAGTCATTTGACGCGTTTATTTCACTAAATTTTCTGTTTTGCCGCCTTATCTTACGATTAGTCCTGTAGCATGTTTTGTATTTAACATTATTTGGAAAGGCACATTTTGTGGTTATTTGGTGCCTTTAGATCTTGAGAATTGCAATGGACAAGAAAAGAATTATCAAAACAAGCACAAGTGAACTTTTGAAGTAGAAAGTCAATAAAGTCAAAGATCCTGATTGATCATCGACAAACCAAGATCGATCTAGGTATGGCCCTCTTTTTTTACTTTATGTCACTTTTCCCCTTTTTCCTTTTTCGGATGGTTTTGAAGAGCTGTAGACCGTCAAAAATGGCGAGCATATCATCAGTTGCTTCTTTTCTTATTTACTGTGTTTTGTGCATGATTTTTTTGATCATCTTATTTATGTCATCGAGAGTAGCTGGACAAAACTGTGAGTAAATCTTTGATTCTTTTGAAATTGAGAATTCATCATTCTTTTTTGATTTATAAAATTAACAGTTAAGTTTCCTCTTAATCAAGAAATAAACGTGTGAATCTACTAGAGGCGGTCTAAGAGAAGTCGGGGTCGTAGGTGATAAAGATAAAATGGACCTTCAAAGTATTTATAAAAAGGCACTTATATTATATAAAACGGGGTCCATTTCTACATTGAGGCCCTAGGCAACTGCCTAACTTGTGTTATGGTAAGGACACCTCTTGAATCTGCTATGTGTAAAGGCTGCGTGCCACCGGGTGTGGCCATGTAATATTAGTAATTATCAGCTATTGTAGCTCTTCTCAATTTTGTGACATAATCTTTATGAGGATAAATTAATTACGTTTGCATATATTTTATAGATAACTCATTATTTATGTTTCTCTTATGAATATTGTGCTCACCGGCTGATGGGCAGATCCCAGGGTACCGTCTGGGCCCACTGGTCTGCACACATAGTAACGATATTGTCCCCCAACTTAAACACCTTTTGGCCAGATGAATGAGGTTTTAGCTTAAAAGCCATTGTTACTATATGGTGACAATACCCTACTTCTTAATCCTTGTTGAGTTCTATAACTTTTTCATGTAGGATCAATGGTTTGAGTCACCATTAAGCCTACCATTCTCAACAATCTCCACCTTGGAATAAATCAGCTCACATTTTGCTCCACCTTGACTCAGTTCACCTTGGTACTATGATCAGCAATCCACCTTGACTCCACCTTGGACCTACACCCTAATCCACCATGGACCCACCATTAAATTATCCATGTAGATCACCACTCAACACTATGCCCAAGATCGTCCGCCTTGGTCAACGCACATCTCGTGATACACCTTATTTCACCTTACTTGAACTTCCTTTGCACAACCACCTTGACAGTAATACTCAGTTATACATAGGCTCTATAGCGACTCTACCCCTGATCCTCCGAGTTTGGCTCTACCATATGCTTCCACCCGAGTCTAGCTACAAAAGGCTTTTTGTAGCGACTCACACCTTAGGCTCTCATCGAGTCGTCCTTGACTCCACTAAGTCCAGCAATATGTACTTGTCCAAACTTGTGGATTCACTATCATCTTTGATACCAATTGTTGTGTTGAGCGGCACATGGGTTGGGCCCATCGGTATGTGCATATGCACTTTTTAATGGAAAATAAAGTTCGAGGCCCAAAGTATTAACCAGGTAAGAGTATAAGGTATTAAAATTTATTTAACCCTCAATAATACTTGAAGACTTGATTAACCTCTCAAATTAAAATAAAAACAACTGGCCAAGGGTGAAGTATCACCTTTATCTCATACATTTATTTTTCAGGTTTCGATTTCTCAATATAAGATTTATAATATAATTAATTTACACAGCAAAATTATTTTTACATTATGATTTTCTCTTTGTTGTACGCATTTAATATATCATCTCTATTTTCATCATTTAAAAGTATTTATATATGGGTTAAATTTCAAAAGATTAAAAAATATAAAGCAATTTTTTTAAAATAGTTTATCAAAAAATATCTAATTGTTTTCAAAATACAAATCTATTTTTCTTTTTTATCGGTCGATTAAATTCTAATTTTTTTACATATATTTTTCTTAAGAGGGATTATTTTTGGTCCCTAAAGAAAGAAAAAAAAGGTTTTCATTGTAAATTTCTTTTCCATTGAAACTTGATATAAAAAACATATCTTGATCTTGTACATCCCTCTCTACGACTTTTGACTTCTTTCTTCTTAGCTCATAAGTAACGAACAATACAACGAATGCAAAAAAGAAACACAACCACGAGAGGGAGTACCACTATGGGAATGGCATTGTAGTTCTTTTTTTGTTTATTATTTGACACAACAATAGGATTTGTATAAGGTTGCAATCCTTCAACATTTCCACACAAACCACTATTCCTTCGTAATTCTTCGATGCATTGCAAAAACTCAACTATTTGGGATAAGACCAAAAAGTGCATGGTAAGATATGTCAACATGTAATAAATCAGTCATATCATCAAAACAATTCGAAATCTCCCCTGAGAGTTTATTGCGAAAAAGATTCAACTTCCCCAAACTTTGGAAACTTTGAAATAAGTTACCACTAAATTCAAGAGTGGAAAAGTGGATCAATCTAGACAAATCGAGAAACAACATACAACCCAGTAAGCAATCTGAATTTTTTAGTAACATTTCTGAAAAATTAGTTATCACTCAAAACCAACCTCAACAAATTCTTCAATTTCCCAAATTCTATTGGAACTCCCTAACTAAATTATTTGACAAAATATGAAGTACAACTAGTTTAGTAGAATTTCCAAATGATAGCAGTATGCTACCAGTGATGTTGTTCAATCTGCAAGTTTTTTAACATTTTACACTTGCTTCAACTATTAGAAAGATGACCATAGAATTTCTTTATCACTTAGATACATCAATTGCAAGTTTGGATAGCCACCAAAAGTTTTGAATATGTTTCGGGTGAATTGGTTTCAATTGAGGCGGACTTTGCTTAAGTTAGAGCAGTTTCTCAAGGTTTTAGGAATGGGACCAATAAGATTGTTGTCATTCTTGTTCAGGTTTTGAAGTTGGTGGTGGAATCAAACGACTTATCTTCCATATCAATAAGAGATTTGACAACTAAAGCCTCAAGTTAAATATGGTTGACAACATGGCCTTTTGACATCATCATATATAAATATAACTTAATGCTATTAACAATGAACAAAAAGTATTGTATCACTCTAAAATCATCTTTAATGACAAAATTGTGTTCCAAAAAAACCTATATAAAGTGTCACTACATATGATTTTAGGGTGTTAAGAGTATTTTTGTGTCGTGCTAATATCATTACGCTTAATATATATATATATATATATTAAGTTACACAGTGAACTTATGTGTCGACTAAACTGCTTATTATATTAATTTGTTATAAACCCAATTAATCTTCTAACACTGGTAACAAATAGCTAGAATAATCTTACAAGAAAACAACAACCCTTTGACCATCATACTAAAATAATAATTAGGTTTCTAATTAAGTTATTCGTTTCTAATAATTCTTTCTTTAAGAAAGGAAACTAAATGTCTTAACAATATTTGCCAACATTTGACATCACTATAAATATACGTAGAGAATGCATATAGTCTATATGGGTCCTTTATAATAATAGGGACTTTTTAACTTTTTTAAGTCCCTGAAGTTTTCTAGTTATCCCATTTTGGTCCCTAATGTTTCATTCATCTCAATGTGACTGCATAGTTTGTGACGCGTCTCATTTTTATCCAAAATTTGACGCTTTGTCTATTTTTTAGACTAAAATATCTAGGTTGTCCAATTTTGGGTGAAAATAAGACGTGATAAAAACTTTGAGGACCAAAGTGGGAAAATAAGAAAACTTCGGTGACATAAAAAGTCAATTACCCAATAAAATGCCAAATAATGATTTGGCATTTTACGGGGATTAGGGAATGCCTCCTCCCTCTAGTCTTCTTCCACAATTGGATGAGCAAAATATGCGATTTTTCATATACAATATAACTATGACTAGTAAAGAAACTATAGTTCTGTTTTATTGTACATCAAATTATGAGTTAAAATTCTATAATTTATAGTTTTTTGTATTTATGTTCAGTTAATTGTTAAATTTGAACAATTGTAAAGATGATAAATTAGTTGATTTGTGAAATAAAAATTGAGTATTTTCAAGGAAAACTTGAAATTACTTGTTATTCAATTCAATTATAAAATTTCAAAGAGATGTGGTGCTCACACAAATGTAAGTATAATTTTCTTTATAAGTACAGATAGTGCGATAAATGTACGTAAGTCGTTTTTGTAAAGTTGCTAATCTTGTAGGAAAGAGTATTCTATATAAATGTGGATACTTTCATACACTCGAGTTATTTGTAACATAAAAGACAATCTTAAGCTCCAACAATTATATGTAAGTGTAAGCAACATCACATGAATGAGTAATTTGTAATGTGTAATTTGTAAAGTTGATAATGTTGTAGGAATGAGTAAAAAATGTTGTAGACATTAATTTAGCAACATCGTTTTTGTTTCATTACTTGAAAGGTGAGCACCTATCCTAAAATCAACAAATATGTGTCACTTAAATATAAATATAAATTTTTAGGTGGGTTTAATAAACGCATAATATTGCCTTGCATAAGCTCTTTTCTAGAGTTGGTTGTCGCATTGTTATACTAACTTTGCCGAATTATCCACTTATCTCGCGATTAGTGCTTTAGCATGTTGTGTATCTAATATGGCTCGAGTTTGTTTTATATGTGTTTGTAGGAATGGGATACAATGACACTGCATAGATTAATCAAGAGCAAGCTTGAAGGCTAGCAAAATGTTGTTTTTGGGAAATCCTAGACCTATGATCGATCATGGGTGTAGCCATGATCGATCATGGTTATGATCATGGCACCAAATTCTTGCAGCAGAGCACTCGCATGATCAAATATTTCCATGGTTCACTTGGTTTGAAATGTTTGAATAGCTCTTATGCCTTCGTGTAAAACTGTTTAATTCCATGTTTTCGGTAGTCGGTTGCCCGTAGCAATGTTTGTCTCCATCATTGGTATCAATGGTTAATTATGTCCTCTCACGAGTAGCCGTCTTTTGGAGTTCTGGACCAAGGTTTAGACTTAGTTGCTTACTGTTTATCTTCTTTCATAGGTTTATCCACCATGTTTGATAATTATACAAAGATAAGTATGAGATTAAGGCTCTTTGAAAAGTATGCTCTGTGACTGCCACTTAGCATTTAGCTCTCTTAGATCAGTATGCTCTGTGATTGCCACTTTATGTGGCTCTCTCACATCAGAACACTTAAAGACTAATTGTGTGGGTCTCTCACAATAGAAATCTTTGAGGCTTACTTCTCAGAACACGGGTATAATTTCTAAGAGTTCAGTAACCTGTGCTAACTGTATACAGATGAGTTCCTTGAGCGTCGTTGATTAGGCCAGGGTGTGCCGTTTTGTTGTTCGCTCAGAAAAATTATGGCAAGTGATGCATAGTTAAGAAATCTTAGAGTGTCAATTTTACAGAGTGGAGTTGTTGAAAAAAGAATTTGTGACAAAAGCTGCAGAAGTTTGATATCCTTTGGTGAAAGAACTCTGATTTTCATAAATATTTTCAAAAATGTCAAGTCTTCTTAAGCGTCCAGAAAATCGTTATCAAATAGTAGCTAATAGTAAGTTAGATCGTTCATTTTCTTCCAGTTCTTCTAGGTTTTATAATAATAGATTAAGTTCTCTTTTTTGAAGTATCTTATCTTCCAAATGATCAAAAAATTACAAGAAATAGATTTGCCTATGGTGAATCCGTATCATGTTTTTTCAAAACCCTCATCATCTTCTTTTTCAAAAACCATCAAACAGTTGGTGAGCACAAAGTCTTCCAAGTTACCAGTAAAATAATATGTTCAAGCTTTAAAATTTGATGATATTCTTGTACCTGCTAGTTCAAAAGAAAACTTTTTCACAATTCCTATCCCATAAGATCTACCACGCATGGCTGTTGCTCAAGGTTACACTCATCTTCATTTTGGAGCTATTAGAATTGCAGTAACTTTTCATGGTAAAAAGGCCTTGAAGTAGTTGCCGAATTGCTTTGCTTGATACTCGGCTTAAGGAATACCAGCAAGCGTGCTTGTCACTCTTTATCCCAATTTCAATATTCCTCTCACCAACCAGTTCTTTTGCGAAGACCTAAAGATTCAGATTCAGATCATTGGAGTTCCTTTGGTTGAAGGAACGTTAGCTGCAACCATCCACCATCAGATGGTTTACAGGATCCATAATCATCTGTTTAAGAGATTGATATGATAGTATTCTGAGACACTTCATCTTCAAGGGATAAGACTGACTCAAGGTCAGAGTCATCAATATCTGGAAAAGATTTCCGAAGACAAAACAAGAATTACTCTTTCATAGCAGTGTTTGGGCAGTTCTTCGCGTAATGCCCTAGCTTTTTGTAAATAAAGCATACATCGGAGCGTTTTCCACGCTTGTTCATTTTCATGACATATTTCTAGATTTTCTTCTTCTGGAATGGACGGTTATGTGATCTTTTAAAATCATCAAAGTGGTTTCTGTGTTTGTTCCTGGACTTCTTTTTTGAATAGTGCTTAACATGATTATTCTTTCTTTCATTTATGTAGTCACACAAATGTTCATTTTTAAATTTCATCTTGAGATGGTCCTTGTTACAGGCAGAGGCTAACATCTTTCCTATACGGGAAACATTTTTCATGAATTTCTTCTGGTTGCAAAGACATTCAATGGCATTAAGCATATGTTCATAAATATTTGCGATTGTGAGTTGCTGTAGAGTGGCATTCTGAAACTTCATCATTTTTTGTAGTTCTGTAATTAAAGAGTCCGAAAAGGAATTAAGGAACACTTTCTTTAAATTCAAATCATCAATTCCTCCTATGAGGTAAAATCGTTGGGACATACGGTTGTAATGCTTTTGTAAATCTTTCTTTTTTAAAGAACAACATTTCATTGGGAGATATTCTTCACGGGCTAGATCAGCATGACGACTTGGCTTTCCAATGAATTTCGCATAGATATAGGCAAGAAACTGATCAATTGACGGAGAATGCTTGAATTGAAGTTGGCAACACGGGCTAAGAGATTCATACCATTCTTTTAATCTACCTTCCATTCTGGCAACAAATCGATTAAAGACCGTATGCAAGTCATTAATCTGTATGTCTGCATTCATCCAGGCAGTAAAAGACACCATTTTATAATGCCATTTACTTGGGAGGACATCATGCAAAGTAAAAACTTGGTGGCTTTCGTGACTAGCCGTATTTCTGCGAAAATTATCATTATGCACCTGTTCTATAGGATGTTCTACATGGGGTTTTTCATCTGAGGATGAGGATGAGGATTCAATAGTTTGATTTTGATTTTAACGAGTAGGATTCTGATCTGGAGGTACTGGGTTGGCGGAAAAAACTTCTTCAAAACCTTCAAACAGATCATCAGATTTGGAGAGAGAATGAGTTTGTTTTCTATCTAGTTTAGAGAAATTTTTGAGGAAATAAGTGATCTGATTGTGAGGCTAGTTTTCATCGATTAATACCGGGAACATATCCATTGATGTAGAAGAGGCACCCACGATACGATCAGGTGATAGTGGTGGTAGTGACTTAGTGGGAGCTATTGATGAGATAGGTTGGGGGTCCTATCAACATGGCCATTTCACACCCAAAATGGGTTGTTTTTGTGGATTGCGTTATTTTAGATTTTTTATTAGAAATTTTGTTATTCCTTAATATATATTATTTTCCTTAGCTTTTTGGCTAAGATATCTAGTTTTCTACCCAAGATTAAGAGAGAAGTGAGATCTCAGTACTTGGAACTTTTCTTCATCCTCTTGTAAGTTTACTTTGATTTTAAGAAATGAATACTTCTTCTATAATTCTTGTTTCGAGTATTATGGAGTAGTCATTTACTAAGATTACAGAGGCTAATTGTGATATAATTTCCGGTGATTAGTAGCTCAATCTTTGTTTAAATGATGTCAAATAGCTTTAAATCCTTTTCTCTTCCATTATTAATCGTTTTACAAGCTTTAATTTTAGGTATTTTCATTTAATATTAGAATTTAAATGCCTTGTATGTTTAGTTCTTATGTATCATATACAACATACTTGTGTTGTTCTAGAAAGCTTGTCATCAATTTCCCCATCTATAGATTTTTTAACTTATTATAGAGATTATAATGAGTTCTTAAAAAGCCATGGATAATACAAAAATTTGTTATTTTGTCTTTTATTTACTTATTGATATTTTGAGTGCTTTATACACTTTGTGTGATATTAAGACTCATTATTGACAACTATATTTAAATGGCTTCTTAGTCCTTGAGCCTATCACTTAAGTTATTTGATATGTAGGATTAACATAATCTACCTGCAGGGTATGACACAATCAAAAATTTTAAGCTTCTCAAAGGGCTATCATCAATCCCACACCAGGACGTGGATTCCATCAATAGATAATATTCATCATATATATAGTGTCATCATCAAATTCACAAAGATTATTGATTTATAAATGAATCTCACTCTAAATTAGTCAAAACAACAAATACTACATATATATGTCTATTAATTATTTCAAGACTAAGAGTATAAGTAATAATAATAACCATGGGATTTTAAATTATTTTATATAGTCAATATAAAAACAATTAACCCAAAATGGTCTTATTCAATACTGAAAAAGTGTACTAAAACAACGTGTTAAAACTATACCGTTTTCTGTAATCAAGATAAACTACTAAAGCTTGTGCTACAATCATACCAATGGACGTCCAATTCTATCTAACACTGTGAACCAATAAACTTATATTCCATAAGAACCAATGATATGATCTTCCATGTGTAAGCTAAACTCTACACACCAAATCATCTACTATATGGAATGAAAGACACACGCGCATAATATTTTAACAAATATAATGCAACCATTACCTATAAAGATTCTCATTAAAATAGCAAAATCGAGTTTATAACATATCCAAACTAACAAGAAAATTATGGCTTTAAGTATATCACTATAACATAACTGACAACAAGATTGCCGATATTAAACTTGAAATGAATGTCAAACTGTGTGCTTCTGATGGTTCTTTGTTACCGAATCGAACCTTATATCGATAACTTGTCGGTAGTCTCAACTATCTCACCATCACTATACCAGATATTAATCATGCTGTCCATATTATGAGCTAATTCTTGTCAGTGCCACGCTCTGGTCTTTTTGCTGCTATTCTACACATTCTTCGCTACTTCAAAGGGACCCTATTTCAAGGACTACATCTTTCATCCACTTCTATTCCTTTGTTACAAGGATATTCCGACTCTGACAGGGCAGGTGATATTACAAATCGTCGATCCACGACAGGATTCTATGTTTTTCTTGGTGATTCTCTCATCTCATGAATGATTAAGAAACAAACTATGGTTACCTGTTCCAGTACTGAAGCTAATTATAGAGCTCTTGCTCGTGCCATTGCAAAAATTGTATTGCATCGTTGGATACTTCGAGACATGGGAAATGACATTCCTTATCCTACTCCTTTATTTAGTGACAATCAGAGCGCCATTCAGGTAGCCCATAATGATATCTTTCATGAACGTACCAAGCATATTGACGTTGACTACCACCTTGTTTGATATTACTTCACTCAAGGCACTATTCACTTACAGCTCATCTCATAAGAGCTTCAACTTGTTGATTTGTTTACCAAGTCCAAGTCACATGTGTCTGCTCACTTTGACTTTCTGGTGTCCAAACTTAGAGCTCGAAATGCTTTCTAAGCCTTCTTGAGTTTGAGGCGGGCCAGGGGGGCTGTTTAACTTGTTTTTTCCTTTTTCTAATATAGCTTTCTTATTTCCTTTTTCAAAAATAGTTGTAAATACCATAGCGTACATTAGGCTAGGATTATTTCTTTCCTTTTTCTTTCCTTTTTCTTCACCTTGTAAAGTTTATAAATAGCGCTCTTTCTTGTATAATTGAATAACATAATATACAATTCTCCCATCTCTCTCTCGAATATTATACACCTAACACAGAAAAGAACGTATGAATGACAATATTATGCGTTTATCAGTATCTCACCAGATCCTTCAACTTATTTTCTAACTTCTAACACAATTGAATTTGTTTTGTTATGTTTTTTCATCTTGTTATCAAACGGATCCTAAAACTTTATTAAAAACTTAAGAAAAAATATACGCAATATTGTAAATGATGTGGTTTGAACCCTTACTTTTAGATAAGGTTGTACACATTTTACATGAAAATGCTCACAATGCTAGAGATTACTGATAGTGCAATCCCCACAACGATTAGAAAATGGCTACATTTCCATTTCTTGCATTTCCATTTATTTTTACTCAATTGAGATTTTATTGTCAGAAGAAAGCATTTATTTCTTTTCATTTTCACTCATTTGTGGTTAATACACTCACTCTACTTTGTGTTATAATTAAATGTAAGGGTTCTTTTGAATTGTTTAGTTTCTCTTCTCCAATTGATAGTCCTATTTTTTTTTTATTTCTTGGTTGTTTTAAGTCGGTAATAATTTTATTTCTCTTTTAAAACATAATCAATTTTTTAAAAGTTATAATACAAACTTTTATTTATATGATTGTCAATTAAGTTGAAATCAATGTTTTATTCAAAGGTACAAAGCTCTTGTTGGGAGTATTAATTTAAGATGCCGGGGGGGGGGGGGTGTGATAAATGCACCCCATTTTTTGTAACAAACACCCTCTAAATTTTTTATAAATATTAAACTAAAGTTTATTCCTACCACCCTCTCATTTCATAAATATTAAACTAAAGTTTATTCCTCTTCTCCTTCTCCTTCTCCTCCTCCTCCTTCTCCTCCTTCATCTACTCCGCCTTCGCCTTCGCCTTCTCCTTCTTCTTCCTTTTCTTCTTTTTCAAAACATACACATATACATATAGATACACATATATATATATATATATTCAAAACATGCACATATACATACACACATATATGATATATATATATGTAAAAAAATGGGCAGTAGCTAAGTAATTGCTAAAGTTCCAGATGCTCAATGTCGGGAAAGTATCAGTGAAGATACTTTTCCAATGACGGGAGAGTATTACTTTAATTATGGTTCTTAATTGGAGGGGGGTGTTTGTGACAAATTTTTAAAACGTGAGGGGCGTAATTAATAGGATATTTTTGACTTTTTTAATACATTCAAATGATAAACTCCTTATTATTGTGAATGAAATAACTACATCTGATCTTGATTAATGTCATTCAAATGAGATCTAATAGAGTCATCAAAACAAGCATTAACTAATACTTCAGACATCCCCAATTTAAGTTATTTATAGTTTACCCTCTTAAAGTTTAACCACTTTTGTACTTTTTTAATATAAAATTTCTTTTGTACTTTTTTCTCATGTTTGTTCTTAAAGGTTGCTTCGTTTTTACTTTAGTCCAAAACCCAAACCGTGGTTAGATTTTTGGATAGAAAATGTCACATGTCACTTTAATTTTCAAACCACATTTAGCTGGCCATGTCATTTTTTGTGCAAGAAACAAATGGGACGTTGGATTTTGGAGTAAAGTGAAAATGGGAGAAAACATTAAGGATGAGTATGATGCAAAATAAAATTTATTGGCAAAAGTGAAAAAAAGGTCAAACTTCAAGGAAATAAATTATAATTAACGGTACTTTCGACCTTTTCATTAGACACACAAAAGAGTCCTCTTCTAAATAGTTATAGTATGTTTTCTCCTGCCGTGCCATCCTTTAATACGAGACTTATATATATATATATCCAAGCAAGCTATTATATATATATATTGTTACTATACATACATATAAATATATATATTCAAGCAAGTTATTATGTGTATCAACATTTGCACCAAAATAAGAGTTTTCTCCATGTATCAGCGAAAAAGTTCTTAAATTTACAGCTTTAACAATATATAAGTGAAAGCACAACTACTTTGACGAGCACTCGGACCCATGATTTACAACTTGATAATACTTGATAAGTTATTTTAGATTACTTAGTAATGGGGAAATTTTTAATCTTCTACAACAATTGTAGAATATCTAGAGAAGTTTCAATGCAACAATAAATCGTAAAAAATGGAGCATGGCAAAGGATACATTAGTTAACAGTGTTAAGTTTTATGGGAGTTAGTTATGTTTAATTATTATTATTATTTTCGGGGTTTCTAAAATAATGGAATTGGGAGATGGAAAAAGTGGATGAAAGGAAGGAAATTATGATGGAGGAACATTATTGCTCACTTGGACGAAGAAGAATGTGGCAAAAGGATTAATTGTTTTTTTTTCTTTTTTAGTCAAGGAGGAATTAATTGTTGAAAGATGAACTTGTGGCTGTGTAGAATGGTTTGAAAACGGAAAAGAGTGTAATAATAAGAGAGAGAGAGAGAGAGAGAGAGAAAAGTACTACTAGAGGAACCTTCCTAATAGTTAAATTCCGGTCTTCAATGGAGAGACTCATATTTTTTATCACCCACCAATAAATTAAAAATATTTGAAAAAAAAATATATGTTAATTTTAAACGTTTGAATAATAAAATTCTTAACCTAATTAAGACCATGGTAGTAAACATTTTAATTAAAGTCCACATGTTCCGCTTCCGTACGTTAATAAAAAGTCCATGAGCATTAAATATAGCAGACTATATCGATTTGTGTCCATTTTGATATTTTTACCTTTTAAAATAAAATAATAATATTAATTTAACCAATATGCAAAATATGACTTATGTGGCGGTGAATAATATAAGTTACGCTATACGTTGTAAATTGGTACAATAATTATATTTTAAAAAACAAAAAATATTTAAGTAAATTTTAAAAACAAAATATTGTAAATTTTAAGTGCATATCATATAAAAAAAATTGCCAGTTCATTTGCTAAAAATATTACATCAATACCTTAAGAATTACAGTTATCTAGTTTTACATGCACAAAATTTAATAATATTTTATGGGTGTAGATAAAGAGCAATGTTGCTAAGACAAAATATATATATATATATAAAATAGCGAAAGAAAGTGTCTTTGAAGCAATCACTGTTAATATATGGTTCAAATTTATTTAAGTTACAACTTTTGATATATTTTTTTTTATTTCTTTAGCATTTCTCAAATTAAGAGTGACTTTTTTTTTCCCAAGATTTCTCAAATGACAATTCTAATTTTCTTTTTGGTACATAACCAATTGACTAACAATAAAAAATATAAAATTTAAATGTGACTCATAATTTAAGACAAATGGAGTAATATATATAGGTTATAGTTAAGTAGATAAAATTATTAAGTAAATATAAAATCTATATATTAAAATATTCTTTAAGAAATTGCATGGGTACAACCGTACCCCCTCCAGACCATGTAGGTCCGTCCCTAGCTTCCGCTCCCGTTAATTCTTTGGCTTTCGTTTCCACACATGAATTAAAGTCCACAAGCATTAAATATAGCAGACCGTACCTATCTGTATATATATATGGTATGAAATAATCATTCCCCTACCTAAAAAAAAAGAAGACATACTACACAAAATTTGAAGAGATGTAGACGTCAAAAATGGCGAGCAAATCATCTGCTTCTTTTCTTATCTACTGTGTCTTGTGCTTGATTTTTCAGATCATCTTATTTGTGTCACCGGGAATAGCCAGACAAGGATTTCCCCGCGAAGAAAGTGAGTAAATCTTTGATTTTTTTTTGAAATTGAGATTTCTTCATGTTTTTTTCAGTGTATGAAATTAACAGTTATGTTTCCTCTTAATCAAGAAATAAACTTGTGACTCTACCATGTGTGGAAGCTGTGCGCTACCGGGTGTGGCCATTTAACATTTATGACTATCGGCTGTTATAGCTCTTCTCATTTTTGTGACATTATTTTCATGAGCATAAATTAATTACATTTGCATCGTATAGATAATTCATTATTCGTATAGGTTTACAAAAAAATTAATAAATAAGTGGAAGAAGATTGCCCATGTATAAAATAAATCTGTTTAATAAACCCTTACATGAAATTAGGAAATTAATTTAATTTGAAAGTTTATTTTTGATTAGCAATCTAAATTGCAAGGTAATACACATTTATAGGCAAATTTTCATATTGGCGGATATACTTTTAAATTTAAAAATAAAATGAAATTCTGAAAGTTAATTCAAAATTGATATAACTCTACGGTGGATACGCAGGTAGTATTGGAGAGAGTAAGATTGGGCTAGATCCAAAGCCGTCTCAACCAAGCCCGGGAGGGAGTCCGTAGATGGAAAGGGCTCAACATTTTCATTTGGAGTTAATTGGTATTTGTTCAATAATAATTAAGGACAAGCTAAGCTAGCTCATTGTAATATTGTGGTTTTTTTCTATTTTCTTTTTTCTGCGGTCTCTTTTGTATTAAGTGGTTGTATTCTAAAATCAATGATAAAAAGTACAATGCATTAGAAGCTAATTTTCATGTTAATAAAGTGTGCTTCAGAGCAAGTGGGTAGCCTAAATGTAAAAGGCGCTCGCCCGAAGCGGAAAAGTTCGGAGTTGGAGTCTCAATAGATCGAAAAGAGGATAAAGATTTCGTTATTGTAATAAAAATGGTGTGCTTCATTTCCCCCTTTTTCTTTTCTAACCATTAATTAGTTCCAGGACTTTTAAGACAATCTTTTTAGCACGTATGTGGTCTATCCTTCAAATGATCAATGGTTATTACATTCGGTACCATCCATACCCATGAGACTTATATATGCATGGCTCAAATAAAATTCTTTTTTTTATGTGACTATACCAAATAACTATGCCCTATTTGAATGTTAGGAAAAGATCAAAATAAATAAATAAGACTAGTCAACTATATTTTTATTTTTTTAAATGCATGTTTCTTAATGACTCGTAATGCTCATTGTTCCAAGCTAATATTCCGCCAAAAAAATTACATAATTTTGTGGAAATCTAACAAAGAAATTTGTCTATAAATTATTTTTTCTAATGTATATTAATTTTTTTTTTAACAATTTATAGCTTGACAGTTAGTAGCAATAATTTACTTATTGCCTAGTGTAGTTGCTAAATATGTTACAATCACATTTATACGTTAGTTTTAGCAGGTAATATTTGGTTATAAATTTATCTTTCAAATTTGTTTACAGACTAAGAATATTAACTATTTAGAAAAATCTATACTAAAAGGTTAATTTAAACATTGATGCAACGAGATTACATTTTTCATACTCTAACACACAATATAGCACGTAAAAGCATATCTTTTCATCTCATTCGGACATGAAAATGTTACAATTGAGAAATATAACCCAAATTAACTCTAATTATGTGTTGATTGGGTATCACAAGTTTTCACACAAACACGACAGCACTTTGTGTTAAATAATTTAGACATGAACACAACTACTTAAATCGCTATATGTACCGATATTTGTACTGGTTTCCCCTTTCTGTTGATTGCCCAGTCGCTTTTATTTGAATTTGATTTGGGGTATGATCCGGGTACCTGGGTCGACAATATAATAATACAAACCTACTTCGGTTTAAACTTCTGGACTAGAACATGACTTCTTGTGTCATTTCCGTTTTAGTTGCTTCAAAAGGCAAGAAGTGTTTGTACCAAGATTATAATTGACATCGTTTGCTTGGATATCTTTCATTACATTAGCTTCCCCATACCAATATATTTTATTACATTAGCTTCCTGATACCAAAAATAATGAGGTAGAGAGGGACACAAACTTGCTACCATCACATTATTTGAACAATTTGAACCTGAATCTAACCAAAAGAAAAACATGGGTTGTCCACAATTCAAACACATATGAATAGGGTTTTATCGATTGTTTTATTACAAAAAAAAATGATAGAGTTCTTATTACTAGAAATAAAATGACTACTCGTTTTTAATTATTATTATTATTCAAACGAGGGTTAATAAAGTTACCGAATCAAGCATTAACTATTACTTTGAAAATCAGTAGTCCACAATTTTGATAAACGCATAATATTGTCATTCATATGCTCTTTTCCAGAATCATTTGACACGTTTATTTCACTAATTTTTTGTTTTGCCGTCTTATCGTACGATTAGTTCGGTAGCATGTTTTGTATTGAACATTGCTTGGAAAGGCACGTTTTGTGGTTATTTGGTGCCTTTAGATCTTGAGAATTGCAATGGACAAGAAAAGAATTATCAAAACAAGCAAAAGCGAACTTTTGAAGTAGAAAGTCAATAAAGTCAAAGGTCCTGATTGATCATCGACAAACCAAGTTCGATCTAGGTATGGCCCTTGTTTTCTTCTTTATGTCACTTTTCCCCTTTTTCCTTTTTTGGATGGTTTTGAGCAGATGTAGACCGTCAAAAATGGCGAGCAAATCATCAGTTGCTTCTTTTCTTATTTAGTATGTTCTGTGCATGATTTTTTTGATCATCTTATTTATGTCATCCAGAGTAGCTGGACAAAACTATGAGTAAATCTTTGAATCTTTTTAAATTGAGAATTCATCATTCTTTTTTGATTTATGAAATTAACAGTTCAGTTTCCTCTTAATCAAGAAATAAACTTGTGAATCGACTAGAGGCGGTCCAAGAGAAGTTGGGGTCATAGGTGATAAAGAAAAATGGACTTTCAAAGTATTTATAAAAAAGGCACTTATATTTTATAAAACGAGGTCCATTTCTACATTGAGGCCCTAGGCAACTGCCTAACTTGTGTTATGGTAAGGCCACCTCTTGAATCTGCTATGTGTAAAAGCTGCGTGCCACCGGGTGTGGCCATGTCATATTAGTAACTATCAGCTATTGTAGCTCTTCTCATTTTTGTGACATCATCTTTATGAGCATAAATTAATTACATTTGCATATATCTTATAGATAACTCATTATTTATGTTTCTCTTATGAATATTGTGCTCAATGGCAGATGGGCAGAGCCCAGGGTACCGTCTGGGCCCACTGGTCCGTGCACATAGTAACGATATTGTTCCCCAACTTAAACACATTTTGGCAGATGGGCAGAGCCCAGGGTACCGTCTTGGCCCACTGGTCCGTGCACATAGTAACGATATTGTCCCCCAACTTAAACACATTTTGGCCACATGTATGAGGTTTTATCTTAAAAGCCATTGTTACTATATGGTGACAATACCCTACTTCTTAATTCTTGTTGAGTTCTATAACTTTTCATGTAGGATCAATGGTTTGAGTCAACCATTAAGCCTACTATTCTTAACAATCTCCACCTTGGATTAAATCAGTTCACATTTTGCTCCACCTTGACTAACTCAGTCCACCTTGGTTCCATCTTGGACTGTGATCAGCAATCCACCTTGACTCCACCTTGGACCTACACCCTAAGCCACCATGGAGCCACCTTTAAATTATCCATGTAGATCACACTCAACACCATGCCCAAGATCGTCCACCTTGGTCAACGCACATCTCGTGATACACCTTATTTCACCTTACTTGAACTTCTTTTGCACAACCACATTAACAGTAGTATTCAGTTATACATAGGCTCTGTAGCGACTCTACCCCTGATCCTCCGAGTTTGACTTTACCATATGCTTCCACCCCAGTCTAGCTACCAGATGCTTTTTGTAGCGACTCACACCTTAGGCTCTCAACGAGTCGTCCTTGACTGCACTGAGTCCAGCAATATGTTCTTGTCCAAACTTGTGGATTCACTATCAGCTTTGATACCAATTGTTGTGTTGAGCGTCACATGGGCTGGGCCCATCGGTCCGTGCTTATGCACTTTTTAATGGAAAATAAAGTTCGAGGCCCAAAGTATTAATTAGGTAAGAATATAAGGTATTAAAATTTATTTAACCCTCAATAATACTTGAAGACTTGATTAACCTTTCAAATTAAAATAAAAAGTCCGTCCATGGAAGAAAATTATTATAAAATGTACTAATTTAAAACGATGTAAGTACGCCTGTGAGTAGTGATATTTCCATTCAATGGATTCATATTCTTAAAGCCCGCGATGAGAATGTCAATCCAGTTTTCAATAGTACAGGAAGAAGGGGAAAAAAGGGCTGGTAAGAGTTTATTTCGGGGTGGCTTGCTTGAATGGAAATTAAGCACCCATTGCATCCTTGGAATGCACACATATATATCAAATTTTATCTCATGCACCCATTTTCGATTCAATTATGATGAAATTTGTTGAATATTACATATATATATTTGTGAGAATCCGCAAATGCGACCCCCGGGTCTCGTCCCCGTTCGTGGTGGTCTGAAACGTCGGAACGGATCCCGTCGTTCCATTTGCTTGGAGTTTGTGTGATAATTCATATCGGGTGTCCCTACGTCTATTCTAGATGCAAAAGGGGGTTCGTTCAGAGTCGCCAGTACGTTTTACGAGAAAACGGACAAAAAGGTTGTGTAAGAGAAAAGGCTACAGATAAGCCTTTCTTTACACGTTTGTCTACGAAACCAGGATTCTATAGGGTTCGGGAACTATATTACGGTTTGGGAAGGTGTTAAGCACCCATTCCGCCCTTTCGGTCTCTAGTGGTCTTTATATGTTTATTCTATGTTGAAAAACTTGGATGCTTTTACTGACAGTCTACTACTTTTTAAATGAAAACCCTAATTTTTTGGGGGAAAACGGGAAAGGGATAGAAACCTTTGTGTTCCGAGATCCGATGTTTTATTATTGAAAGATGTAAATACAAATGACAAAACCTTTTATGTTGAAAGAGTGTCCCGTATTATTTTCTCAGATAATGACGGTCTTCTCGTGTTGTGATTAGTTTTGTAAAAGTTCGGATCTATATCGGGACTGATTTAATATGGAACTAGAACTCTTTGAGGAGAGTTATCAGACACGTCGTAGTCTATAGAGAAGACAGGCTATGTTGATTTAATTCCTAGATAAGCCTTATCAGTCCGGGTTTTGAAAACAGAATTTTATCCGGACGATAGTCTACTTATTCTTCTGGTTTTGCAAATGGTTTTATCGGGGTCTTTTGTTTTGAAGACGATAGACTATTTATAACTTGGCAATAAGTTTATTCAAATAAAACGTGGACAAAACAACAGAAATAAAACGAGTACATAGACAAACCTGATTTCGGGCGCGTTAGAAACCTAGCACAACCATGTTGCCACTTCGCTTACCAGGACGGGGATCGAATTCTAAAAGTTTACAATAAAACAAATATGCAAATATTTAATTACTAGAAGAGACTTTATTTACCTTCCCGACGAGAATAATAATAAGAAAGAGAATATAGTACGGCAGAGAGATCTCCGGCGATAATAATCTTCTCCTTCTTCAGATATTTCCGAGAATTCGATTCCCGAGACTGGACACGTCGAGTGTCGAGAATAGATTCGATAATTCTTCAGAAATAAGACGATAGTAGAAAATACTAGACGAAAGATCAGAAAATCAGATCATAAACCCGCAATCCTACTCTAAAATTGCTGTTTTTTTGCTTTGTTGTTGGTGTCCTCAAACCCTTGTGGGTGATGGCCTATTTATAGTGCCGAAAAGGTGTATGTCGCGTGACATTTGGCAGTATGTCGCGCGACAATCTTGACTGTCGCGCGACATTTACTTTAATGATGACGTGGTGGGGCATATGTCGCGCGACATGTTCCTAGAAAGGGGATTGTCGCGCGACATACTGGACTGTCGCGCGACATTTCTCTTTAAAACATGTTTGTTTTGGCCAACAAAACCTTTCGGGGCAGTTTCGGTGTGCTCGGGTGAGTTCCGGACTCTAAAACAGCAGTTCTCGACGGTTGTTAGGGTTCTTGCGGGGGTCACGGATCGGGGTGTCTACAATATTACATAGATCGTCTTTACTAAATTTCACCAAAGTTCAACTATTTACCCTTTTGAAAGATGGAGTCTGATGTTTAGTTATATAAAAAAAAGTATTTAGTTTTTTCGACGAGAGACTCCTTGTAACTACAATTGTGTTTTCAATATATGCAGTTCTGCCCTATCCAAATTTAGGTTTAGAAGTTTACCGATGCAAGTCTTTGAAAGGAGGCATTCCATGAATCATAAATCGAGGATCATGACGTATCATTATGTAGTATCCTTCCTACCTATTTAGAAAAGTACAATAAAAAGGGATGGAAATTATGTCCAAAATCTATTATTATTTGAATATGATGATTGAAAGGAAATGAATTTATTTCTGATTGTCTTTGCAGTTGGTGGGAATGTGCCCAAGTACCAAGTGTTAAAGTTCGGAGCATCCAATCTAAAACAATTGGCCAAGGGTGACGTATCACCTTTATCTCATACATTTATTTATCATGTTTCGATTTCTCGGTATAAGATTTATAGTATAATTAATTTACACAGCAAAATTATTTTTATATTATGATTTTCTCTTTCTCGTATACATTTAATATATCATCTCTATTTTCTTCATTTAAAAGGATTTGTATCTGGGTTAAATTTGAGAAGAATAAAAAACATAAAGCAATTTTTTAAAATAGTTTATCAAAAAATATCTAATTGTTTTCAGAATACAAATCTATTTTTCTTTTTCATCAGTCGATTAAATTCTATTTTTTTTACATATATTTTTCTTAAGAGGGATTATTTTTGGTCCCTAAAGAAAGAAAAAAAGGTTTTCATTGTAAATTACTCTTCCATTGAAACTTGATATAAAAAACATATCTTGATATTGTACATCCCTCTCTACGACTTTTGACTTCTTTCTTCTTTGCTCATAAATAACGAACAATACAACGAATGCAAAAAAGAAACACAACCACAAGAGGGAGTACCACAATGGGAATGGCTTAGTAGTTCTTTTTTTGTTTATTATTTGACACAACAATAGGATTTGTACAAGGTTGCAATCCTTCAACATTTCCACAAAAACCATTATTCCTTCGTAATTCTTCGATGCATTTGCAAAATCTCTACTATTTGGGATAAGACAGAAAGTGCATTGTAAGATATGTCAACATGTAATAATGCAGTCATATCATCAAAACAATTCAAAATCTCACTTGAGAGTTTATTGCGAAAAAGATTCAACTTCCCCAAACTTTGGAAACTTTGAAATAAGTTATCACTAAATTCAAGAGTGGAAAAGTGGATCAATCTAGACAAATCGAGAAACAACGTACAACTCAGTAAGCAATCTGAATTTTCTAGTAACATTTCTGAAAAATTAGCTATCATTCAAAACCAACCTCAACAAATTCTTCAATTTCCCAAATTCTATTGGAACTCCCTAACTAAATTATTTGACAAAATATGAAGTACAACTAGTTTAGTCGAATTTCCAAATGATAGCAGTATGCTACCAGTGATGTTGTTCCTTGGTAATTTGCAAGTTTGTTAACTTTTTACACTTACTTCAACTATTAGAAAGATGACCGCGGAATTTGTTATCACTTAGATACATGAATTGCAAGTTTGGATAGCCACCAAAAGTTTCGAATGTGTTTCGGGTGAATTGGTTTCAATTGAGGCAGACCTTGCTTAAGCTGGAGCAGTTTCTCAAGGTTTTAGGAATGGGACCAATAAGATTGTTGTCGTTCTTGGTCAAGTTTTGAAGTTGGTGGTGGAATCGAACGACTTATCTTCCATATCAATAGGAGATTTTACAACTAAAGCCTCAAGTTAAATATTGTTGACAACGTGGCCTTTTGACATCATCATATATAAATGTAAGTTAATGCTATTAATAATGAACAAAAAGTATTGTATCACTCTAAAATCATCTTTAATGACAAAATTGTGTTCCAAAAAAACTATATAAAATGTCACTACATATGATTTTAGGGTGTTAAGAGTATTTTTGTGTCGTGCTAATATCATTACGCTTATTATATATATATTAAGTTACACAGTGAACTTATGTGTCGACTAAACTACTTATTATATCAATTTGTTATAAACCCAACTAATCTTCGAACGCTGGTAACAAATAGCTAGAATAATCTTACAAGAAAACAACAACCCTTTGACCATCATATTAAAATAATAATTAGGTTTCTAATTAAGTTATTCCTTTCTAATAATTCCTTCTTCAAGAAAGGAAACTGAATGTCTTAACAATATTTGCCAACATTTGACATCACTATAAATATAGGTAGAGAATGCATATAGTCTATATGGGTCCTCTATAATAATAGGGACTTTTTAACCTTTTTTAAGTCCCTAAAGTTTTCTAGTTATCCCACTTTGGTCCCTAATGTTTCATTCATCTCAATGTGACTGCATAGTTTGTGACACGTCTCACTTTTATCCAAAATTTGACGCCTTGTCTATTTTTTAGACTAAAATATCTAGGCTGTCCAATTTTGGGTGAAAATAAGACGTGATAAAAACTAGGGGTGGATTTGGTACAATACCGTACCATACCTAAGATACCGAGTACCGTACCGAAAATTTGGTACGCCAAAATCCATTACCATTACCATACCAAAACTTCGGTATACCGAATTTCAGTATACCGAAATATTGGTATGGTACAATATGGTAGGGTACATTACCAAAAAAGTCAATCCTAAAAAAAAAAAAAAACACTAGCAATTTTCTGGGCAAATATTCAAAATTTAAAATACACATCAACAATAACAACCAAAAATAAAATACACATCTACGATAGTAGATTTGAAGCCAAAAACAAAATAAAATGCTATTGGACAAATATTCAAAATTCAAATACACATCAATACATCATTACATCAATAGCAAAAAAAAATAAACCAAAGCTGCTGGGCAAATATACAATCTGCTGGGGCGGTCCTGGTGACATAAAAAGTCAATTACCCAATAAAATGCCAGATGGTGATCTGGCATTTTATGGGGTTTAGGGAATGCCTCCTCCCTCTGGTCTTCTTCCACAATTGGATGAGCAAAATATGCGATGTTTCATATACAATATAATTATGACTAGTAAAGAAACTATAGTTCCATTTTATTATACATCAAATTATGAGTTAAAATTCTATAATTTACAGTTTTTTGTATTTATGTTCGGTTAATTGTTAAATTTGAACAACCGTAAATATGATAAATTAATTGATTTATGAAATCAAAATTGAGTATTTTCAAGGAAAGCTTGAAATTACTTGTTTATTCAATTCAATTATAAAATTTCAATGAGATGTGGTGCTCACACAAATGTAAGTATAATTTTCTTTATAAGTACAGATAGTGTGATAGATGTACGTAAGTCATTTTTGTAAAGTTGATAATCCTGTAGGAAAGAGTATTTTATATAAATGTGGATATTTTTACACTCGAGTTATTTGTAACATAAAAGACAATCTTAAGCTCCAACAATTATATGTAAGTGTAAGCAATATCACATGAATGAGTAATTTGTAAAGTTGATAATGTTGTAGGAATGAGTAAAAAATGTTGTAGGCATTAATTTAGCAATATAGTTTTTATTTCATTACTTGAAAGGTGTGCACTTATCCTAAAATCAACAAATATGTGTCACTTAAATATAAATATAAATTTTTAGGTGGCTCTGATAAACGCATAATATTGCCTTGCATAAGCTCTTTTCTGGAGTTGCTTGACGCATTTGTTATACTAACTTTGCCGAGTTATCCACTTATCTTGTGATTAGTGCTTTAGCATGTTGTGTATCTAATATGGCTCGAGTTTGTGTTATTTTTGTAGCTTTATATGTGTTTGTAGGAATGGGATACAATGGCATTGCATAGATTGATCAACAGCAAGCTTCGAGGCTAGCAAAATGTTGTTTTTCAGAAATCCGAAACCCATGATCGATCATGGGTGTAGCCATGATCGATCATGGTTATGATCATGGCACCAAATTCTTGCAGCAAAGCACTCGCATGATCAATCGTTTCCATGGTTCACTTGGTTTGAAATGTTTCAATAGCTCTTATGCCTTCGTGTACAACTATTTAATTCCATATTTTCGGTAGTCGGTTGCCCGTAGCAACGTCTATCTCCATCATTGGTATCAAAGGTTAGTTATGTCCTCTCGTGAGTAGCCGTCTTTTGGAGTTCTGAACCAAGGTTTAGACTGAGTTGCCTGCTGTTTATCTTCTTTCATAGGTTTATCCACCATGTTTGATAATTATACAAAGATAAGTATGAGATTAAGGCTCTTTGAAAAGTATGCTTTGTGACTGCCACTTTATGTGGGTCTCTCACATCAGAACACTTAAAGACTAATTGTATATGTCTCTCACATCAGAACACTTAAAGGCTAATTGTGTGGGTCTCTCACAACAGAAATCCTTGAGGCCTACTTCTCAGAACACAGGTATAATTTCTTAGAATTCAGTAACTTATGCTAACTGTAGGCAGATGAGTTCCTTGAGCATTGTTGATTAAGCCAAGGTGTGCCGTTTTGTTGTTCGCTCAAAAAAATTATGGTAAATGATGCACAGTTAAGAAATCTTAGAGTGTCAGTTTTTACAGAGTGGAGTTGCTGAAGAAAGAATTTGTGACAAGGGTAGCAAAAGTTTGATATCCTTTGGTGAAAGAACTCTAATCTTCATAAATATTTTCAAAAATGTCAAGTCTTCTTAAGCGTCCAGAAAATCGTTCTCAAATAGTAGTTAATAGTAAGTTAAATCGTTCATTTTCTTCTAGTTCTTTTAGGTTTGATAATAATAAATTAAGTTCTCTTTTTGAAGTATCTTATCTTCCAGAAGATCAAAAAAATACAAGAAACAGATTTGCCTATGGCGAATCCGTATCATGTTTTTTCCAAACCCTCATCGTCTTCGTTTTCAAAAACCATCAAACAGTTGGTGAGCACAAAGTCTTCCAAGTTACCAATAAAAAAATATGTTCAAGCATCAAAATTTGATGATATTCTTGTACCGGCTAGTTCAAAAGAAAACATTTTCACAATTCCCATCCCACAAGATCTACCGCGCATGGCTGTTGCTCAAGGTTACACTCATCTTCATTTTGGAGCTGTCAGAATTGCATTATCTTTTCATGGTAAAAAGGCTTTAAAGCAGTTGCTCGAATTGCTTTGCTTGATACTCGGCTCAAGGAATACCAACAAGCATGCCTTGGTACTGTCCAGACAACATTAAATAATGGAACAATATTTGTCACTCTTTATCCCAACTTCAATAGTCCTCTCACCGACCAGTTCCATTACAAAGCCCTAAAGATTCAGATTCAGATCATTGGAGTTCCTATGGTTTAAGGAATGTCAGCCGCAACCATCCACCATCAGATGGTTTACAATATCCAGAATCATCGGTGTTGGAGATTGACATGATAGTATTCTGAGACACTTCATCTTCAAGGGATAGGACTGACTCAAGGTCAGAGTCATTAATATCTGGAAAAGATTTTTGAAGAGAAAACATGAATTGCACTTTCTTAGCAGTGTTTGGGCAGTTCTTCGCATAATGCCCTAGCTTTTTGAAAATAAAGCATACATCGGAGCGTTTTCCATGCTTGTTCCTTTTCATGACATATTTCCAGATTTTCTTCTTCTAGAATGGACGGTTTCGTGATCTTTTAAAATCGTCAAAGTGGTTTATGTGCTTGTTCTTGGACTTCTTTTTTGAATAGTGCTTAACATAATTCTTCTTTCTTTCATTTCTGCAGTCACATGAATGTTCATTTTTAAATTTAATCTTGAGATGGTCCTTGTTAAAGGCAGAGGCTAACATCTTTCTTGCACGGGAAACATTTTTCATGAATTTCTTCTAGTTAAAAAGACATTCAATGGCATCAAGAATATGTTCGTAAACATTTGCGATTGTGAGTTGCTGCAGAGTGGCATTCTGAAACTTCATCATTTTTTGTACTTCTATAATTAAAGAGTCCGGAAGGGAATTAAGGAACACTTGCTTTAAATTCAAATCATCAATTCCACATATGAGGTAAAATCGTTGGGACATGCTGTTGTAATGCTTTTCTAAATCTTTCTTTTTTAAAGAACAACATTTCATTAGGACAAATTCTTCACGAGCTAGACCAGCATGACGACTTGGCTTTCCAATGAATTTCGCAGAGATATAGGCAAGAAACTGATCAATTGATGGCGATTGCTTGAATTGAAGTTGGCAATATGGGCCAAGAGATTCATACCATTCTTTTAATCTGCTTTCCATTCTGGCAACGAATCGATTAAAGACCGTAGGCAAGTCATTAATCTGTATGTCTGCATTCATCCAGGCAGTAAAAGACACCATTTTATCACGCCATTTACTTGGGAGGACATTATCCAAAGTAAAAACTTGGTGGCTTTCGTGACTAGCCGTATTTCTGCGAAAATTATCATTCTGCACCTGTAGGTTGTCAAGTTATAATACTTGGTAAGTCCAAGTGTCGAACCACAAGGATAGTTGGAAAGACGATGTGGTGATTACGAGTTCAAGGCTTTGTTAAGAGAATTTGATTGGTTGATTTTAGTTGTTGATTTTAAAGTCTTATAATAAAAACTAAAGTGGTGTATCAATTGATAAGAAAAGGCTAAGGCATTATAGAATTCATTTGCTTTGCAATGTTAAGTAAAATTAGTCTCATTCAAAATTCTCAATGCAATTCCTAAGTGTTGAGTACCTTACACTTTTCTAAGCAAAAGGGTGTGAAGCCAAAGCAACCCATTCCCATATAAATGCCATATAAAGAAAGGGTGTAATCAAAACTCAACACAAATGTATCTCTCATTTTTGTCTTGTAACAAATGGTGTGACGCAAGTGCAACCCATTCCCATATAATGTTCAACCAAGATATAAACTTGAGATACATCAAAAGAAAAGGCATAAAATTAAACTAGGCATTAAGAATTCATTGTTAGTTTCCCCTATTCAATTGACTCGATTATGAAAATGGCCAACTAAAAAGTTTAGCTCAATGAATCATAACATTTCATTTGTCTAAGATTGGGAGGTCTAGGTGGAGATTAAATCATCCGGTTTAGACACATTTGATAAATACAAATTAAATCCTTAAGGTGATTATTGGAGTTGATTATGGCATAAACTTAAGAGATCCTCCTTGGCAACACTCTAACTAAGAAAATATTGTGTCTCAAAATCACACAAAGTGTAGAAAGCACTCAACATATCATTAAAGCATTCAAGGATTGGAATCTCAAATTTATGGTATTTCTATAAATATTCAAAGACTAAACATACTTGGCAATTTAAAGTATCTCAATCATAGAAGGAATGGACATAGGCTAATAAGAAATACACAAGTGCATCATCTCCTCATTAATGCTTGAGATCTGTGTATACAAGGAATACAAAGTCAAATCACCTTATGAGGATTATCTTACTAGCTTATGAATGGTTGGTTGAATGGAGAAGATGAAGGATTCAACAAGTATTTAACAATACTAACAATGGAATGTGAAACAAACTTACGTAATTAAGGGAATGCAAACTTCATCTTTTAGCCTTAGCAATGAAACTACTCCATGATAGTTGTATGAACAAAAACCATTCACGGGATTTCCATTTCTCTCAAGAGTTTCTCAAACTAGATTTCTTACAGGTGATAGATAAATAAAAGTGCAGGGAAAAGCCACTTAAATATCTAATCTAGATTTAAAAATTACATATCCCCAAATGAGCACAGAGAAAATATTTAAATAAAAAGCAAAACCATGCCAAAAATAGCTATTCTAACACACTATCGAAGGGACCCAAGGGTAAACACCTGAGCCTAGAACAAGAATAGGAAGTCCAGCAGTTTTGGGGAGTTTCCAAGCATCGAAAAGGTAGAAAACAGATTTTGGGGACTGTATTGTGCAATCTGGGAGGTATCTGATCGATCAGAGCACCCTCTGATCGATCAGAGGAGAGATTTTGCTCAATAAGGTGGGCTCTGATCGATCAGAGCACCCTATGATCGCTTAGTGAGCAGGTTTGGGCAACTTTCTTTTTCTCTTTTTGCTTCTATCTCCTTTAAATCCTTCCCAAAGCTTCCCAACTTGCTTCCATAGCCTGAAGGTACAATCAAGACACTAGAAAAGGCTACTTTGAGCCATGTTAAAGCAATTCTTGATATTTTGAATGTGTGTGCAAAAGTGGGTTAATTTAATTAATCTCGGCTAAGATAAAAGCGATAATTATAATTAAAAAAGAGTTAGCAACTACAAAATTGTGCGTTTATCAACACCCCCCAACTAAGCTCTTGCTAGTCCCTTAGCAAGCAAAGATAAAAATAGCTATGTATAATTTCCGAAAATGCATTTAGCACATGCATTAAGCCTTTGAACTCCTAAGTTCCCCTAGAAGATGAGTTGTGTCTCGTGAGGGTTTACAGTGATGATACCCACAAACATCCAAAGTTTGAACTCTAGGTAGTAGAATTGAAGAATTTCCATGAATTGATTCAAGTGTTTGGCATTACTAATACAATTTCCGGAATGTTGGCATTTGAATGACGATCTCCATTGCTTACAATTTCCTTTAGAAACTAGCTCCACATTCCCATTTGAACACATTATGCATATGGATCTTTGAGACAATCATTCTTAATCACAAATAGTTTTATTCATCAACAGTGGAAGAGAGAAATCTTTCAAAAACAAAAGCTCAAGAACTTTGTCAATTTTAAGCACTTTTCTTTATCTTTTACTTGGAATTTTTGCTAAATTAGCTCAAGGTTGTTTGCATCTCTATGGAGGGCAGCAGTCTCACTTTATGATTTTGCATTCATAGCTTATTTTTTATTTTATTTTTTTTTTTTTTCAACAAAGGAAGCTATTCACCCTTTTTCCATATGGTAACCTTTGCCTATTATTAATATTAGACAAAATGACTTATGAATTTAGTCAAGTGAAGCTTAAAGTCAATATTAAGTTTAAAAGTCATCCAAGTTTTCAAATTTTTTGTAAGTGCCATGCATGAGTCCCCTCTAAGGAGGATCTTTTCGAAAGAGCTTTTATTGCATTTGAACATTACTTCTTTCTACACAAGATGAAAATCACTCTATGTGATACCAAAGACCAAATCAAGCCACAACATTATGCATATTCATAGGAAACTACAAGGCTCAAGAATCTAAATGAAGCAATGCCATGGAGATTATCACTCAACTACTTATCCGAATCATGAATTTCATGCTGAAAACCATCAATTCAAGGACAATTCTAAAAAAAAATGATCATCATTTTTCAAACTTCGATAAGATGGTGAAATCGATCCTAGCATGGAGAAAATTAACATGAAAGAAAGCATGCTTGAGAATTTGAGATTTGAAAGTGCTCACCCCCCAACTTAAAGTTGGCATTGTCCTCAATGCTTTTGAAGACGACGAAAAAAAATGGGTGAATTCTTGAAAAATTGCTTTCCAATTTCTCCAAAAAGAAGCTAGGATCAATTTCAAAGCTACAATATATACAAAAATCTAAAAATAATTTGGTTAGCATTAGTCAAACATAACATGCAAACTTAAAGCTCAAGCCATCACAAGTAGTTATGTTAAAATAATCCAACAACCCAAAAGGAAAATAAAGCAAAATAAAATAAAAATGGAGTTTTTCAAAGTTAGGAATACCTTAGATATCGGGTGGGGGACGGAAATAGTGCCACCAATAATCAAATTCACCCCTCATGTGGGCAAATCCTTTATTCATTTCGGCTCGAATGTGAGCTTATTGCTCCTCAAGACGGGCTTGAGAGTCCCGAATGGCTTGTTGTTCGTCTCTGATTGATTAGAAACCATCCGTCACCATAGTGCTCATTTGATCAAATCGTTGCATTATGGCATCCATATCGAGCGGCACCGGTCCATCGGTTCCTCTTCTCTTTCCCCTTCAAACTTGAGAGGAAGTTTCCTCTTGGTGTGGCTCCCCCCTTCTCTTCCTTGATCCCCTTCCTCCCTTCCTTGATCCCCCTCTTCCCCTCTTTCCATACTATCGGCCCCTTCCGCGTCGCCACCCTCATTGGTTTGTAGTCCTCGACCCCTATATCGGAATTGCCCCATAGAACGATTCATGGGTGTTCTATCTAATGGGTGCAATTGCAATCTCGTATCATCCTCCGCCCTCTCAATGACCCGATGTGCCAAGCACAAATTCGTAATGAGCACTCCCATCTTGATTCCTTCATTAAGGGTGGTTGAATTGATAGCTTCCGCAATTTGTCTTATGAAATGCTGAACCAAACAAAATTTTCGCCTTCTTGCAATAGCCTCAACCACCCGGGCTTGGCTTGGGACTAGTGTGGCGGTGTTTGATGTGGGGGTAATGGCATTGGTGACAACCAACCAAAAAGCATAATGGTCTTGGTGAATTTAACTTTTCGGGAACCTTGGATGGTTCCAAGAAGACTCTCGGCCACGTAAAAACGAGGCCAATTCATCATGAGATAGACCATCATCATCCTCTTTCAAAGGCAATGCAAATTCGTTTTTACCAAGGGCAGGAATTTACAATATGGCACTAACAGTACGAAGATTCAATTAGACCCATTTGTTACGGACTCGGGCCGTAAACGAGTATTCATCATTTGCATTATCTTGAATTAACGAAGCTATAAATTCAGTGCAAATTGAAGCATTACAAACTTGAGAGCTCTTATCGAAATAGTCAATCCACCCGGATCACTCCTCGAATGTGGCTCGATGGGGGAACACGTCACAGGATTGAATCTTAACCGGCCTCTCGATCACCACCGGCTTGAGGTCAAAGTACATCGACCACCATTCTTGCTCACCCTTGTTGCGAAAACCGCCATATCCCTCTCTGGAAACACTCTTTGCGGTGGGCTTGGAGAGGTGACCTTGCCTTTTATTTGACCTTGGGATAGTAGAGGATGAAGCCATGAGAAATTGGGAACAAGTGGGTTTCAAAATTGTTGGTGGGTTTGCGAAGAGCTCGAAATTAGGGATCTATGGGGTCAAAATTCAAGATTTGGGTGGATTTGGGTGGAAATTAATGGATGAGAGTGAAGGTTATGTACTTGAGATGATAAATGGATAGAATAGAAAGAAAAAATCTGAATTTTTGGTGAGGATTTCGAAAATGGATGTGGGGTGAAGGGTTTGAATTTTTAGTGAGAGAAAGTGATGGGTTTGATATTTTTGGGTAAAAATGGAGAAAGTGGTGAAGGATTAGAAGGATTTAGTGGGTGTATGATCTTCAATGGAGGGTTTGGTAGAGTAATTTTGGTGTTTGAGAGGGTGAAGCGAGGTGTAATGGAGGTTGGGAGGAAGGAGGGCTCGTGGGTGGAGAGAAATGGGAGAGAGAGGTGAGAGATTGTTGGGCTAAAAGTCAAAAAAATGAAACATTGACCAGTCAACCTCCCCTCTGATCGATCAGAGGGGTGCTCTGATCGATCAGAGCCCCGGCAGTGCACCCCCTTTTCCCACCAAAGTTTTATGTTTTGCATTTTGGTCCATTCTCCCTTGTACCCTCAAGTTTGCATTTTTTACAAAATGGTCCCTGAACTTTCCCGAAGTGTGACGATGCTCCTAGAACTCCAGAAAATAAACAAAAATTATATACAAACATGACCTACGCTTATTAGGCATAGGTCGGGTCGCTTAGAGGGGTGGACTCCTCTAGCGTTGGAATTTCCAAAAACGATTTTAATCTTTGCCCGTTAACTTTGAATTCGAAACCCGCTTTTGGATCAACCACCATCACGACCCCAAATGGAAATACATGCTTGACAATGTACGGGCCGGTCCAATGAGACTTTAATTTTTCGGGAAAAAGGTGGAGACGAGTATCATAAACAAGGACTTTTTGACCAAGTTTGAAATCTTTTCGCAAAAACGTTTTATCATGAATTTTTTTCACCCTTTCCTTGCTTAATTTTGAATTTTGATACGGGTCCCTCCTCAATTCCTCCAATTCTTCTATTTGCAACATCCAATTTTTGCCGGATTCCTCGAAACCACTATTCACCAATTTTATCGCCCAAAATGATTTATGCTCCAATTCAACGGGCAAGTGACAAGGCTTGCCATACACAATACGATATGGTGACATCCCGAGAGTTGTTTTAAAAGCGGTTCGGTAGGCCCAAAGAGTATCGTTTAGTCGCAATGACCAATCTTTGTGGTTTAAATTTACCGTTTTTTCTAAAATTTATTTTATCTCTCGGTTTGCAAGCTCGGCTTGCCCATTTGTTTGAGGATGATAAGCGAGGGACACCTTATGGTTTACACCATATTTTTGTATTAATGATTCAAAAGGTTTATTGCAAAAATGTGAGCCTCCATCACTTTTTATTGCCTTTGGAGTGCCAAATCTTGCAAGAATATTATCTTTTAAAAATCGGATCAGAACTTTGTGATCATTTGTTTTGCAAGATATGGAAACATAATCAGCCACAAGAAGGATATATAGATTACCAAAAGATGATGGGAATGGTCCGATGAAGTCAATGCCCCTACAATCGAAGATTTCAACCATGAGGATCGGGTTGAGAGGCATCACGCTTTTTCTTGTGATTCATTCGAGCATTTGTCATCTCAGGCAAGCTTTGCAAAAGGCGTGGGCATATTTAAACATCGTTGGCCAATAAAGGCCACATTGTAAGATCTTGGCGGCCATTTTTTTTACCGAGAAATGTCCACCACAAGCTTCATTATGGCAAAAGCGTAGAACTCTTTCGAACTCGTCATTGGGAATACATCGTCGAATGATTTGATCCGCTCCATACTTGAACAAGTATGGGTCATCCCAATAGAAACGGTTGACCTTGGACAAGAATTTCCTTCGGTCTTGGGCATTCCAATGGCTTGGCATCTTTCCGGTGATAAGATAGTTCACGATATCGGCATACCATGGTGAAGAAGAGACTGTGAATAGTTTCTCATCCGGAAAAAAGTCTTTAATAGCACTCTCTTCAATGTGGTCGGTGAATGAAAGGCGAGATAAATGGTCCGCCACCACATTTTCGACACCCTTCTTATCTTTTATGAAAAGATTGAATTCTTGTATGAGAAGAATCCATCTTAGAAGCCTTGGCTTTGCATCTTTCTTTGTGAAAAGATACTTGAGGGTTGCATGATCGGTGAAAATGACAATAGGTGACCCAATGAGGTAGGACCAAAATTTGTCGAGGGCAAAGATAATAGCCAAGAGTTCTTTCTCGGTAGTGGTGTAGTTCATTTAAGCCTCATTGAGAGTTCGGCTCGCATAGTAAATGACCCCAGACTTTTTGTCCTTTCTTTGGCCGAGGACCGCTCCCATGGCGTAATCGCTTGCATCGCACATGAGTTCAAATGGCAAACTCCAATCGGGGGTTTGCATGATTGGTGCGGTAGTGAGCATGTGCTTGAGTTTTACAAAGGCTTCTTCACATTCCTTGGTCCATTCAAATGGGGCATCTTTTAAGAGCAACATGCACATGGGTTTAGCAACGGTGCTAAAATTTTGAATGAACCTTCGGTAGAATCCGGCATGCCCCAAGAATGAGCGAACATCCTTGATTGACTTAGGGGTGGGGAGCTTTAAGATAAGCTCGATTTTCGTCTTATCTACTTCAATGCCTTTCCCCGATACAACATGGCCCAATACAATGCCCTTTGTTACCATGAAGTGGCATTTCTCCCAATTGAGGACGAGTTGCTTCTCGATACACCTTGCTAACACATGTTCAACATTGAGCAAACAATTATCGAACGACTTACCATAACCGATAAAATCGTCCATAAAAATCTCTAGAGTTTTCTTTACCATATCACTAAAAATGCTCAACATACATCTTTGAAAAGTGGCCGGTGCATTGTACAAACCAAAAGGCATTTTCCGATAAGCAAAAGTACCAAACGGACATGTGAAGGTTGTTTTTTCTTGGTCCTCAAGATCAATTTCAATTTGGTTATACCCTGAAAATCCGTCTAAAAAAGAATATAACTCATGATCCGCCACTCTTTCAAGTGTTTGATATAAAAAAGGAAGAGGAAAATGGTCCTTTCTTGTGACTTCATTTAACTTACGGTAGTCTATGCACATTCGCCACCCGGTGGTGACACTTTGGGGTATCAACTCATCATTTTCATTCTTTACTACCGTAAGCCTGGATTTTTTAGGTACAACTTGGGTCGGACTCACCCATTTGCTATCCGAAATTGGATAGATGATCTTGCCATTAAGCAATTTCAACACCTCGGTTCTTACTACTTATTGCATGTGAGGATTTAACCAGCGTTGAAATTGTCTTGATGGCTTTGCACCTTCCTCCAAGTGAAGTTTGTGAGTGCAAATCAATGGACAAATTCCTTGGAGGTCGGCCAACTTCCATCCAAAAGCTTTTCGATACTTACTTAGCATACTTACCGACTGTTCTTCTTGATCATTTGAGAGTTCGGAAGAAATTACCACGGGGTAAGTTTCAAAAGCACCTAGGAAAGCGTACTTTAAATTGCTAGGAAGAGGCTTGAGCTCCATCTTTCCTTCAAGCTTTGGTGGTTCCACTTGTGCATTTTCTTCATTCTTCAAGAGTTCTTCCTTGTTCCTATCATCCAAAGAAAACACATGCACACATTCCTCGAGGTCATTGGGAGTGGTTAGCAAATCTTCCAATGATTCCGCTGAATGAAAACTGGTCTTGTACTAATGACTCTATCATGTTTACATGTTCAATTTCATCATCAAAATCATCTTATTTGTTACTTATTGAAAACACGTTGAGCTCAAGAGTCATATTTCCAAAGGCTAATTTTACAATCCCATTCTTGCAATTGATGATAGCATTTGATGTTACAAGAAAGGGTCTCCCTAAAATTACGAGAATCTCATTTCCGGGATTGGATACCGGATGCATGTGAAGAACTATGAAATCCACGGGAAAATAGAATTTATCAATTTGAACTAACACATCCTCTACAATTCCCCTTGGAATCTTGACAGATCGATCCGCCAATTGGATCGTGACTTTCGTGGGTTTCAACTCTCCTAAACCTAATTGTTGGTAGACCGAAAATGGCAAAACATTAACACTTGCACCCAAATCAAGCAAAGCATTTTTTATTCTAAAGTTGCCAATCAAACAAGAAATGGTGGGGCAACCGAGATCTTTGAATTTTAGAATTCGAGTGCCTTGCATTATTGAACTCACTTGTTCCGCCATAAATGCCTTCTTTTTAACATTCAATTGCCTCTTAGTGGTGCACAAATCTTTTAAAAATTTTGCATAAGAAGGAATTTGTTTTACCGCATCAAGCAATGAAATGCTAATTTTCACTTGTTTGAACACATTAAGAACTTCGGCATTTCGGGTCTCCTTGAAAGGTTGAAATAACCTCTTCGGAAAAGGGATCTTGACACTATTCTTGATTTTTCTCTCTAAATCCTCTTTTCCAACTTTCTCTTCTTCCCTCATTCTCTCTTTTAAGGTGATCTCCTCAACTTGACTTGACTCGGCTATATCCACCGGCTTTTTGGCCTTAGGAACTATAGTTTTGTCAATCTCTTTCCCACTCCTAAGGATGGTGATAAATTTTAATTCTTCAACATTTCCACTCGATTCACCCTCATTGATCACCAAAGCTTGGCCTCGGGGATTGGCTAAGGGTTGGGATGGAAATTTTCCTTTTTCTTAGGTGGACAACGCGGTTGTGAGTATGGACATTTGGGTTTTCAAATCACTAACCTCTCTATTGGTCTTATCTATAAATTGCCGCAAAAGAGACTCCAAATTTGAATTTGGGTTTCAGTTAGTTTGACCAAAAGAGTTATTTTGGGGTGGAGGTGGTCTTTGTTGGTAGGAATTTGAATTTGCATTCGAATTTTGATGAGCATTTTGGTTTCCCCCCAACTAAAGTTAGGATGATTTCTCCACCCTTCATTGTACCTTTGAGAAAATGGGTCATTGTGTGGCCTAGAGTATGTGTTCATAGCATTGACTTGTGAGGGACTTTGAAGGACCTCTTTGAAGGCTGGAATTGTGTGACACTCCTCCGTGGAATGTCCCACCTTCTCAC
Source organism: Lonicera japonica (assembly GCA_021464415.1). Taxonomy (NCBI): domain Eukaryota; kingdom Viridiplantae; phylum Streptophyta; class Magnoliopsida; order Dipsacales; family Caprifoliaceae; genus Lonicera; species Lonicera japonica. The sequence goes on along the minus strand of CM038465.1, from coordinate 35,806,467 downwards.
AAATGACACGAACGGTGCTAGTACCTACAATACTTTCCCTCATTTTACTAGACTCCATGGCTTCGACTTTCTTTGACAATTGAATAAATTTCAACTCAATGTCATCACCTTTGGACAATTGGTACAAACCCCCTATCTTGGAAACTTTGCCCTTAACCTCGTCCTTCTTGGTGTTCCAATTTTGGGCACCTTCGGCTATTTCATTAAAGTACAACAAAGCGGCCTCTGGGCTTTTGCTCAAAAAATTTCCATTACACATTGTTTCCATAAACGTGTGCATGGCGGGAGTGAGTGATTCGTAAAAATAGCTAACAATACTCCATGTCTCATGTCCATGATGAGGGCAAGAATTTAAAAACTCTTTGTATATTTCCCAACATTTGTAAAAACTTTCATTTTCTTTAGGAGAAAATTTTGAAATTTTCATTCTCAAAGCATTGGTTCAATGAATGGGAAAAAATTTCTTTAAAAATTCGGTTTGCAATTCTTGCCATGTTCGAATGGAATTGGGACGTAGATAATTTATCCATATTTTTCCTTTATCTTTTAAAGAGAATGGAAAAAATTTTAGCCTCATTAATTCCTTATTTGTGTTAGCTTCTCTAAAAGTAGAGCAAACTTTCTCAAAATCTTTTAAATGCAAGTAAGGATTTTCAAAATCCATACCATGAAATGACGGTATATGTTGCAACATGCCCGGTTTGAGAGTAAATGTTCCGGCTTGACCCGCGGGAATGACAATGCAAGAGTTTTAAGTGCCTCGAGGAGGTTGAAGGTAACTCGCATGGTGCGGACCGGACGATTGTGATCATTGTTCTCTCCGGCATTTGCCTCATTGTCTTCGTTATCCATCTCAGATGGAGTGGGTTAAGGAGAAGGATGCCTTGGTGGTGGTTGGCCTCTTGGCGGACTTATTTGAAGATCAATGTACAAGTCCCCGAGCATAAGCCCGGGAAGGCGATCTTAAAGAAAATTGCCACCTATAAAAGAAGAAAATAATAAGCAAGAAAAACTTATTCACAAAGGGAGAAGAAATACTTACAAAGCGGATTTTTGTAAAAAACACGTAATTCGTTTTTCGCCGTATCCCCAGCAACGGCGCCAAAAACTTGACGCGCCGAAAATATTTCCGTAGTTAGGAACCCAAGTGTAGGTTGTCAAGTTATAACACTTGGTAAGTCCAAGTGTCGAACCATAAGGATAGTCGGAAAGATGATGTGGTGATTACGAGTTCAAGGCTTTGTTAAGAGAATTTGATTGGTTGATTTTAGTTGTTGATTTTAAAGTCTTATAATAAAAACTAAAGTGGTGTATCAATTGATAAGAAAAGGCTAAGGCATTATAGAATTCATTTGCTTTGCAATGTTATGTAAAATTAGTCTCATTCAAAATTCTCAATGTAATTCCTAAGTGTTGAGTACCTTACACTTTTCTAGCCAAAAGGGTGTGAAGCCAAAGCAACCCATTCCCATATAAATGCCATATAAGGAAAGGGTGTAAGTAAAACTCAACACAAATGTATCTCTCATTTTTGTCTTGTAACAAACGGTGTGAAGCAAGTGCAACCCATTCCCATATAATGTTCAACCAAGATATAAACTTGAGATACATCAAAAGAAAAGGTATAAAATTAAACTAGGCATTGAGAATTCATTGTTAGTTTCCCCTAGGCAATTGACTCGATTATGAAAATGGTCAACTAAAAAGTTTAGCTCAATAAATCATAACATTTTATTTGTCTAAGATTGGGAGGTTTAGGTGGAGATTAAATCATCTGGTTTAGACACATTTGATAAATACAAATTGAATCCTTAAGGTGATTATTGGAGTTGATTATGGCATAAACTTAAGAGATCCTCCTTGGCAACACTCTAACTAAGAAAATATTGAGTCTCAAAATCACACAAAGTGTAGAAAGCACTCAACATATCATTAAAGCATTCAAGGATTGGAATCTCAAATTTATGGTATTTCTATGAATATTCAAAGACTAAACATGCTTGGCAATGTAAAGTATCTCAATCATAGAAGGAATGGACATAGGCTAATAAGAAATACACAAGTGCATCATCTCCTCATTAATGCTTGAGATCTCTGTATATAAGTCATACAAAGTCAATTCACCTTATGAGGATTATCTTACTAGCTTATGAATGGTTGGTTGAATGGAGAAGATGAAGGATTCAACAAGTATTTAACAATACTAACAATGGAATGAGAAACAAACTTACATAATTAAGGCAATGCAAACTTCATCTTTTAGCCTTAGCAATGAAATTACTCCATGATAGTTGTATGAACAAGAACCATTCAAGGGATTTCCATTTCTCTCAAGAGTTTCTTTAACTAGATTTCTTACAAGTGATAGATAGATAAAAGTGCTAGGAAAAGCCACTTAAATATCTAATCTAGATCTAAAAATTATATATCCCCAAATAAGGACAAAGAAAATATTTAAATAAAAAGTAAAACCATGCCAAAAATAGCTATTCTAACACACTTTCTAAAGGACCCAAGGGTAAACACCTGAGCCTGCAACAAAAAAAGGAAGTCCAGCACTTTTGGGGAGTTTCCAAGCATCAAAAAGGTAGAAAAGCAACTTTTGGGGACTGTACTGTGCAATTGGGAGGTCTCTGATCGATCAGAGCACCCTCTGATCGATCAAAAGAGAGATTTTGCTCAATAAGGTGGGCTCTGATCGATCAGTGCACCCTCTGATCGATCAGAGAGCAGGTTCAGGCAACTTTCTTTTTCTCTTTTGGCTTCTATCTCCTTTGAATCCTTCCCAAAGCTTCCCAACTTGCTTCCATAGCCTGAAGGTACAATCAAGACACTAGAAAAGGCTACTTTGAGCCATGTTAAAACAATTCTTGATATTTTGAGTGTGTGTGCAAAAGTGGGTTAATTTAATTAATCTCGGTTAAGATAAACGCGATAATTATAATTAAAAGAGCGATAGCAATTACAAAATTGTGCGTTTATCAGATGTTCTACATGGGGTTTTTCATCTGAGGATTCAATAGTCTTATTTTGATTTTGACGAGCAAGATTCTGATATGAAGATACTGGGTTGGCGGCAAAAACTTCTTCAAAACTTTCAAACAAATCATCAGATTTGGAGAGAGAAATAGTTTGTTTTCTGTCTGGTTTAGAGAGATTTTTTAGGAAAGAAGTGATCTGATTATGAGGCTGGTTTTCATGGATTGCTACTGGGAACATATCCATTGATGTAGAAGAGGCACCAACGATGGGATCAAGTGATGGTGGTGGTAGTGACTTAGAGGGAGCTACTGATGAGACCTGTTGGGGGTCCTGTCAACTTGGCCATTTCACACCCAAAATGGGCTATTTTGTGGATTGCGTTATTTTAGATTTTTTATTAGATATTTTGTTATTCCTTAATATATATTTTTTTCCTTAGCTTGTTGGCTAAGATATCTAGTTTTCTACCCAAGATTAAAAGAGAAGTGAGATCTCAGTACTTGGAACTTTTCTTCATCCTCTTGTAAGTTTACTTTTATTTTAAGAAATGAATACTTCTTCTATAATTCTTGTTTCGAGTATTATGGAGTAGTCTTTTACTAAGGTTACAGAGGCTAATTGTGATATAATTTCCGGTGATTAGTAGCTCAATCCTTGTTTAACTGATGTCAAATAGCTTTAAATCCTTTTCTCGTCCATTATTAATCATTTTACAAGCTTTAATTTTAGGTATTTTCATTTAATATTAGACTTTATATGCCTTGTTTGTTTAGTTCTTGTGTATCAAATACAACATACTTGTGTTGTTCTAGAACGCTTTTCATCACTTTCCCCATCTATAGATTTTTTAACTTATTGTAGAGATTATGATGAGTTCTTAAAAAGCCATAGATAATACAAAAATTTGTTATTTTTTCTTTGATTTACTTATTGATATTTTGAGTGCTTTATACACTTTGTGTGATATTAAGACTCATTACTGACAATTATATTTAAATGACTTCTTAATACTTGAGCCTACCACTTAAGTTATTTGATATGTAGGATTAACATAATCTACCTGCAGGGTATGACACGATCAAAAGTTATAAGCTTCTCAAGGGGCTCTCATCAATTCATACAACAAGACGTGGATTCCATCAATAGATAATATTCATCATATATATAGAGTCATCATCAAATTCACGAAGATTATTGATTCATAAATGAATCTCACTCTAAATTAGTCAAAACAACAAATACTACATAAATATGTCTATTAATTATTTCAAGACTAAGAGTATAAGTAATAATAATAACCATTGGATTTTAAATTATTTTATATAGTCAATATAAAAACAATTAACCCAAACTGGTTTTATTCAATACTGACAAAGTGTACTAGAACAACAAGTTAAAACTATACTGTTTATGTAATCAAGATAAACTACTAAAGCTTGTGCTAAAATCCTACCAATGGACGTCCAATTCTATCTAACACTGTGAACCAATAAACTTATATTCCACAAGAACTAATGATATGATCTTCTATGTGTAAGCTAAACTCTACATACCAAATCATCTACTATATGGAATAAAAGACACACATGCATAATATTTAAACAAATATAATACAACCATTACCCATAAAGATTCTCATTAAAATAGCAAAATCGAGTTTATAACATATCCAAACTAACAAGAAAATTATGGTTTTTAGTATATCACTATAACATAACTGGCAACAAGATTGCCGATACTAAACTTGAAATGAATGTCAAACTATGTGCTTCTGATGGTTCTTTGTTACCTAATCGAACCTTATATCGACAACTTGTTGGTAGTCTCAACTATCTCACCATCACTAGACTAGATATTAATCATGCTGTCCATATTGTGAGCTAATTCATGTCAGTGCCACGCTCTGTTCTTTTTGTTGCTATTCTACGCATTCTTCGCTACCTCAAAGGGACCCTATTTCAAGGACTATATCTTTCATTCGCTTTTAGTCCTTTGTTACAAGGATATTCCGACTCTGACTGGGCAGGTGATATTATAGATCATCGATCCATGACATGATTATATGTTTTTCTTGGTGATTCTCTCATCTTATAAAAGATTAAGAAACAAACTGTGGTTACTTGTTCCAGTACTGAAGCTGATTATAGAGCTCTTGCTCGTGCCATTTCAAAAATTGTATTGCTTCGTTGTATACTTCGAGATATGGGAAATGACATTCCTCATCCTATTCCTTTTTTCAGTGATAATCAGAGCCCCATTCAGGTAGCCCATAATGATATCTTTCATGAACGTACCAAGCATATTGACGTTAAGTACCACTTTGTTCGATAGTACTTCACTCAAGGCACTATTCACTTACAGCTCATCACATAAGAGCTTCAACTTGTTGATCTGTTTACCAAGTCCAAGTCCCATGTGTCTGCTCGCTTTGACTTTCTAGTGTCCAAACTTAGAACTCGAAATGCTTTCTAAGCCTTCTTGAGTTTGAGGGGTGCCGGGGGGGGGGGGGGGGGGGTGGTTGTTTAATTTGTTATTTCCTTTTTCAAATATAGCTTTGTTATTTCCTTTTTCAAAAATAGTTATAAATACTATAGCGTACATTAGGCTAGGATTATTTCTTTCCTTTTTCTTCACCTTGTAAATTTATAAATAGCGCTCTTTCTTGTATAATTGAATAACATAATATACAATTTATCCCATCTTTCTCTCGAATATTATACACCTAACACGAAAAAGGGCGTATGAATGAAAATATTATGCGTTTATCAGTATCTCACCAGATCCTTCAACTTATTTTCTAACTTCTAACACAATTTAATTTGTTTTGTTATATTTTTTCATCTTTTTATCAAACGGATCCTAAAAGTTTATTAAAAACTTAAGAAAAAATATACACAATATTGTAAATGATATGGTTTGAACCCTTACTTTTAGATAGGGTTGTACACATTTTACATGAAAATGCTCACAATGCTAGAGATTACTGATAGTGCAATCCCCGCAACGATTAGAAAATGGCTACATTTTCATTTCTTGCATTTCCATTTATTTTTACTCAATTGAAATTTTATTCTTAGAAGAAAGCATTTATTTCTTTTCATTTTCACTCATTTGTGGTTAATACACTCACTCTACTTTGTGTTATAACTAAATGTAAGGGTTCGTTTGAATTGTTTAGTTTCTCTTCTCCAACTGATAGTTCTATTTTTTTTATTTCTTGGTTGTTTTAAGTTGGTGATAATTCTATTTATCTTTTGAAACATAATGAATATTTTAAATGTTATAATACAAACTTTTATTTATTTGATTGTTGGTTAAGTTGAAATCAATGTTTTATTAAAAGGTACCAAGCTCTTGTTGGGAGTATTAATTTAAGGGGTGTAATAAATGCGCCCCTATTTTTTGTCACAAACACCCTTTAAATTTTTTATTAATATTAAACTAAAGTTTATTCTTACCACCCTCTCATTTCATAAAGATTAACTATTTATTAACTTAATAATTAATCATTAATCACATACACTCCATCACCACCCTCTTCTTCTCCTCTTCATCCTCCTCCTCCTTCTTCTCTTCTCCTTCTCCTCCTCCTCCTCCTCCTCCTTCATCTCCTCCGCCTTTGCCTTCACCTTCTCCTTCTCATTCTCCTTCTTCTTCCTTTTCTTCTTCTTCTTCTTCTTCAAAACATACACATATAGATATATATATATATGTATATTCAAAACATACACATATACATACACACACATATATGATATATATACATTTTAAAATGAAAGAAAAAAACAAACAAAAAAATGCATATATATACACAGATCACTTTTAAAAAAACGCCATAGATTTGTGTAAGTTTCAGATGCTCAATGTAGAGCGAGTAACAATGAAGATAATCTCCCAATGATGGAAGGGTATTACCACTTTTACTCTCCCAATGACAGGAGAATATATCTCAAAAATTGGGTCGTTACCACCCTCTTCTTGTTGAAGAAGTGAAGGGATTCGGACCCAAATTCGTGCATCCGAGGATTATGCATCTAAGCTAAAATCTGGCCTCCATCTAAATACTCTCATCGAAAATTTCATAAGGATTTTTCTTCTCCTCCTCCTTCTTCTTTAAAACATACATATATACATACACACATATAAATATATATATACATATATTCAAAAGAGGTATAATTGTTTCATTGTTATCTTATCTTTGTGCATTTTAACCCCTATTTGGTGAATATTGCAAAATTGTAATAAAAAAAATTGTCAAAAAAAAGAGCTAAAATAGAGCTGTGGGTTTTCAACCCAACAATTACTTCCCTCACATTGGCCGAGTAAATGCTGCATGTAAAAAAATCTTATTGCTGAAATTTCAGATGCTCAATGTCAAGCGAGTACCAATGATGGTACTCTGCTAATGACAGGAGAGTATTACCAAATTACTCTATTTAATACGAGAGAGTATATCTAAAAAAATGGGCAGTAGCTAAGTAATTGCTAAAGTTCCAGATGCTCAATGTCGGGAGAGTACCAGTGAACATACTCTTCCAAAGACGAGAGAGTATTACTTTAATTATGGTTCTTAATTGGAGGGTGGTGGAGGGGGGTGTTTGTGACAAATTTTTAAAATGTGAGAGGTGTAAGGTAAAGAGGGTGTTTATGACAAAAATGGGGGGTGCATTTATCACCCCCTAATTTAAAGACGGACATATATTTATCATCACATTATTTGAACATTCTGAACCCGAAACTATACCTAATAAATAAATTAATAAATAAATAAAACACAGGCCGTACGTCCACAATTCTGATACATATTAATTAATTAATAGGATATTTTCGACTTTTTTAATACAGGCAAATGATAAACTTCTTATTAATGTGAATGAAATAACTACTTCTGATCTTGATTAATGTCATTCAAATGAGATCTAATAGAGTCATCAAAACAAGCATTAAATAATACTTTAGAAATTAGTGGTCCCCAATTCAAGTTATTTATAGTTTACCCTCTTAAAGTTCAACCACTTTTATACTTTTTTTATATAAAATTTCATTTTTACTTTTTTCTCATGTTCGTTCTTAAAGGTTGCTTCGTTTTTACTTTAGTCCAAAACCCAACCCGTTGTTAGATTTTTGGATGGAAAATGTCACATGTTACTTTAATTTTCAAACCACATTTAGCTGGGCATATCATTTTTTGTGCAAGAAACAAATGGCATGTTGGATTTTGGAGTAAAGTGAAAATAGGAGAAAATATTAAGGACGAGTATGATGCAAAATAAAATTTATTGGCAAAAGTGAAAAAAAGGTCAAACTTCAAGGAAATAAATTATAATTAACGGTACTTTCGACCTTTTCATTAGACACAAAAAAGGGCCGTCTTCTAAATAGTTATGGTATGTTTTCTCCTGCCGTGCCATCCATTAATACAATAAGACTTATATATATATATATATATATATATATTGTTAGTGTACATACATATAAATATATATATATATATATTCAAGCAAGTTATTATGTGTATCAACATTTGCACCAAAATAAGAGTTTTGTCCATGTATCAGCGAAAAAGTTTTTAAATTTATAGCTTTAACAATATATAAGTGAAAGCACAACTACTTTGACGAGCACTTGGACCCATGATCTACAACTTGATAATACTTGATAAGTTCTTTTAGATTACTTAGTAATGGGGAAATTTTTAATCTTCTACAACAATTGTAGAAGATCTGAGAGTTGTTTCAATGCAACAATAAATCGTAAAAGATGGAGCATGGCAAAGGATACATTAGTTAACAGTGTTAAGTTTTACGAGAGTTAATTATGATTAATTATTATTATTTTAGAGATTTCTAAAATAATGGAAATGGGAGATGGAAAAAGTTGATGAAAGGAGGGAAATTATGATGGAGGAATATTATTTCTGACTTGGACGAAGAAGAATGTGGCAAAAGGATAAATTGTTTTTTTTCTTTTTTGGTCAAGGAGGAATTAATTGTTGAAAGATGAACTTGTGGCTGTGTAGAATGGTTTGAAAACTGAAAAGAGTGCAATAATAAGAGAGGGAGAGGGAGAGAGAAAGAGAGAGAGAGAGAAGTGTGAAATGAAGAGAGGTGCTACTAGAGGAACCTTCCTAATAGTTAAATTCCGGTCTTCAATGGAGAGACTCATATTTTTTGTCACCCACGAATAAATTAAAAATATTTGAAAAAAACAAAAAATATATGATAATTTTAAACGTTTGAATAATAAAACTCTTAATGACACCGCTAGAAAAGCGTGTTTTGGTAGCCCAAGTGGAGGCACGTCAAGCTGTAATATAGTTTCGGAAGTCCGAGTGTCGAACCACAGGGATAGTTGAAAAGGAATGCAATGGATTACATATTTTTACAATTTTTTGGTTTTTGTAAAAGGTTGGTGTTTGAAACAACAGAGATGTAAATTGGTTGTGAAAAGTGATAAGAAAGTACTAAGGTAATGGGAAGTTAGTTGCGATACAATAGACGGTATTTGCAATCTCATACATAGATTTTAACACAGTATTCTCAAAAATGGGGAATGTTGTGTTAACTCTCAATAGCAAAGGGTGCGAAACTAGGCAACTCATTCCCGGGTTGAAGCTATATTAAGAGAGACTATCACAAAATTCCACCAAAGTGAAGCTATCATGTCTATCTCTTAGCTACGGGTGTGAAGCTAGGCAACCCATTCCCGATGAAGCTAATACAAGGTAAAGATGACAAACTCATCGTAACTAAGTTTTATATTAAGCATGTATGTGAAATCTCATGGTTTAAAAGAATGAAAATTAAATAGCGAATTATTACAATGAAACGGAATGAAGTTTGTGGAATAAATTCACCAACTAGCGATCATTATTTAAGAAAGACAATTAGGAGTCTAGATATCACGTAAAGTGTACAAAGCACTCAAAATATCATTAAGTAATTTAAAGACTAGCTTAACAAATTTATAAATCATCTATGGAATTTAAGAACCCTTCGTAATTTCTACAAAAAGGAACAAAAATCCATAGATGGGGGAAATGAGCTACAAGCTTTTTAGAACCATATAAATATGTTGTATTTTCATTGAACAACAAGCACTAAACATACAAGGTATGAGAAGTCTAATCTTTTAAATGTAAATACCTAGAAAGCTTGAAGAATGAAAGATTTGGAAAAGAAAATGATTCACAATTATTTAACAAACTTTAAACATGGATTGAGAAATTAATTACCGAAAATCATATCGCGATTCACCTCAGTAACCTTAGTAAAAGACTACATCATAATAGATGCAAAAACAAATATTATAGAAGAAGAAATCATTCTTACAAATTAAACACTTACAAGGGAAAAAGAAGAATAATACTCAAAGAGCTCTCCCTTCTCTCTAGAACATCTTTGTGTGAAAAACTAGATAGATTAGCCTAGAAGCTAAAGGAAATAATATATTCTAAGAGATTACAAAATATCTAACTAAATATCTAAAATAGCTTAAACCACTAAAATAGTCCATTTTGGGTGTGAAATTGCCAAGTTGCGAGGGCCATGATCGATCATGGAAGTGTTCTGCATGAGGATTTTGGTCCCATGATCGATCATGTCTTTGCCCATGATCGATCATGGTTTTGGGAACTCTTCTCTTAACACTTTGCAAGCCTCCAAGCTCGCTCTTGATCAATCTATGCAATGCCATTGCGTCCCATGCTTATAAACACATAGAAACACAACAAAAGCACACATAGCAGGGAAATATTAGATACAAAACTCGCTAAGGCACTAATCTCAAGATAAGAGGATAATTAGGCAGAATTAAAGCAACAAACGCATCAAGCAGCTCCGAGATAGAGCTTGCACATGACAATATTATGCATTTATCACTTAACCTAATTAAGACCATGGTAGTAAATATTTTAATTAAAGTCCACGTGTTCTGCTTACACACGTTAATGAAAAGTCCATGAGATATAGTAGACTATATCGATATGTATACATTTTGATATTTTAACCTTTTAAAATAAAATAATAATATTAATTTAACCAATATGAAAATATGACTTATGTGGTGATGAAGAATATAAGTTACGCTATACGTTGTAAATTGGTACAATAGTTATATTTTAAAAAACAAAAAAATTAAGTAAATTTTAAAAACAAAATATTGTAAATTTTAAGTGCATGTCATATAAAAAAATTTGTCAGCTCATTTGCTAAAAATATTACATCCATACCTTAAGAATTACAGTTATCTAGTTTTACATGCACAAAATTTAATAATATTTTATGGGTGTAGATAAAGAGCAATGCTGCTAAGACAAAACAAAATATAAAGAAAATAGCGAAAGAAAGTGTCTTTGAAGCAATCACCGTTAATGGATGGTTCAAATTTATTTCAGTTACAACTTTTGAAATATTATTTTATTTCTTTAGCATTTCTCAAATTAAGAGTGACTTTTTTTTTTCCAAGATGTCTCAAATGCAATTTTTCGTTTTCTTTTTGGTACATAACCAATTGACCAACATTAATAAAAAATATAGAATTTAAATGTGACTCGTAATTTAAGACAAATGGAATAGTATATTTAAGTTATAGTTAAGTATATAAAATTATTAAGTAAATATAAAATATATATATTAAAATATTCTTTAAGAAATTGCAGGGGTACAACCATACCCCCTCTGGCTTCCGCTTCCACACATGAATTAAAGTCCACAAGCATTAAATATAGCAGACTATATCTATCTGTATATATATGGTAAGAAATAATCATCCCCCTACCTAAAAAAAATACGAAATACTACACAAAATTTGAAGAGCTGTAGACGTCAAAAATGGCGAGCAAATCTTCAGTTGCTTCTTTTCTCATTTACTGTGTCTTGTGCTTGATTTTTTTGATCATCTTATTTGTGTCAACGGGAATAGCCAGACAAGGATTACCCGGCGAAGAAAGTGAGTAAATCTTTGATTTTTTTTGGAAATTGAGAATTCATCATGTTTTTTTTTTTTTGATTTAGGAAATTAACAGTTCTGTTTCCTCTTAATTTAGTTCGGATTTGGGGTGTGCAAGTGTAAAACCGAACTGAACCGATCCAAACCAAATCCTTACGTATATGATTAAAAAATAATATTACTTCACTATTCACTACTTTATATCTATAAAATTTGCAATCTCTAATTAGAACACAAAATAAATATCTAAAAGAAATTTTCTCTAAACTATAGTGACAATAAAACAAATGAATCCCTATAACAAAGTTTCATTACACATATGTTTAACTTTACATTCTACTAATATAATTTACAGAAAGTTGAAAATAACATAGTGTTATAAATCATAATTAATACTACACACAAATTAGTATTCCATCAATGCTAAAGTGCATACATTCTTGAATACTCCTACATTCATTCATTAATGCGATTACTTAATTTTATTTGTTCAAACTTGTTCAAGTGTTGCTTTATATATAATTTATTTTATTTTATTTTAAGAAAAGTATAAAACAGAATAGAACCGAACTGAAAAGTTTGGTCCGGGTTTGGGTTGGCAACTTTTAAAAACTAAAATCGAACCGAACCGAACCGAACTGAAACCGAATTTTCATTTTTGTCTGGGTTTGGGTTCCTAAATTTTAATCCAAACCGAAACCGAAAACACCCTAATTACTTCATCTCTTAAATAAATAGTAATCACCGTCTAGCAAACGCAGAACTTAATCGTCGATTAATGCTCCAACCACCTTTTGCTGCTGGTTTACTGAAATTATTCAATTGTTCTTCTTGCGTCATAGTCTACCTCTTTCATTATACTCTTCTCCTTCATTCATTTACTTATAAAACTTAGAACAGATCAAGAGTTTTTGGTCAAATTTCCTCTTTGTCATCAATGGTTGATTCAACTATTCAAAAAGGTTGCATTCAATATTTTTTTCAAACTTTGTGCATACAAACATAAATATAAATAAGTGGAAGAAGATTGCCCATGTATAAAATAAATCTGTTTAATAAACCCTTACATGAAATTAGGAAATTAATTTAATTTGAAAGTTTATTTTTGATTAGCAATCTAAATTGCAAGGTAATACACATTTATAGGCGAATTTTCATATTGGCGGATATACTTTTAAATTTAAAAATAAAATGAAATTCTGAAAGTTAATTCAAAATTGATATAACTCTACGGTGGATACGCAGGTAGTATTGGAGAGAATTAGAATGGGCTAGATCTAAAGCCATCGCAACCAAGCGGTGGGGGATCGAATCCGTAGATGGAAAGGGCTCAACATTTTCATTTGGAGTTAATTGGTATTTGCTCAATAATAATTAAGGACAAGCTAAGCTCACTGTGATATTGTGTTTTATTTTATCTTTTTTCTCCCTTCTCTTTTTGTATTATGTTGTTATATTCTAAAATCAATGATAAAAATTAAAGTACAATGCATTAGAAGTTAATTTTCAAGTTAATAAAGTGTGCTTTAGAGCAAGTGGGTAGCCAAAATGTAAAAGGCACTCACTCAAACCGGAAAAGTTCGGGATTGGAGTCTCAATAGATTGAAAAGAGGATAAAGATTTCGTTGTTGTAAAAAAAATGGTGTGCTTCATAAGCGCGGTTCGACACTTTGACTTACCAAGTATTATAACTTGACAACCTACACTTGGGTTCATAAGCGCGGAAGTATTTTCGGCCACGTCAAAAGGCAAATTTAAAAATTGATACAACGCGATTACATTTTTCAAACTCTAACACACCCAACATAGCACGTAAAAGCATATATTTTTATCTCATTGGGACATGAAAATGTTACAATTGTGAAGTCTAACACGCATGAACTCTAATTATGTGTTGATTTGGTATCACAAGTTTTCACACACACACAACAGCACTTTATGTTAAATAATTTAGACACGAACACAACTACTTAAATCGCTACATGTACTGATATTCGGCCTAGTTTCCCCTTTCTGCCGAATGCCCAGTCGCTTTTACTTGAAGTCGATTTGGGGTATGATCCGGGTACCTTGGTCAATAATATAATAATACAAACCTACTTCGGTTTAAGCTTCTGGACTAGAACATGACTTGTTGTGTCATTTCTGTTTTAGTTGCTTCAAAAGGCCAAGAAGTTTTTGTACCAAATTATAATTGACATCGTTTGCTTGGATATCTTTTATTACATTAGCTTCCCGATACCAACATATTTTATTACATTAGCTTCTTGATACCAATATATTTTATTACATTAGCTTCTTAATACCAAAACTAATGAGGTAGAGAGGGACACAAAGTTGCAACCATCACATTATTTGAACAATTTGAACCTGAAACTCAACAAAATAAAAAAAATGGGTTGTCCACAATTCAAATACATATGAATAGGGTATTATCGATTGTTTTATTACAAGAAAAAAAATGATAGAGTTCTCATTATTAGAAATAAAATAACTACTAGTTTTTAATTACTATTATTCAAACGAGGGTTAATAAATCGCCGAATCAAGCATTAACTAGTACTTTGAAAATCAATAGTCCACAATTTTGATAAACGCATAATATTGTCATTCATATGCTCTTTTCCGGAGTCATTTGATGCGTTTATTTCACTAAATTTTATGTTTTGCCGCCTTATCTTATGATTAGTTCTGTAGTATGTTTTGTATTTAACATTGCGTCGAAAGTTTTATGGTTATTTGGTGCCCTTAGATCTTGAGAATTGCAATGGACAAGAAATGAATGATCAAACAAGCAAAAGTGAACTTTTGAAGCAGAATGCCAATTAAGTCAAAGGCCCTGATTAATCACGGACAAACCAAGATCGATCTAGGTAAGGCAGTCAGCTTCTAAGATTAATCATGGGTATCCCATGATTGATCTAGACCGCATTTTCTACTTTATGTCACTTCTCCCCTTTTTCCTTTTTTGGTGGGTTTTGAAGAGCTGTAGACTGTCAAAAATGGTGAGGAAATCATCAGTTGCTTCTTTTCTTATCTACTGTGTCTTTTGCTTGATTTTTTTGGTCATCTTATTTATGTCACTGGGAATAGCTGGTCAAAATTGTGACTAAATCTTTGGTTCTTTTGAAATTGAGAATTCATAATCTTTTTCAATTTCTCAAATTAACAGTTTAGTTTCCTCTTAATCAAGAAATAAACTTGTTAATCTACCGAAGGCAGCCCAAGAGAAGTTGGGGTCGTAGGCGATAAAGATAAAATGGGCCTTCAAAGTATTTATCAAACTTTATCTTTGCACATATGCAATACATATATAAATATGAAGATAAATCATGTTCAAACAAGCTAATATTTGTATATATAAAAATATCATAAAAATATTTTTTGGACTTGAATTACTATAAAAAAGGCACTTATATTATATAAAATGGTGTCCATTTCTACATCGAGGCCCTAGGCAACCGCCTAACTTGTCTTATGGTTAGGCCACCTTTGGAATCTGCCATGTGTAGAAGCTGTGTGCTACCGAGTGTGGCCACGTAATGTTTGTAACTATCGGCTATTGTAGCTCTTCTCATTTTTGTGACATCATCTTTATGAGCATAAATTAATTACATTTGTATCTTATAGATAACTCATTATTTATGTTTCTCCTGTGACTTGTGCTAAGCGATAGATAGGCCTAGCTCGGGGTGCCGACTAGACCCACTGGTCCACGCACAAAATAATAGTATTGTACCCAACTTAAACACCTTTGGGCTACATGTGTGGGGTTTTATCTTAAAAGCCATTGTTACTATATGGTGACAATACCTATTTATTAATCCTTGTGAAGTTCTAGAACTTTTTCATGTAGGATCAATGGTTTGAGTCAACCATTAAGCCTACCATTCTCAACAATCTCCACCTTGGATTAAATCGGTTCACATTTGGCTCCACCTTGACTAACACAATCCACCTTGGCTCCACCTTGGACTATGATCAGTAATCCACCTTGACTCCACCTTGGACCTACACCTTAATCCACCTCAGACCCATCTTTAAATTATCCATGTAGATCACCACTCAACACCGTGCCCAAGATCATCCACCATAGTAAACGCACATCTCGTGATACACCTTATTTCATGTTACTCGAGCTTCCTCTACCCAACCACCTTGACGGTAGTACTCCGTTACACAGGCTCTATAGTGACTTTACCCCCTGATCCTCTGATAAACGCATAATATTTTCATGTATAAGCTCTTTAGGGAGTCGCTTGACGCGTTTGTCTCTTTTGTTTTGCCTAATTATCCTCTTATCTCAAGATTAGTATCTTAGTGAGTTTTGTATCTAACATCGTCCCGCTAGGAGTGCTTTTGTTGTGTTTCTATGTGTTTATAGGCATAGGATGCAATGGCCCTCGAAGTACTGAACAAGCGCTAGTGAAAAGCTCGTAAAATGCTGATATGAGGAATTTCCCAGAAGCATGATCGATCATGGGTAACCCATGATCGATCATGGTGCAAACTGGTCTTCAGGCAGAGAACCCCATGATCGATCATGGCCTGGCGGGGACAGCCACCAACTCCTGCTTTTAGCCTTATTTCGTGGATTGATGTTCCTAGATATTTTCCCTTGTATTGTTTATTAGTTTTTTTGTACTCCTTTAGCTTGGGAGAGGTCTAGGGGATAGAGAGACAATTTATTATCTAGTTTTATATACTTAGAGTTTAAGAGAGAGGTGAGAGCTCATTGTGGAGTGTTCTTCATTTCTCCATTGTAAGTGTTTAATTTTGTAAGAATGCTTTCTTCTTCTATGATATTTGTTCTTTCATTTATTATGGAGTAGTCTATTACTAAGGTTACGGAGGTGAATCGCGATATAATTTTTGGTGATTAATGGCTCAATCCATATTTAAAGTTTGATAAATATTTGTGAATCTTCTTCTTCTTCTTCATATTATCCATTATTTCATGCTTTCTAGGTATTTTCATACAATGTCAAGACTTCATATGCCTTGTATATTTAGTTCTTGGAAGATAATGAACTTACAACATGTTTATATGGTTCTAGAAAGCTTGTAGCCTTTTTCCCCCATTCATGGAGTTTTTGTCCTTTTTGTAGAAATTATAAATAGTCCATAAAACTCCATAGATGGATTGTAAATTTGTTAGCTTATCTTTGATTCATTTATTGATATATTGAGTGCTTCTTACACTTTATGTGATACTTAGACTCTTTATTTTCTACCATAAGTGATAAATGATGAGATGACAAATTTATCCCATAAACTTCATTCCGTTTCATTGTTAGGATTCACTCTATAATTTTCATTCTTTAAATCATGAGATTGCTTACACTTGCTTTATGTTAAATCTTTTTATGATGAGTTTGTCATATCTATCTCGGATTAGCTTCATCGGGAATGGGTTGCCTTGCTTCACACCCGTAGCTAAGAGATGGGAACGATAACCTCGTCTTTGGTGGAATGTTGTATGTTCCTCTCTTGATATAGCTTCAATCCGGGAATGAGGCGCCTAGCGTCGCACCCTTTGCTATTGAGAGATACACCAACATTCCCCTTATCTTGAGAAACCTTGTGTTGAAATCTTTGTTGAGCTATCGATCACCGTCTCTTAAATCGTAACTAACCTCCACCTACCTTAGTGCTTTCTTATTAATTTTCACAACTGTTTTACATTTACGTTGTTCTACAACAAATCCAACTCACACAAAATCTGAAAACCGTAAAATCCGTAATCCATTTCATTCCTTTTCACTTATCCCTGTGGTTCGACACTCGGACTTCCGAGACTATATTACAACTTGACGTGCCTGCACTTGGGCTCCATCGAAGCGCGATATTTAAGCGGCGTCATCCTCCGAGTCTGACTTTACCATATGATTCCATTCGAATCTAGCTACCGGGATGCTTTTTGTAGTGACCTACACCTTAGGCTCTCATCGAGTCTTCCTTGACACCATCGAGTCCAGCAATATGTACTATTCCAAACATGTGAATTCACTATCAGCTTTGATACCAATTGTTGTGCTCAACTGCACATAGCCTAGGACAATCGGTCTGTGCATATGCACTTTTTAATGGAAAATAAAGTTTGAGGCCCAAAGTACTAATCGAGTAAGAGTATAAGGTATTAAATATTTATTTTTCCCTCAATAATACTTGAAGACTTGATTAACCTTTCAAATTAAAATAAAAAGTCTGTCCACGGAAGAAAATTATTATAAAAAGTACTAATTTCAAACGATATTAGTACGCATGTGAGTAGTGATATTTCCATTCGATGGGTTCATATTCTTAAAGCCTACGACGAGAATGTCAATTCGGTTTTCAATAGTACAGGAAGAAGGAGAAAGAAGGGCTGGTAAGAGTTGAATTCGAGATGGCTTGCTTGAATGGAAAGCACCCATCGCATCCTTGGAATGCACACGTATATATCAAAATTTTGTCTCATGCACCCATTTTCGATTCAATTATGATGAAATTTGTTGGAGATTATATATATATATTAGATATCGTCTTTACTAAATTTCCCTAAAGTTCAACTATTTACCCTTTTGAAAGATGGAGTTTGATGTTTAGCTATATAAATTAAAGTATTTAGTTCTTTCAACTAGAGACTCTTTGTAACTACAATTTTGTTTTCAATATATGCAGTTCCGCTCTGTCCAAATTAAGGTTCAGAAGTTTATGGATACAAGCCATTGAAAGGAGGCATTCCATGAATCATAAATCGAGGATCATGATGTATCATCATGTAATATCCTTCTTACCTATTTAGAAAAGGACAATGAAAGGGGATGGAAATTATCGCCAAAATATAATATTATTTGAATATTATGATTGAAAGGAAATAAATTTCTTTCTAATTGTCTTGGTAATTGGTTGGGAATGTGCCCAGGTACTAGGTGTTAGAGTTTGGAGCATCCAATCTAAAAACAACTGGCCATGGGTCAAGTATCCCATTTATCTCATACATTTATTTATCAGGTTTCGATTTCTCGGTATAAGATTTATAGTATAATTAATTTACACAACAAAATTATTTTTATATTTTGATCTTCTCTTTCTCTCTCTAAATTCCCCCACCTGAATCCTTATACATATTTAATAAATCATCTCTCTTTTCTTAATTTGAAAGGATTTGTATATGGGTTAAATTTCAAAAGAATAAAAAATAGAAAGCAATTTTTTAAAATAGCTTGTCGAAAAATATCTAATTGTTTTCAAAATACAAATCTATGTTTCATTTTTATCGGTCGATTAAATTCTATTTTTTGTAGATATATTTTTCTTAAGAGGGATTATTTTTGTTCCTTCAAGAAAGAAAAAAGGGTTGTCATATGAAAACTAGTGATTTCTTAGCCGGAACTTGATATCATTTGTGGCTTTCACGATTTCATTGTACATTGCTTTTCCATTGAAACTTGATATCAAA
Organism: Lonicera japonica; assembly: GCA_021464415.1. NCBI lineage: Eukaryota > Viridiplantae > Streptophyta > Magnoliopsida > Dipsacales > Caprifoliaceae > Lonicera > Lonicera japonica. Next base: position 35,787,089 of record CM038465.1, on the reverse strand, counting down.
AACATATCTTGATCTTGTACATCCCTCTCTACGAATTTTGACTTCTTTCTTCTTTGCTCATAAATGATGAACAATACAACGAATGCAAAAAGAAACACAATTGTGAGAGGGACTACCACTATGTGAATGGCTTTGTAGTTGTTTTTCGATTTATTATTTGACACAGCAGTAGGATTTGCACAAGGTTGCAATCCTTCAACATTTCCACACAAACCACTATTCCCTTGTAATACTTCGATGCATTCGCAAAAACTCTGCTATTTGAAATAAGACCAGAAAGTGTATTGCAGGATATGCCAACATGTAACAAAGCAGTCATATCATTAAAACAATTCGAAATCTCACCCGAGAGTTTATTGCAAGAAAGATTCAACTTCCCCAAACTCTGCAAACTTTGAAAAAAGTTACCACTTAATTCAAGAGTGGAAAAGTGGATCAATCTGGACAAATCGAGACACAACATACAACTTGTAAAATCTAAATTTAGTTGGCTTAATTCCTTCAACAAAAACACAATGTTTCCATTTATATTTTGTTTGAGTCGTTCGTATTCTCACTTAGAAAATCAAACTTCTAGATAGCCGCCATTCAAATCGCTCATTCACATTACTTTGGTAAGATTGTCAAAATCGTAAATTGTGAAACTTAATTGTTTATTTAAAACAATAAACTTTTCAAAAAAGGTTTATTTGAAAATGTCAAAAAGAAAAAGTAGATTTTGAATTTCTTGGGTGATCATGTAAATTTTTCTGAACAAATCTTTGAAATGATTTTAACCAAGTTTCAAAATGTCAAATTCTTTGAAATTAAGTGCAAATCACAGGAAGTCAAAAATAGCAGTGTTACAACTGCAGACAAAGTATGCCAATAATCCAATACTGGTGCGGTAGTAAATTTTGTCTGAACTTTGCAATTGCGGACTAGTATGCCAAAAAGGAAATACTGGTCTGGCGCTAAAGTACTTTTGCTATTTTCAATTGTCGACCAGTATGCTAAATTGCCAATACCGGTCCGGCGTACAATTTTTTCTATGATGACTTTTTCTTTGCACTTGATTTCTGTATAGCTTGCTTCACATTTTTTTAGGTTCCAAAAATTCTTGGAAGCACAACTCATAACAATACATTTTTCAAAAAAGTTGCATTGCCTTTTAAACTTAAAAATCCTCTATATAAATAAGGCTTTGCCATATGATTTTTTCCAAGCTTTTCATGGAAGAAAAATTTTGATCACACTTTTAGAAAAGCAAAATTTCAGCCCCATCTATGGTTTTGATTTTGACATGCCAAAAGTGTAGTTCTTCCTTCAAAAGAATTACAAATCCCAAAGTCTTGATTAAATCTCTATTAATCTAGATAATAGGAACGAGTCTGAGGGGCAAGATGCGTTGTAATTGTGTTCGAGCAATTCGAATGGAACTATACACATCATAGGTGGAAACTATAGCAGCTCTATAGTGAGTCAAGTAATGTAAGTCTATAATTGTGATAATTATGTTTGCAAACCTCGTGTTATAGTGTAAAGTTTTTCAGGATTAGTTCTACGTAAGTAGGGATAGCTCTTTAATTCTGGTGTTGCTTGTTTGATTAGATTGTTTAATTATTCTCCCATGCTAAACAAGATGAACTACTTTTTCAAAATTAAATATTAGTAGAAACCTATAGTTTATTACGTTTTTCACCAAATCATTTTTGATAAGAAATCAATATTTAATAAAACTAGGTATTTGTACTTTCCGCTAATTTTTTCACAACTCAGTAAGCAATCTGAAGTTTCTAGTAATATTTATGAAAAAATAGTTATCACTCAAAACAAACCTCAACAAATTCTTTAATTTCCCAAATTCTATTGGAACTCCCTACCTAAATTATTTGACAAAATATCAAGTACAACTAGTTTAGTCGAATTTCCAAATGATAGCAATATACTACCAGTGATGTTGTTCCTCGACAATTGGCAAGTCTATTAACTTTTTACACTTGCTTCAACTATTAGAAAGATGACCGTAGAATTTGTTATCACTTAGATACATCAATTGCATGTTTAGATAGCTACGTACCGAAAGTTTTGAATATGTTTCGGGTGAATTGGTTTTAATTGAGGCGGACTTTTCTTAAGCTAGAGCAGCTTCTCGTGTTTTTAGGAGTGGGACCAATAAGATTGTTGTCGTTCTTGGTCAAGTTTGGAAGTTGGTGTTGGAATCAAATGATTAACTTATCTTCCATATCAATAGGAGATTTTACAACTAAAGCCTCAAGTTAAATATGGTTGACGACGTGGCCTTTTGACATCGTCATATAGAAAAATATAGGTTAGTGTTATTAACAATGAACAAAAAGTATTATATCACTCTAAAATCATCTTTAATGATAAAATTGTGTTCCAAAAAACTTATATAAAATGTCACTGCATATGATTTTAGGGTGCTAAGAGTATTTTTGTGTCATGCTAATATCATTACGCTTAATATATATATATAAGTTACACAGTGAACCTATGTGTCGACTAAACTACTTATTATATCAATTTGTTATAAACCCAATTAATCTTAGAACACCGGTAGCAAATAGCTAGAATAATCTTACTAGAAAACAACTACCCTTTGACCATTTTATTAAAATAATAATTAGATTTCTAATTAAGATATTCCTTTCTAATAATTCTTTTTTCAAGAAAGGAAACTGAATGCCTTAACAATATTTGCCAACATTGAGGTCACTATAAATATGGGTAGAGAATGCATATAGTCTATACGGGTCCTCTATAATAATAGGGATTTTTTTTAACTTTTTTACGTCCCTGAAGTTTTCCAGTTATCTCATTTTGGTCCCTAATGTTTCATTCGTCTCAATGTGGTCTGCATAGTTTGTGATGCATCTCACTTTTATCCAAAATTTGATGCCTAAACGCCTTGTCTATTTTTTGGACAGAAATTTCTAGGCGGTCCAATTTTGGGTGAAAATAAGAAGAGTAAAAACTTTGAGGACCAAAGTGAGAAATAAGAAAACTTCGGTGGCGTAAAAGGTCAATTACCCATTAAAATGCGAGATGGTGATCTGACATTTTACGGGGTTTAGGGAATGCCTCCTCCCTCTGGTCTTCTTCCACATGTGGATGAGCAAAATATGTGATGTTTCATAACCCCTGCCGACATTAACCACATAATTATGACCAGTAAAGAAAAAATATATAGGTCCGTTTTATTGTACATCAAATTGTGAGCTGAAAATTCTATAATTTATAGTTTTTTGTATTTATGGCCACACTGTGCCAAGAAAGGGTTTAGGCAACGCACACAAATAGGTTCGTCGCGTAAGATACATCTTAGGAGACGTATATTGAGTGGACGTGGCTCATGGCACATTGGTCCACCGAAGAGACTACGGTAATATCTTTCGTCATTTGCATCTCTCTCGTTATTATTATTATTATTAAGTACTACTACTACTACTACTACTACTACTACTACTACTTATACTTATACTATCACTATTATTAATATTATTATTACTACTACTACTACTACTACTACTACTACTATTTCTACTTATTCTACTACTACTAGTATTATTATTATTATTATTATTACTATTACTACTAATACTTATACTATCACTATTATTATTAGTACTACTACTACTACTACTACTACTACTACTACTATTTGTACTTATTCTACTACTACTAGTATTATTATTATTATTATTATTATTATTATTATTATTATTACTACTACTTATACTATCACTATTATTATTAGTACTACTACTACTACTACTACTACTACTTATTCTACTACTACTACTACTACTTGTACTATCACTACTACTACTTATGCTATCACTATTATTATTGGTATTATTACTACTACTACTACTACTACTACTACTACTACTACTACTATTTGTACTTATTCTACTGCTACTACTACTACTACTACTACTACTACTACTACTATTATTATTATTATTAGTAGTATTATTAGTATTAGCATTACTATTACTACTTATACTATCACTACTACTACTACTTGTACTTATTCTACTACTACTACTACTACTACTACTTATTCTACTACTACGACTACTACTACTACTACTACTACTACTACTACTTATACTATCACTATTATTATTGGTATTATTACTACTACTACTACTACTATTATTACTACTACTACTTGTACTTATTCTACTGCTACTACTACTACTACTACTACTACTACTACTACTACTACTACTACTATCACTATTATTATTATTATTATAATAATAATAATTATTATTATTATTATTATAATAATAATAATTATTATACCATAGTGACATAATTGTAGAACATAGATTCTTCATTGTTTGGAATTCAAGCAATGTTCGCCGGACCTGCACAAATAAAAGACAACACCAAGTAGAGTTTACTTGGTGCTCGCTGTGAGTTAAAACTGGTTTCGGCCTGCCTTGGCCTCATCAGGGGGACGGCTCCAGCCCCCGACCAGTTTTGGGAAGAAGAAAGAAAAGAAGAGAAAAATCCTCCGGTAATAACAGGATCTGGGAGTAAGGTAACACCCCTTACCTTCTAAGGCGTGCTGTACTCTGCATACAAGGATAACCCTCTTGACACTATACTGTCTACATAGCTCTTGGTAAACCATGTGGCTAAGTAGACAGCATCGGTCAAGGTAACCCCCTTATCTGCAGAGCCATCCGACCTCATCAGAGTAAGGTAACCCCCTTACCCCATACCTATTCGCCCTCGGAATTTTTATCCACCCTTGAACCCTTCCCCCTCCCAAAAGAAAGGTTAAGAGAACCCCCCATTTTAAAGGTCTTTGGCAGGACAAATTTTGAAAATTTGAAAAAGTTTTTCACCAAAAGTTAAAAACTTTTGTCCTATTAACTCCACCGAAAGCAAAAGTAAAAGCAAAAAGCATTTTACTTTAGGCAAAGTTAAAGTTTTACCTTAACTTTAACGTGTCTCTTGCGCAGTCCACCGAGAGACAAAAATAATAGGCTTTTGTCCCTTATGTTCTACAGTAAGGCTCGTGACAAGTATGACGTCACGCCTTGCATCAGCTCCATTCGAGAGATTCCTCATTTGGTTGATTCAATCGAGATGTCGTCTCACACCGATACTCTAGTCTTTGTTTCCTCAACTTTAGTTGACTCATTCATACATACCCCCTACACATACATCCCACAAGTTAACGCAAACACATACCCTTCCTAACCTAACGCCTCATTCTGCCCTATCCTTCGGGACTTACACTCTGGCTAGCGGTCTTCTGGGTGGTTTACCCTGTGAATGACTATCGAAGGTGACTTCAGCGGCCATCTAATGGAAAAGGTAACAAAGATTTTGAATAATACCCGACAACAACGCTCCAAAGAAAAACCAAATCGTAACCCCCTTATCTCTCGCCCGGAACTGAAACGGGCACGGATCGAAACACTTATACCTCTGATACCATAGTGACATAACTGTAGAACATAGATTCTTCATTGTTTGGAATTCAAGCAATGTTCGCCGGACCTGCACAAATAAAAGACAACACCAAGTAGAGTTTACTTGGTGCTCGCTGTGAGTTAAAACTGGTTTCGGCCTGCCTTGGCCTCATCAGGGGGACGGCTCCAGCCCCCGACCAGTTTTGGGAAGAAGAAAGAAAAGAAGAGAAAAATCCTCCGGTAATAACAGGATCTGGGAGTAAGGTAACACCCCTTACCTTCTAAGGCGTGCTGTACTCTGCATACAAGGATAACCCTCTTGACACTATACTGTCTACATAGCTCTTGGTAAACCATGTGGCTAAGTAGACAGCATCGGTCAAGGTAACCAACCCCCTTATCTGCAGAGCCATCCGACCTCATCAGAGTAAGGTAACCCCCTTACCCCATACCTATTCGCCCTCGGAATTTTTATCCACCCTTGAACCCTTCCCCCTCCCAAAAGAAAGGTTAAGAGAACCCCCCATTTTAAAGGTCTTTGGCAGGACAAATTTTGAAAATTTGAAAAAGTTTTTCACCAAAAGTTAAAAACTTTTGTCCTATTAACTCCACCGAAAGCAAAAGTAAAAGCAAAAAGCATTTTACTTTAGGCAAAGTTAAAGTTTTACCTTAACTTTAACGCGTCTCTTGCGCAGTCCACCGAGAGACAAAAATAATAGGCTTTTGTCCCTTATGTTCTACAGTAAGGCTCGTGACAAGTATGACGTCACGCCTTGCATCAGCTCCATTCGAGAGATTCCTCCTTTGGTTGATTCAATCGAGATGTCGTCTCACACCGATACTCTAGTCTTTGTTTCCTCAACTTTAGTTGACTCATTCATACATACCCCCTTATAATAATAATAATAATAATTATTATTATAATAATAATTATTATTATTACTACTACTACTACTACTACTACTACTACTACTATTATTATTGTATTGCAGGCTCGTTCCGAGAAAATGAAGGCGGTTAGGGCATCTGACAAAAAGGTGGACCACAGATCGGGTCCGGCCCCCTTCGCCTACCGAGCGAAGAAGTGGAAGGAATCTGGGGATATAGCCCCTATTCCCAATACTTGGGTGGAAGTATATAAAAAGAACGCTCCAAATGCAGCGGTAACAATCGATTAATTGTTTGTTGCTTTATTATTATTTATTTATTGTTATTGAATTATAAATTATTTAATTGTTCTTTATAGGCTGCTATGACTGCCGCGGTTGAGGCTTCCATCTCCTCCTTCGAAGCCTCGAATCCCACGCCGTCGCCCGTGGAAGGCGGCTCAGACCCGACCCCTCCGACACCAATTACTCTCACTACACCAAAACTCGCTAACTGGCACGGTCCTACTCCGTGCCTGACCGCCTTTAGCACGGCTCCGAGCCGTGCCAAATAAGGCCGTACCAATTTATTTAGCACGGCTTCACACCGTGCTTAATTCGTACATTTTTTTGGTCAAAGGGTACCAATTTCACCAAATTTGATACCACTATAGCACGGATAGCTACCGTGCCAATATTATGACACGTGTCATCTCGATGACTTTCCACGTGTCATCATAGCAATGATTTAAAGATATCGTTGGTGGCACTGCGTAGGCACCCTTTTGGAACGGTTTAAGCACTGCGTAGGTACCTTTTTGGAACTGTTTTGGTACTGCGAAGGCACCCTTTCGCCACAGTTATGGCACTGCCGAAAATCTAGACACTAATTAAATATAGAACGTTTTTGGCACGGTTCGTAGCCGTGCCAAAATGACCATTAAATTATGCAGCTACTGCCTGTTTTTTTGGTTTCCAATTTTTCCCTGTTGTATTTGCTTTTAATTTTTCCACCCTGTTGCATAGTATTCAAACATCCAACAAAAAACCATACAAAATACAATTGCTTCACAATAAATACAATCACACCCAATTAAATTCAAAAAAAAACACAATAAATACAAATACATCACAATATAACTAAGTAAGGAAGAATATTATATTAAATTCACAAAACAAAATCATTTGATGAGATTATGTCTTCCTAAATTACAAGTTTGTACTAGATTGCATAATATTGAGGTTTACATTTGATAGCAAGCTAAGGACCAAAAAAACCCAAACATTAGTTTAAGACAAAAAAAACCTCCAAATGTTTTTCCACCATTAGTTCGCAACCTCCCCTTGCTACTTAGTATATGCAAGTAGATATCCCAAAAAATATATATTAGCACCCCCAAACTTTAATTGGAGGCAAAAAGAACCCTAAACTTTTAAGTACTCCAAGCTTCCTCCATTAGTTAGCAATCACCCTTTGCTACTTTAATATATATACACCTGTACAAGGAAATATAATAAAAAAATAATATATTAGAATGTTAAAACTACTTTATAAAAAACTAGAATTTTAATGAAAGCAATGTTCAGATAAGTTAAACTAAATTTATATTAAGTAAACATAAATAAATCACAAGAGTTGAGAGTACTTACTAATGCATCTAATCATCAATGCAAGGAAAAAAGTCATCGTGCCAATACATAATCCCACCAACACCTAATAGCAACATATATAAACACATGAGAAAAGCACTCTGAATTTTCTAGTGTTACATGCTAACAATATTAATAGATATGAGAGAACATAAATAAACTTAGGCTCTTTAAGTTTATAGTACTTTCTCAACCTCAAATTAAAGTTCTCCTTTCTTTTTCATGGCATATATAAATATAATCAATGTACGGTACAAGTGGTGAAGAATTCTCACCTGAACCTTAAGTTCTTATATTCAAGTCTCAATAGGTATAAGTGCACAACTTTAATCCCCAGCTCCTCTCCAATTAAATCATGGATCCACTCGCATATGCCACATAACGCTGAAACAAATAGATTTGGAGCCAAAAATTAATACCGTATTATAAATAGGGCCTAAATCATGGATCCACTCGCATATGCCACAATCTGCCACTGTCCCAATTATGTAGCTAAAAGGGCCTAAATAGTCTTGTAGATATATTTATTGCCATCTCTTTCTTTGAAACCCTGTTGCTTTCTTTTTAATAATTTTTAGAACTCCAATCTCATTTTCCACAATTACTTTATTACCTTTAACTTCCTTGACTTATTTATGGCCCCATCTGTTGAATATTGAATTCAACATTCTTCTCCTTTGTTTGATGCCAAATGCCTTTAACAAGCAAAGAATGATTGCCCTTTCTCATCTCCTATATCTCACATTCAAGATAATCACGCCCTTGCTCCAAACACAAGGTACGAGCAATATTTAGGGAATTTCTCGTATGAAAATTTTGGCCAAAATTCATTTCTTATTTGTGAACCCGCGTGCGCTTTTAGTTGGAATGGAAAATATTTGATCATTAGACTACTTCTTGCATTAAAAAATTACTATTTTTATTTATATATCCGCATGTATAAAAAGAGATCGAACATATGTACATCACGTATCTTGTACTATTTAGTCTAAAAGAAAAAAAAAAGAACAGAAAAAAAATTGTGCTTCAAGTAATCACTCAGGTGCTTTTGCGAAAGTAATGGATGTGTCATGAGCTGAAATTTAATAAAAGGGCCTAAATAGTCAACATTATCAAGAATTGGGACAGTGGCAGATTGTGGATATATTTATTCAAAATCAAGAATTTAGTAGTGAATGTCTTCACTACTAAACTAACTTACAAGCTAATGAAAATGGAAATTCAAACTTAAAAATCTCGCACTAATTAAAAAGTGGGTTCGAACCACTAAACTAAATCAAGTGGTTACAACAAACTTTTAAATCGCTCTAATGATTTGAAAATTAAGATTAACGACCGAAGGGAGTTTTAAAAAAAGGCTAAAAATTAATGGGTCCTCTTCACCATGTGGAATCCATGAGCTGTGGTTAACTTAAATATTTATTTGCATAATTCTATAAGCTTTATTTTGATTTTTGTAACGGTACCTTAAATAAAGAGGAAAAGTTGTTGAATTGCGCCCACCAAGTCAATCCAGAAATGATACTTCCCTGCACAATTCAATTCACACTTCACCCTGTTTATACTTTATCCAACGTAAATAGCAGACATGTTACTCCCACCTTTGACAAACTAAACAAAACACTATTTCTTAAAATGACAGCAGTCTAATTCTTATATTATGAATAATATAACGACACAAATGAAGAGAAAATATTCGGAAAATGATTGAATATCTAAACTGATATTCTTTTGTCAGAGTAAACTAAAATCGACAAAAGATATTCGTATAATGAGTTATAAACGGAAAATTGATTTTCATTTCCGACTGGTACAGACAACTAATATCAGAAGAACTTAACAGATTTAGATTTATGTAGATGTTCAATAATCAATCATTTGTTTATGTGACAAGTTTATAGTGTAAGGGAATGTGGCGAAATGGTGAGAGGACAAGGGGCAATGTTAAGAGGGTTCTTGTTTACAACTTTAAGCCCAAGTTAAATTTTGTTGTAATGATAATTTCATATTCTCAACTCATTCCCTGTCGGTTCTTACATTCTACTTCAGCAAGTAAGTGAATAACAAGAGTCAATTCCCACTTTATTTCCCAATCTGCCACTGTCCCAATTAATGTTACTATAGTCTATACTCAATAGTATGTGCCCAGCGCCCAATTCATTCATCATTTAAAGCCATAAGGTACAAACTAACATTACAACAAAATTTGACTTCCTGCCTAAATTTAGGCACTTGTAAACGACATTACAAGAAGAAATAGGATGAAAATCCCTCACTCTAGTTTTAGCCAGGTGGATTGAGAACACAGCAATGCCTCAGCCTTAACCTCCTAATTAAACCCATCGTTACTCATCATTTTTCTGATTTTCAGAGTCATTCGTCCCAAGTTACTCAAATTTATCCATAGCACTACTATTGGTACTATAAATTTGACCGAAATTGCTTATATATAGCAACTGTAGCCATGCCCTCTCCTTCAAGACTCGCCACTTTTTGATCGGAAACAAATTGCTTATATATATAATGGAAATAAAAATACAAGCAGAGAAAGAGTTGAAAGTGAACCAGAAGTCCACAAACAACTAACAAAATAAAGCCCTAGGTGAAACCTCAAAGAAGGAAGGAAGAGAGGAGACTAAAGAAGGGACATATACCTGATTAAAAGGTAGCCACAGGCTCTAGCGCTTGGCGTTCGTTCGTGTGGGTGCCTTTGACAGAGAGAGGCCGAAAACAACAACTAAATCAAAGACCCACAATCCATAATATGAGCAACGGCGTGCATATATAGATATCTAGAACTGCAATTTTGATCTATATACATACCTGATCTATATATTGTGGACATATACCTGATCTATATATTGTGGATATCTAAAACAACATATACAAACAAAATAAAATCCCAAAGAATACGGATGGAACTGAAGTCCTCTACCAGGCCCTGTACAGCTCCGATTGGAGGAGCAGAGCCTGGAGGTCGCATTTGTTCACTTAAATACGGGCCGCCTAAGGGAGCTGCAACTGGTGGAGGGGGGGGCATATCCACCTTGATGAGAATAAAAAGGAGTGGATGCTCCAGGGGGCAGTGCACCATATCGATTTGGGGGTGGAGTAGAGAGAGGGAGACAGAAACGGCGGAAGAGAGAAAAAAGGCAAGTTGAGGAGTATTGTTTTGTTAGGGTTAAAACTAGTCTTTGATAAAAAAAAAAAAAAAAAAGAGTAAAATAAAAATATAAGGTTTTTTTGGTTTGGTTGAAATTTTAAAATATGTTTTTAAAATAATTTTTTGGGAAGTGTTAAAATAGGTTGAAAAATGAATTTAATTTTTTTGAGTTTTTTCAACTAATTTAAAAAAATTATGAAAAAAATTCTAAAAATAGTCGCAATAAATCTTATTTTTAGGTCTCGCTGAGTATATTTCAAATATATAATTTTTTTTATCTAATTCTAATTTTTGAATTTAAATTTATGGTGTTTTAAAAATTTTATGAGAGAAAAAGTAAAGTGATGTGAATTTTAAATAGTGTGAAGTAAAGTTGAATTTTTGTAAAATTTTCAAAAACTTAATTTTAAATTTTAACCAAACACCACCTCACACTCTAAAATGACGTGATTTTGTGTCTATTTTTATAATTTAGTTCAGTTCAAAACAAGCTAGTCCTGAACCTGGATCGAATCATTCAGTTTTGGTTTATTTATTTTTTGTTTTTTTCTTCCAGGTATTTATAGACCTGTTTAGTCAGGTCAGTCAATTTTTAAATTGATCGTAACATCCCTACAAGCAACCATGTCTATAATTTACTACAGTGTAGAGGCTATTACTATATATAATTATATAATTGGCCCAAGTTAAGGCCAATTTTTTATTTTTTTTTATAACTAAACGGAGGTTTTATAGAATATCATTAAAGATTTTTACGGTATTTCTTTTTAAAGAATTTATTAACTTTAAGATCTAATGAGCTAATAAGATGCTAATATCTTGTTTTTATTAGGGGTATGTATCGCTTTGAAACCAATATATTTATTACAATTCACTAATTAATCCAATTCAATCTGCCTTGATTTCAAAATCCAATCCAATTTGTCATTGGAATGGTTCGAAACCAACGTCTTTTGTACACATAGGATTATTTAAATTTTAATAACATTCAAAACAAATTCAATCAACTTCACAATGATCAAGAAAATATAAATAAAAAGTTCCTTCCATTACTAAAATAAAAATCTAAATTAAGTAATTCCATATTAAAATCTAATTCATTATCAAAAATCCTAGACATGTTTAATATATAGTAAGTATAGATATTAGTCTAGTGACACACTCCATATGCGTGTAATATGATTCTTAATAATTACTTACATTAAGAAGATGCATTTGGTACAGTGATTAATGAATGTGTTCTTCATATCTCTCAATTAACATCATTTTGTAGTAATTTTCAATGCTAAATTAAAAATATAAACTCTCACCAAGGGTACACCATGTGCTGCTATTAAGATTACAATTATGTATTTTCCCGCTAAAAGATATACAATTATTTATTTTAACTGCATTGGTGACTCTATAAGACTAATTACTACTATTTTGCTATAAATTAAAGATATAGGTATGATATAATTGCTTTACTTATCTATTTCAATTGTACAAGCTAAAAAGTTTTCGTGTTGTAGTATAACTAGTATTAAATTTAATTTTAGTATAATAATGAGTAGTATAAAATAGCATTTTTGAAAATTATAATTACAAATTTAAAAAATTTCCATTACGTACTTTGTTCCTCAAAAAAATATATTTTAATAGTGGAATCATTAAGTTATTGAATATTAGTTATCAAAAGGTTTAATTGTACATGTTTTCAAAATGAAAGTAGTATATTTAAAATAAAATATAATATAACATATAAAATTTTCAAAATAATAATACATAAGAGTCAAAATAGAATTATTTCAAGAAAAATGGGATCTAGGTACTAGACATAAGTTTCATTTAAATTTCAATTTTTTTCAAAAAAAGTTAAAAAATAAAAAATAATTTATTTCCTTATAATTTTACTTTTTAAAAAAAATTGGATTGAATTTTAAATTTTTTTCAAAAAGTTTACAAAATTATGGCGGGAAGCTTCAAATAATTCAAAATTAACTTTATCAAATGGGTGGGAGATTTGGTCAAAGGTTGGAAAGACGAGATGCAGATCGGTACGCTTTTGGCACTGTAATGAGCAGTACCAAATTAGTACGGCCTTAATCCGTGCCAAATGCGCGTCAATACCTGTCAAATTTTGGCACGGGAAACAACCGTGCCAAAAAAGCGTGCTAGTTAGCGAGAAATGGTGTAGTGTCTCCCTATTGAGACACATATTGATATTGTTCAGGGAGAGGTTGGTGTTTGGAGAGGGACGGTCATTGGCGGTCTAGGAATAGGGTACAGGAGGGGTCCACAGTCGAAGGGTGGCGTGCGGACGTCGAATCCGTCGTCCGAGGTCGAGGAGCTCCGGTCCACCTTGGCAAGAATGCAACAGGAACGAGAACAAGAGACTGAAGAAATGCGACGATTCAAGGCCGAATAACAACGGGCAAATGAAGAACAACAACGAAAGATGGAAGACATGAAAGCTCGACTCCGGCTGCTTTTTGGAGGGAATGCTTCCGCTGGCGAGACTACTTCCGGCCAACAGCCACAAGTTAACTTTTTTGTTCATTTTGAGAGTATGTATATTTTGAATATTTTGAGACTTTAACAAATATTTAATTTTGTCGATCCTAAGTACTTTGAGACATTATGTATATATTCACAGTTTAATTAAATTTTGTGAATTACATGATGTAGCTTTGTGAATTATAATTTTGTGAATTTGGGTGTTTTGGAATTAGTTGTTTGGGATTACAGGTTATTCTTAGTTATCTTGATAACAGATATATAAAATGCAGCTCTTACTGCATTGGTAACTGTAATTTTAGCATTTCTGGAAAAAAATGGTCTTTTACTTAGGAGACGCACATTGGTCTATGTACGTCGCCTAAGAAGGCCCTGTGTCCCATCTTAGGAGACGCACATTGGTCAATGTACGTCTCCTAAGGGTACAACTTAAGAGACGTACATTCACCAATGTCCGTTGCCTAAGTATTCTTCTTAGGAGACGTACACTGATATAGGTGCGTCTCTTAAGTTTTAAACTTAGGAGACGTATATTGAGCAATGTTCGTCTCCTAAGAGTTCACTTAGGAGACGGACACTGATCAATGTTCATCTCCTAAGAGTTCACTTAGAAGACGTATATTGGTCAATGTCCGTCTCCTAAGTGAACTCTTAGGAGACGAACATTGCTCAATATACGTCTCCTAAGAGTTCACTTAGGAGACGGACATTGATCAATGTACGTCTCCTAAGAGTTCACTTAGGAGACGGACATTGATCAATGTACGTCTCCTAAGAGTTCACTTAGGAGACGGACATTGATCAATGTCCGTCTTTTAAATGATCACTTAGGAGACGTATATTGGTCAATGTCTGTCTCCTAAGTTGGTCAGTTAGGCAACGCACATTAATAAATGTGCGTCTCCTAAGAGTTCACTTAGGAGACGTACATTAGGGGTGTCGCTTAAGAGATCACTTAGGAGATGTACATTATGTGCGTCGCTTAAGAGATTCTTAGGAGACGAACCTATATTTGTACGTCGCCTGAGAGCTTAGGCAACGCAACTTAGGCGACGGCTTGCTCGTCGCCCGACTCTTAGGAGACGCACATACATAGCTTAGAAGACGGACAATGTGCGTCGCCTAAGAGCTTGTTGGGCCTAGTGTCAATTAGTCGTTAAATTTAAAAAACTTTAAATATGATAATTTAAGTTGATTTATGAAATCAAAATTGAGTAATTTCAAGAAAAACTTGAAATTACTTGTTATTCAATTCAATTATAAAATTTCAATAAAATGTGGTGCCCACGCAAATGTAAGTATAATTTTCTTTATAAGTACAGTTGGTGCGATAGATGTAAGTCATTTTTGTAATGTTGATAATGTTGTAGGAAAGAGTAAATTGTCTAAATGTGGACTGGAGTTATTTTTAACATAGATGAAATCCTAAGCTCCAACAATTATATGTAAGTGTAAGCAATATCGCATGAATGAGTAATTTGTAAAGTTGATAATGTTTTAGGAATGAGTAAAAAATGTTGTAGGCATTAATTTAAAAACATAGTTTTTATTTCATTACTTACAAGGTGATCACCTATCCTAAAATCCACAAATATGAATCACTTAAATATTAAATTTAATTTTTAGGTGAGTCCATTTAGATTATCTCTAGAACTGATGTGATTTCATTTGATGATTCAATTGCGCATTTGGTTGAAGATTTTGCTTATTATCGGAATCTAAAATGATACATATATTTATACGAAAATTTGTACCTAGTCAATTTATGATTTAGCCTTAATGAATTATATGAGATTATTAGTATAAATTTACTAACTTAAGATTTTAATTTAGAAAAAAAAATCCTCTAACCAAACCATTATCATTTAAAATGTAGGGACTGCAAGTGTAAAAAAAATAAAATAAAATAAGAAGTACATGTACCGTATCCACAAAAAGTTCAAGAACAAAAATAGGAAACTAATTTTCTGGTGTAGATATAAACAATTCTATTTTAATTACCAGCGTCAACTTACATTTTTTTTTATTTCCTAATAATTTTTTTAAACATCTTATGTTAATTCCTTAGAGCATCTCCAGTACTTGTGTATATATATTTATATTTTTTTGTAAAATAGACAAAACTTGTAAAATTTTCGGGCTCTAGTGGTCTTTTTAATTAAACTTATGTGTAAAATACACCCCAAGTTCACATTGCCACATCAGCTTTTTCAGTCCTCAGATTTTTTTATAAATTTTTAAAATGTAATAACTTTTAATACAGAACATATATTTTAATAAAAACAATATATATAAAATCCACTCATCAAGACCAATAAATAAAGATCCATTACTTTTATAATATTAAGTATACTAAACTTCAAGAAAAAATAATAACAAATTGCATAAAATGGCATCCAACATCCATTGGTATTTTGGTTCATTCAAAATTTACACAAAAGTTTTAAAAAAAAAACACTATTGAAGCATATTTTTTTTTAAGAATTCATGTTTTGTGTAGAAGTGTCTTGACACGTAGAATTTACACAAAAAAAGAAAAAAAAGAAAAGAAAAGAAAAATTACACAATGGTTAGAGATATTCTTACATACTTTAAAACAAATTGTCTAAATCAATAGGAAATAGATCCATTTATTACTAATATCATTGATATATATTCAAGTGATTTGTATAATAAAACAGAGGATCATTTAGCCTTATGTATTATGATAAGTGTCCAAATTAGAATATCATCATGTTCGTTTTCAAATATATGCCTGAGTAAACTCTTCACAACTATGTCGCTCTACCTATATATGTACCACCATTACATAAAGACCGACTTCTATCAACCTTCAACAAAAACAAGATCTACTTGTAGATCAATCTAGGTCTAGAACGATGTTGAGAATGGTTGGCTCAAACCATTAATCTCATAAGAAAAAAAATGTAGAACTCAATATGGGTATATAAATAAGAGAGTATAATTGTATAGTAACGAGATCTTTTAAGACAAAACCCTACACCTGTAACCAAAAAGTGTTTAAATTAGAGATATTATCATTACTATGTAAATGGACCAATGGGCCCAACTAGATGCACACGGCACACGCTCTCTCTTTCTCTCTCTAACCTGGCCCAAGGGGCAGGCATGTTGGTGACCACCTTGGCCCGTGAAATTTAGAACTTTTCAAGGGCCCCTACTTATCATATCCATAGTGTTTAAATACAAGTACAAAAGACCTACTTATATATATTTAACAAATATAAAGAAGATTACCATTTGATAACTCTCTCTGGAATAATATATAAATTTAATTTTATATAGGGGCTCCTGGAAATCTCTCTTTGAAAACAGGAAAAAAAAACAATAAAAAAACCAGAAGGTGGACAAATTTATTTGCTTTACTTATATTTTAAATTATGTGGAAGGAGGACCATATTAAAAATTCGCCTAGGACCCCCAAATTCTCCAGGCTGCACGCCCCTCTCTCTCTAATGGTTGTTGTTGGTTTGGACTTCGCACGAGGAGGCGATGGCGTTTTGGGTTTGGAGATGAGGCTGGTAGTGCTCGGAGGACACACGGTGCCATGATAGAAAGATGGGTTTTAATTGACTAGTTATTTTGCAGTTTGGTTTTTGTAGATTTGAACAGAGTGAATTAACTCTTCTTATAATTATTGTCTGCAATAAGGCAAATGGATTGTATATATGCAAAATACTTACAGAATTCTCCTAAAAGTCGTGCTGCGCTTGCAGATTCGATCAAAAGAACTGAGGCCAACAAGATGATGAGAATCGTAAGCGAACTCCTCTTGCACAAGTTCATAGTTTTACCTCAAAGCGGTAGCTGTATCTATAAATAGTCTTGAGAATCTATGAGCTGAGAGACGAGTGACATAATCACAAGGTCATTAATTGTTATAATAAAAGATTTAATTTAATAATACCTATTTAAAGGGTTCATTTATATTTTTAGTACCGCATTAATATAAGAACTTAATTGTCTTGTCAAAATAAAAATATTAAATATAGTTATTATATTTAAATATAGTTATTTATGAGGTAAAATTTATTTTTCTTTATTCTTTTTGTAGATCAAGTCAGATTAATGTCTATTTGTAAAACTCATGCAATTTTACAATTGATTTTAGTTTGATAATCATATAATTTTTTTATTAAAAACAAGGCGGGGCATGACATAACTTCGTATGCTAACACACTTTGTATTCTTTAAATTCCCATAAAATACCATATAGTTATATTGAGTTAGGTCGTGTCCAGACGGGGGTTCAAATCCAAGCATATAGTTCGGGGCAGATTCGAGAATGGGTCGCCACATATTTAGGTGGATCATGTTCATGATGGCTAAATCTAACCAGTTGTCATCCCCACAATAACTATATTAAATTTTTTTTATTAGTTATCATGATATTTTGGTGCAATGATAAAATCTAAAATAGATTTGGATTCTTAATTTATGACATTTTTATTAGTGAATTCTTAATTTGAGAGAGTAATATTATTATTATATATTACAATCTTCCTCTCAAATAGAGAGTGCATAAGCATGGGTATTACCATGTGACACCAAATTAAGGAAAATATTCCATACTTTTTACCTATTAATAGAAAAACTTTATGTACAGAAGAAAAAGTGCTGGTAACCGGGGCATATATGCTTATACTAATGTTACATTACCCTCCATTTTAGGAAGATATCATGAGTATTCCTTCAAGTCATTGAAGGCTTTGAGTTAGTATAAAATTAGTAGATTTGGACACCTGTGTAGACACCCCGATCCGTGACCCCCGCAAGAACCCTAACGACCTCCGAGAACTACTATTTTTGGTCCGGGACCCACCCGAGGACCCGGTACTACACTAGGAGGGTTTGTCGCCCGACAAACTTGTTTTTTAGAGAGATTGTCGCACGACATATCACATTGTCGCGCGACAATCCCTGATATGTCGCGCGACAATTCCACTATGTCGCACGACATTCCCCCTCTGCACCAGACCAACCACTTTCTGACACATCAATCTGTCAGAACCATCACTTCAGCCGTTTGTCGCGCGACATATGGGTATGTCGCGCGACATATCACAATGTCGCGCGACATTCTCCTTTTTTAAGGAAATGTCGCGCGACAATCTCTCCCGAGCAGTATAAATAGGCCAACACCCCCAAGGGTTCAAGGGGCAGCAATTGGAATCTGAGAATTTGGAGCTTTAGATTTGATTTTTATCAAGCACTTTTCTACTATTATCTTATTTCTGAAGAATTATCGAATCTATCCTCGACACTCGACGTGTCCCGTCTCCGGAATCGATTTCTCGGAAATATCTAAAGAAAGAGAAGATTATTATCGCCGGAGATCCCTCTGCCGTATTATATTTTCTTTCTTATTATTATTCTCGTCGGGAAGGTAAAGAAAGTCCCTTCTAGTATTTAAGATTAGATATCTGTGTACTTGTTTTACTTCTGTTATTCTGTCCACGTTTTATTTGAATAAACTTATTGTCAAGTTACCAATAGTCTACCGTTTTCAAAACAAAAGACCCTGATAAAACTACTTTCAAAACCAGAAGAGTAAGTACATTATCGTCCGGATAAACCCTGTTTTCAAACCCCGGACCGATAAAGACTTATCTAGGAATTAAAATCCACATATCTTGTCTTTTCCATAGACTGCGACGTGTCTGATAAACTCTCCTCAAAGAGTTCAAATTCCATATTGAATTAGTCCCGACATAAAGATCCGAACCTTTTTCAAAATAATCACAACTCGAGAAAACCGTCATTATCTGAGGAAATAATACGGAATACTCTTTCAAAAATAAAAGGTTTTTGTCATTTGTCATTACATCTTTTAAATATAAAAACATCGGATCTCGGAACACAAAGGTTTTCATTCCTTTCCCCGTTTTCCCAAATTAGGGTTTTTTTTTATTATTTATTTAGAAAGTAGTAGACTGTCGGTAAAAGCATCCAAGTTTTTCAACATAGAATAAACATATAAGACCACTAGAGACCGAAAGGGCGGAATGGGTGCTTAACACCTTCCCAAACCGTAATATAGTTTCCGAACCCTATAAGAATCCCGGTTTCGCAGACAAACGTGTAAAGAAAGGCTTGTCTATAGCCTTTCCTCTTACACGACCTTTTTTGTCCGTTTTCTCGTAAAACGTACTGGCGACTCTGAATGAACCCCCTTGCATCTAGAAATAGAACGTAGGGACACTTGATATGAATCAACGAAAACGCTCCAGCAAATGGAACGACGGAATCAGTTCCGACGTCCCATGACCCCCACCACCAACGGGGACGAGACCCGGGGGCCGCATTTGCGGATTCTCACAGTGGCGACTCTGCTGGGGACACCATTAGAAAACTAGACTCTTATATGTGGACCTCTGTTTATCTGTTGAAAAACTTGCTTTTACTGCTTTCCCTACTCATGTTAATTGATTGAGAAGAAACCTTTTTCTAAAAAATGGGAGTTTTTCGAAAAGACGTAATAAAGATAATGATATTTGTGAAACCAACCTTTCGAACTTTACACGCACTATCACAAATCATGCATTGGTTCTACGAGTGTGAATTTACCCCAAACCCTCGGAAGTATTATAAGTGAGTAGGGAGTTGGCTTGCTTGGGCCAACATAAACCGAAAGCATTTACTTCCACTCTCCTTGGCCAAGTACGCCCCCGAGGTATATCGAGTGACGAGAACACTCACGTACCCGGGAAGTATATCAAAAGATTCTTGCACGTGCCCGCCCTTGGGGTATATCGCAAGGTCTTGCCAAAAAGGAGGGAGCCTGTAGCCTTAACCGTTCGAACACCTGCGCTGCATCTAAGATTGAGTCAGTTAAAACACTTGTCAAACAGCCATAGAGGATGTACCACTTTACGGCTTACTTTTCGACACCCTTTTTAAAATTTGAGGCTCTTCTCGGCAATTTTTAGTGGTTCTTTTGGCAAAAATCGAGTCGCATCACAGTCTTCCTTCATCTTCGCCACATGATTTTCGTCTACAGTCGTGAAGCAACAACAGACTGGAAGGTTGGGCCGGCCGTGATCACACCGGAAGACTAGTAAGACCAAGCACACCTGAAATGGCCGATGAACGCGAGAATCGAGAGACAGATCAGAGCCGAGCCGAGGCATCATCAGCTCAGCCAACCCTAGCCGAAATGCACCGTTTACTCATGACCGTCAGCAGGGATCTGGCAAATCTCACGAACGAGCAACAGGGTACCCGAATCCGAATAGAAGAATTGTCAGCCGAACGAACTGCACCACCGGGTTTGATCGACTACCACCGAATCGTGATCCGAACCAAGGACAGTCTTCACAAGTACTTCCCCCAATCCAAGGAACTAATCCACCCCAAACGGGCCCCAACATGGCCGGTCCCGTTCAAACCGACCCCAACAATCAGAACCAATGGGCCCCGGATTCAGGCCCCACATACCAACAACAAGAGCCACCCATCGTCTGGCC
Source organism: Lonicera japonica (assembly GCA_021464415.1). Classification (NCBI taxonomy): domain Eukaryota; kingdom Viridiplantae; phylum Streptophyta; class Magnoliopsida; order Dipsacales; family Caprifoliaceae; genus Lonicera; species Lonicera japonica. Next base: position 35,765,986 of record CM038465.1, on the reverse strand, counting down.
ACAACCTCAGCAAGGCCTCGATCCCCAATATCAACCATGGCCACAAGTCCCCGCAAGACCTATTCCACCAGCCCCAATAGCCCCTCCCAATGAGTACCCAGACATCAACCGACTCCGGGCAGTATACGCAGAATCGATGATAGCCCGGGAACAGCCCGATGAGGTGTCAAGAGAGAGCGAAGAAATGAAGAAATTGAAAGAGCAGATGAAGGTTCTGCAAAGAGGTGTTTCTCTGATGAAAGGGGCAGACGAGATCACAGACATGAACGCCTTTTCCCTCTACCTAGAAGCCAGACTACCTCAAGGATTTAAGCTCCCCTCTATCACCAAATTCACTGGTACTACACCCCCCAAAACCCATCTCCAATCCTACATCAGATCCATGCAAGTGTCCGGCTGTGGAGAGCCGGAGCTGGCTCAGGCTTTTCACATGACTCTCACGGGGGCAGCCCTGAGATGGTTCTTCGACCTAGAGAAACACCACACGAAAACTTGGGGGGATATCGTCAAAGAATTCATGACCAAGTACGGGTCCAACGAGAATTTGGAAATTACCCGTAAACACCTGGAAATGGCCAAGCAAGGCGAGAAAGAAAGCTTCAGCGACTTTGTCACCCGCTGGAGGGAAATGGCATCCCAAATGTCCAAACGGCCCGACGAAGAAGAGCAGTTAGAAATCATACAGAAGAATTTTACTCCAGCTGTATTGAACTGCATGGGAAAGCATGTATTCCCACACTTCAGAGCCCTGTTGAGTATGGGTTCACAGGTAGAGGAAGAATTGACCAGAAAGGCAGACACGGATACCAAGAAGGCCTCTTACACTGGAAGAAAGACGGCCACTCCAGCCGTAAACCAACTAAGCTCGTACCCATATCAACAAAACCCATTTCAGCAGTCACCGCAAGCCCCCCCAATGAGTTGGCCTACGCAGGGAGACTCTTCAAACACCGAGGTCAAGAAAAGGAGAAATTTCTGCACCCTCCCCACTACTCTGGTCAAAAGCCTGGAACTACTCCAAAAGGCCGGACTAGTCACCCCACTCAACCCACGCCCTCCACCAAATCCTATCCCCAACACTTGGAGAATGAATGAGAACTGTGCGTACCATCAGGCGGCAGGTCATGACACGGAACGTTGTTTAGCTCTCCGCCATCGTATCCAGGACCTCATTGAAGCCGGAACCATCCCCGCACCCGGCGGGCCCAATGTTACCAACAACCCCCTCCCCAATCATGCTCCACCTGCAGGAATTAACGCCTTAACCACTGACGAAGGCTTCGATCCCGTAGGACGCATTCGGGACGATCCAGCCTATAAGGCACCCGTTATGCTATCGGCAAAAGCACAAGTTGCCCCAGGCCTCAACCCAATAATTGACCAATGGATGGCCAAGATGAACTTCCTACCTGGGCAGGGCTTAGGAAAGACAAATCAGGGGATCTCGCAAGCACTCACCATCAAAACCAATCCTGGGAAAGCTGGGATAGGATGGACCCAGGACAAGAAAAAACAACCATGGAAACCCCGCCCCCCTCATAAGGAGACAATCTGTATGACAGAAACCTCCCCCGGGACTTTTAGTTGGTCGGCAGAACCAGAGTCGTCAGAAACTTCAGAGGGATCAGACCCAACATCCCTTTGGATACAACAGATTACCCGCTCAGGAAAGGTATACCAGCCACCACCGATGGATGCCGAAAAATCACCGCCTCCAAAAGAAGTAGGAGAAGACCGAGTACTGGAACAGTTGAAGAAAACCCAGGCACACATCACCATTTGGGGCCTCTTGGTTGCCTCCAAACCTCACAGGACCGCTTTCATTAAACTCCTGGATGAGGCTGTCATATCGCCGGACTCCACGCCCGAACAACTGCCAAACATGATCGGGTCACTCACAGTCCAAAGAAGTCTGTCATTTTCAGATGAAGACTTGTCTCCGTTGGGGAGAAAACACAGCCTGGCTCTCCATATCACCGTCCGATCCCGAGGGAAGATCTTGCCACAGGTTCTCATCGACAATGGGTCGACCATAAATGTCTGCCCCCTAAAGACTGCCAGATGCTTGGGTATCTCAGATTCAGAGCTCTCACCATCCGCTGTAACCGTCAGGGCCTATGATAATACCAGGAGGGCCGTTCTGGGGTCTCTAAAACTTGATCTCATGGTTGGTCCCGGAAGCTTCCCGGCCGACTTTCAAATCATAGACATTCCTTCCAGTTTTAACCTACTGTTAGGAAGAGCATGGCTACACGACATAGGAGCACTCCCCTCCTCCTTGCACCAAAAGATCAAGATACCGTTTGAAGGGAACATAATTACCATCCAAGGAGATCCTGAAAGGACCTTGGCGGATATGGAGTTACCAGTTTTGGGAATCGGGAGCCAGAGCATACAGTTAGGAGGCTTTTCTTACGAGCCTCAAGTGCAAACTCTTAGCACCCAGACAATCAGGTATCTTCCCCCTGACAATATCCCCGGTCTCAGCACCAAGATTACAAATATGTTGAGAATGATGAAATACTTGCCTGGAGCCGGTCTGGGAATGGGACAACCAGGACTACTTCAAGCATTGGAACCAGTAGCAAGGTACGAGAGGGAAGGTTTGGGGTACCAACACACTGAAGAGGACGATCAACAAAAAAGGGGTCGAGGGCATCAGTATCCGAGTTTCAGCTCTCTGAACGGGTTCTTTGTCAAAGAAGGAGAGGACTTCCCCTTTTGCGGCTTCCAGGAGCCTTGGAGAAACAGCGACGGAGAGAACCTTCCTGGGTGGGAAATCTTCTATGAAGAGGACCTATATATCAAAGAAAACACCGTACACAGCTTCGCTACCAAGTTGACAATCGGGCCGAAGGAAGAAAGTGAAGACATGAAAGGCGAAGAGGAAGAAATGATCGGAGATCTCTTCGACATCATGGCTCTGGGAGATGATGAGCCAGGAGACGACCTTGTACACTTGATATACGCTGATCCAGACTACCAAGGGGAAAGGGAAAAGAGCGAAATTGTAAGGGTGAGAGATAAGAGTGAGGATAAGGATAGGAAGGAGTCACTCCTAAATGAACTTTTTAAACTTGTACCTGTAAATACTAGTATCAATAAAGAAGAGTCTATTTTGCGTTATCCTGTTATTTTTAATTCTGTAATTGCTTATATGGAATTGGAAAGAATGAACGAACACCCTGAACGGGAGGAGCAACGTATACAAAGCGAGGAAGGAGACACTCTTGTGATTAACCTCGGAACAGAGGAGGAAAGAAAAGAGGTCCGCATTGGGGCAAGCCTAAGTGGGACAGAGAGAGAAGAATTCACACAAACTCTGAAAGAGTATGTGGATGTCTTCGCCTGGTCTTATGCAGATATGCCGGGTTTGAACAGTCAGATAGTCATGCACGAAATACACACCAATCCAGAACTTAGGCCCGTCAAACAGAAGCTGAGGAAACTTACGCCAGAATGGTCCTTGAAAGTGAAAGAAGAAGTAATGAAACAACTGAGTGTGGGATTCTTACGGGTGATCGAGTACCCCTCGTGGTTAGCCAACATCGTGCCTGTTCCAAAGGCTAATGGGAAAGTCCGCATGTGTGTGGATTACCGGGATCTCAATAAAGCTTGTCCAAAGGACGATTTTCCATTGCCCAACATCGATTTGATAGTAGATAATACTGCCAACCACGCCCTGAAGTCATTTGTGGATGGTTTTGCCGGATATAACCAGATCAAGATGCACCCGGATCACCAGGAGAAAATAGCATTTATCACACCGTGGGGAACATACTGCTACACCGTTATGCCGTTTGGGCTGAAGAACGCCGGGGCAACATATCAGAGGGCAGCTACGGCTATCTTTCACGACATGATTCACAAAGAAGTAGAGGTGTATATAGACGACATGATAATCAAGTCAAAAGAGAGGGAAGGCCACGTACCAGCCTTGCGAGCCTTCTTTGATCGGCTCCGCCAGTATCAGATGAGACTCAACCCGCAGAAATGTGTGTTCGGGGTAACCAAAGGAAAACTCCTGGGATATGTCGTCAGTAAGAAAGGAATCGAGGTGGACCCCGCTAAAGTTCAAGCTATCCAAGACATGCCCGAGCCTCGTACCGAGAGAGAAATCCGGGGTTTTTTTGGGTAATCTGCAGTACATCAGTAGGTTTATCTCTCAGCTCACTCAAAAGTGCGAACCCATCTTCAAACTCCTGAGGAAGTCTTCAACAGGAGAATGGAACGATCAATGCCAGGAGGCTTTTGACAAAATCAAAGATTACCTCTCCAAGCCCCCAGTGTTAGCCCCGCCTCAGACCGGACTACCACTAATTCTATACCTAACCGTCACTGATTCAGCCGCGGGAGCAATGCTAGCCCAACACCTAACCGATACCCGGAAGGAGCAGGCCATCTATTTCCTCAGCAAAAAGCTATCCCCATTTGAGATAAACTACACACCATTGGAAAAATCGTGTACCGCTCTCGTCTGGGTAACACAGAAACTACGGCACTACATGCTAGTTTTTCCAGTCATCCTGGCATCACGGATTGATCCGTTGAAATACCTCTTCGAGAAACCGGCTCTCTCGAATCGAATGGCAAAATGGTTATTTCTACTCTCCGAATTCGACATCACCTACATGACCCAGAAGGCAGTCAAAGGCAAGATCATAGCTGATTACCTGGCCCACAATCCGATATTGGGAGACATGATAGAAGAAGCCGAATTCCCGGACGAAACCATCATGAACGTCGAGATCAATGAAGACTGGAGGTTGTACTTTGACGGAGCCGCCAATCGGAACGGAAACGGGATAGGCATCCTGTTAGTCTCTCCAGACCAAACTCACTCCCCGGTATCATATCGACTGGACTTCTTCTGCACCAACAATATGGCCGAATATGAAGCCTGCATACTCGGGTTAGAGATCGCTCTTCAAAGGGGTATAAAGAGAATACAGGTATACGGAGATTCAGCACTAGTGGTCCATCAAGTTCTGAAGGAATGGAAGATCAGAGATGAGAAATTAGTCCCTTACCTCGCCCGACTAGAAGAAGTCGCAGGAAGGTTCGAGCGTGTGGAGTTTTACTATATCCCCAGGTCCCATAACAGTTTTGCTGACGCATTGGCAACCCTGGCATCTATGATCAATATTCCGGAGGGGATGGAAGAAATAACCCTCACGGTACAAAAGAAATCAGGACCCGCGCACTGCATGACCCTTGAGGTGGAAATTGAAAAAGACGGTGACTCAACCGTTTGGTTTTATGATATCTGGAACCTGCTGAAGAACCATCAATATCCCGAGAAAGCAGACAAGAGAACACGGGTCACACTCAGGAGACTAGCATCAGGATTCATACTCTGTGCCGGAAGATTATATAAGAGGAACTACGACGGGACTCATCTTCAATGTCTCACCGAAGAAGAATCAGTTAGAATGATGGATCAGATACATGGGGGCGATTGCGGACCTCATATGAGCGGGCATACGCTTGCCCGCAAGATCATCAGGCAAGGGTATTTCTGGTCTACCCTACAAACTGACTGCGCTGATCATGTACGCCGTTGTCACAAATGCCAAATTTATGCTAAGTCCCAGAAGCTTCCTCCAAAAGAGTTGTACAACATGACTGCTCCCTGGCCTTTTTCAGCCTGGGGAATTGACGTCATTGGGAAAGTCTCACCCAAAGCCAGCAACGGCCATGAATTCATACTAGTAGCCATCGACTACTTCACCAAATGGGTGGAAGCCGAATCTTACCAAACCCTGGATGCCAGGAAAGTTGCCCGATTCATCAAAAGGAATATTGTCTGCCGATATGGGGTCCCACACGAGATCATCTCAGATAACGGCACCCACTTCGAAGGAGAAGCTAATACAGTCATGGAGGAATACGGTATCACCCGACACAAATCTTCGCCATATAGACCGCAAACCAATGGGGCAGTTGAAGCCGCCAACAAGAATTTGAAGAATATCCTAAGCAAGATGACCGACACCTGCCGGGACTGGCCGGAGAAATTACCATATGCATTGTGGGGATACCGCACCACCGAAAGGGTCTCTACCGGGGCAACCCCGTTCTCGCTTACATACGGGATGGAGGCAGTCCTCCCTGTCGAGTTAGAGGTCCCTTCCCTCAGAGTAATGCTAGAGAATCAGGTCAATGAACTGGAGTGGGTCCAGGCACGTTATAACGAGCTAGCCTTACTAGATGAGAAAAGATTGAAAGCCGCATACCACCATCAAGGGTATCAGAAGAGAATCGCTCGAGCATTTAACCAGAGAGTGAGGACTCGGGGTATCAATGAAAATGACATCGTGTTGAAAGAAATTCGAGAGCCAGCCAGAGATCCGAGGGGAAAGTTCGGGCAGAAGTGGACAGGGCCGTATATCGTCAAAGAAATCAATACAGGAGGCGCCGCTATACTCACTGACCTAGACGGGCAGTTACTACATTCACCAGTCAACATGGACCGACTGAAGAAGTATTATCAATAAGCACGACGTGTATAAGAACTACGTAAACCTGAGCCCCAACTCGAATATCGTATTTTCTGGAAAAATCAAAAAGGGGGGAACGTAGGCAACCTGAGAAGTGACTTCAGGCCCGGTTTAAAGCTTTGTAAAGAAATTTATTTCTCATAAAAAGTCCCTTCATATATTATTAAAGAGGTGGTTCAGAACACCAAGAGTTACAAAGGAAGTACAGCATACAAAGAAGAAACTAATCCCTAGGGGTTGGCCACACTGGGTCCTCAGCGGCCAAATCAATTCGAGCCTCATCCAAAATCTGGTACGCAAAGACAATGCCATCCTCTGTAGGCTCAGAATCCATGAATCGGAACCACTCCATTTGAAAGGGGTCATCAATCAGCTCTCCTTCTAGAGATTGCCAGCAAGAGCGGATAATGTCAGCCCGGAGAGGCCTGGAAATACCGAAACGAGCATAGTTAAACTGACGAGTCAGTCGAGCACGCCACATCCTCTCTACCGATAAAGAAACATGTGGGGTCACAAATTTAGACTCAGAAGAGAAGTTGTTCAGACCAAGGGGAACCTCCTGAGGAATGTTAAACTGTCGAAGAAGACGCCCAGGGAGATAAAAGGAAGTAAACCAGAGCCCGCGGAGCCGAACGTAGTTCTGACCCCCAGTACTAAGTACCATCTTCCTCAGCTTCCACCAAGGAATGTTCCACCGGATAGCCCGAAAGTTCTCCGAAAACCACACCGTCCAATCAGAGGAAGACATGGTCAAAGCACCAAAGAGAGGCCGATGGAAGAAATGAGTCGGATTGTCGAGCCGAACTCCGCTGAAACCCACCGATCGAAAGCGCTCTAGCAGCCACATGTATAGCAGACGCGGGCTCCCCCGAAAGAAGGGCGAGGCCCCCCGTTGAACATCATCAAGACCATTCAGGGTCTCTGCAAGAATGATCGGCACTATAGACTCCCCATTTCTAGCCTGGTAAATCAGACTCAAGATAGTCGGATCAACACGAGAAGAACCCGTCACCAGCAGCATATCAGAAACCAGGCAAATCAGGGCCGCTGCAGTACGCCCCACGCCGTAAGAGGCCCTATCTTCATAACGATGAAAGAACCTCACCATTTTGTGGAGGTCAAGGAGCCCGTCGACAATGAAACCATCGCAGGCCGCTTGGGGAATGGCTAACAGAGCAATTAGCATGTCGCGGGGACCGATTCCTTCTATAGGAACTGCCATCGGGAGACGAACGTCAGAACGTAACAGCCAGGAGAACTCCTCATAGGTCGGGCAGAGCTCATCTAGTCCAAAACGGAAGAGATGGTCCGCAGGACTCCAGAAATACAAAGCACCTAACAGAAAGGAGAAATCTACAGGACGATGGCACCAGCCCGCCAAAGGACTGAATGCACCAAAGTTCAAACCATTTTCCGAAGATATCAGAGCATCTCGAGCTTTAACATAAGAAAAATCAGAGTTGGTACGGTAGGAAGACATTTTGGAGAGGTGTGGGGATGAAGGAAGGAAGATGGGTGTATTTATAGCAAAAAAGAGGGTCCTGTACCTGTTTGTCGCGCGACAAACCCACTCTCAGGGGGAAGTGTCGCGCGACAAACCCATGTCCAGGAGGGATTGTCGCGCGACAAACCCATCTGGGGGGCACCCTACTTGTTTCCTTATACATAATGGTCATCTTTGCCAAAAGAATCACTTCTGGATGCCTTTCTGTTCTCACTTTGTTCTTTTTTTGCAGGAAACATAAGTATCACTACACTACAAGGTATGACTTTTAAATTACCGACTCTTATATATATATGTGTATATATCTTGCACAGACAGATAATAAAAGTATAAATCAAACACAGATAAAGATATTTTATAAAACCAATAAAAGAACAGTTTTTAAAATATCCGTCTAAAAAATAAATACATATCTGTCCAACTAACACTAAATGCAGAAAAAAGAAAACTAATCTACTCGGGCGCGTTTTGACACGCTCCCGCTATCACCCGAGCCCTCCTCGGGAGTAAGATCAACAACTGGGACGCTGGGAGCAAGAGGAGCTGCCGCCTGGGAAAGACCCGTAGACTGAACAGGCGCCGTCGGACGGATCACCGAAGATCGGGATCGCCTAGAAGTCCGACTACTACTCCGCCTAGACTCCGACCGAGCATGGGAAGAGGTCAGGGGGTCGTCCGGCTGTAAGGAGACGTCGATAGCCCTCTGATAGTCGCGCATGTAGGCTGGAGGGTCTCGACCGACGTACTGGAGCAGGTTCCAGCTGTAGAAATACTGGGCATACCAAGCCCGAAGATCTGCCACCCGTACGCCCACTCTCTGTAAAAAAGACATACAAAAAGAGGAGAATCAGCACAGTCAAAATAAATAGATATAAACATGAAAGTATCAGGAGAAGTTGAAGAAGATACCTCATCATCAGAGCGACCACCCAAGAAATCAAAAGTATCCTCGGGAAGAGGATACTCCGGGACAGAATATCGACATAGGCCCGCGCCGACATAAGAAATATCTCTGGGGAGTGGAGGTAGGTCTACCCACGAAATAGATGACCCTGCACGAGTAGCTGCAGAAGAAGACCCTCCCTCCTCACGAATGGGGAACAAGGGTGGACGAGAGGATGAGCCGCCAAAGCCCGGAGATCGGGCGGGAGGCCCCATGACAGTCGTCGGTAGAGGGGTCAACGTAGCATATGTTCGGACCCCCGGAGGATCCACCATGGCCGTCGCCCCCAAAGGAGGTACTCCACTAGAAGGAGTAGTCGCCGCCGCGGGAGGAGTCCGCCCAAACTGATCAAAATCTGCCCCAAGGTCCGCGGGCTCCCAGGACCTCTCAGAAAATCCCGCTCTCCCCTCAGCAGCCTCAGCAGCAGCAAAAAGGCCCCCCGGAGACACGGAAGGGCCGGTGGGAAACTCGAAGCCCTCAGCGCGCTGCTCCCCCGCGGGTGTCGCCTGAGGTGGCGGCTCCGGAACCGCTGTCGCATCGCCTCCCTCTCCCTCTGGCCGATCACCGCCCTCAGCCGCAGCGGGAACATCCCTCTCTCCCTCAGGATCCTCATCCTCAGAATCCGGAATGTTGTCCCTCTGATCGGGGACAGGTGGCAGATGACCCGGAACCACCCTAGCTAAATGGGTCTGTCCCCGTATATAATGAGGATCACCCCCCAACGCCCGATACCTCTCATAGAAGACCCGTCCCCGAGTCCCCTTCGGCTCCCTCATCAGGTAACGGGCAGCAAAAATAGCATAGTCTCCCTCCTCGACGAACGTCTGGAAGCCGAGTCCGTCAACCAAAGCCTGCACCGTCACCGGGTCGATCTCGCCCGTCCGCCTCATCAGAACAGGAGGGAACAATGGAACACGAGGCCACTGGGATGGCGTGTGCTGACGAATGACCCTCTCACCCAAGTAGAAGAGAAGGCCGTACTCATCCCGGATAAGCCGCCTGGTCCTCGAGGCGGTCAGAGCACGGCCATACCCATAATGATGACCCAGATCACCCCAAGGGGCCCACTCAATCTGAAAAGAGAATAAGATTTTATTTCAGTATTTTATATATTCTACTCTGTCTGACTATTGAAAAGCAAGAAGACTAAAAATATTTTACCTGCTCCTCCCGCAGATCATGAACAGCAGCAGCTCCGGTCTCCCGAGTCCGGTATACATAGGGAGCCCTATAGTTCCCCGCGATGAATCGGCGGAGAAAAGGGAACTGGTCCTCGTTCTCAACGAGGAGATCCACCTGGGCGCGACCCAGACGGGTATAAGCTACAAACCAGCTCTGAAAAGGAAAGATAGAAGAAATCAGCAATGATCAACAAGTAATGAGCAAAGAACTGAAGCAAAGACAGAAAGACTAAAAAATGTACCTCCCACAGCAAAGAAAAGCCCTTGAGGTTCAGGGCTAAATGACGAGAGACCTGGTCCATGGCATCGTAAAGGACTGCAAGAATGAAGCCTCCCCAGTCGTAGTCAAACATAAGGCTGAAGTCCCGAAGATAGGGCAACCACCAAAGATGAGCCGTGTCCCCACCACGAGCCTCGAATAAATCATGGAGTGTCAATAGAAGAAAGACGCGAGCATACTGGCGCGCCTCCTGACGGGTCATAGGAACCCCTGAAGCAGCTAGTCGAGCCCTCTCTGTGGCTAACCGCGTAACCAAGACGCCCCGAGGAATCGTGTCGCCGGAACTCCGTCGCTCCGGAAACCATCCTAATGAACTAACAATGCCCTCGGCTGTCAGACGCAAGGGGATGTCGATCTGGATGGGGACCCCCCCTGAAGGGATCCCGGTCAAAGCAAACAAATCGAGGGGGGTCATCGTCATCTCCCCCCAGCTCCAGTGAAAGGTATGGGTGGTGTCCCACCAGTGGCAAGCCAGAGCCGATACTAAAACTGTCGCCCTAGATACTCGCTCTGGGAGGGCGTCGAAGAGGGAGCCAAAAGGAGTCGCAAGAATCAACTCCTGGATAGGGGCCGGTGCCCGTCGCCACTCCGAAGATATAGCGTTGGGGGAACCCCAACCGCGGCCAACCCACTGCAGACAAAGGAACGAGTATGGGGTTATGAGGGTACTTCGGTATAATTATGAGAGTTATAAAGCTATAGGGGTAAATTATGTAATTTTCTAAAAACTGAGGGTACTTTGGTGTAATTATGAGGGTTATAGGGTTATAAGGGTAAATTATGTAATTTCCAAAACCTGAGGGTACTTTGGTGCAATTATGAGAGTTATAGGGTTATAAGGGTAAATTATGTAATTTCCAAAACCTGAGGGTACTTTGGTGCAATTATGAGAGTTATAGGGTTATAAGGGTAAATTATGTAATTTCCAAAACCTGAGGGTACTTTGGTGCAATTATGAGAGTTATAGGGTTATAAGGGTAAATTATGTAATTTCCAAAATCTGAGGGTACTTTGGTGCAATTATGAGAGTTATGGGGTTATAAGGGTAAATTATGTAATTTCCAAAACCTGAGGGTACTTTGGTGCAATTATGAGAGTTATGGGGTTATAAGGGTAAATTATGTAATTTCCAAAACCTGAGGGTACTTTGGTGTAATTATGAGAGTTATGGGGTTATAAGGGTAAATTATGTAATTTCCAAAACCTGAGGGTACTTTGGTGCAATTATGAGAGTTATGGGGTTATAAGGGTAAATTATGTAATTTCCAAAACCTGAGGGTACTTTGGTGCAATTATGAGAGTTATGGGGTTATAAGGGTAAATTATGTAATTTCCAAAACCTGAGGGTACTTTGGTGTAATTATGAGAGTTATGGGGTTATAAGGGTAAATTATGTAATTTTCCAAAACCTGAGGGTACTTTGGTGTAATTATGAGAGTTATAGGGCTATAAGGGTAAATTATGTAATTTTCCAAAACCTGAGGGTACTTTGGTGTAATTATGAGAGTTAGAGGGTTATAAGGGTAAATTATGTAATTTTCCAAAACCTGAGGGTACTTTGGTGTAATTATGAGAGTTATGGGGTTATAAGGGTAAATTATGTAATTTCCAAAACCTGAGGGTACTTTGGTGTAATTATGAGAGTTATAAAGCTATAGGTGTAAATTATGTGATTTTCCAAAACCTGAGGGTACTTTGGTGTAATTATGAGAGTTATAGAGTCATGGGGGTACATTATGTAATTTTCTAAACTAAGAGGTATCACAGGTAAAAGTATGTGTTCGCTAAAAATCGGGCGTTATTCCTAGTCAGACATGCATACTAACATTACCTAAAACAAATACAGGAAACGACAAGAAGCAGAACAAATAAATGCACGAAAGAAGACATACCAGAGATCGACGACGAATCTCGTGAGAAACGGGCTTCATCAAAAGCCACGGGACGTCCGGGACCGGAGCAGCTCGGATAGCATCCCGATAGACCACCGCCCGACCGCGGTCTATCCCATCCTCATCATACCAGTCCAAGTCCGCCCAGTCGTCGTGATGAGGGCTGCAGCGAAGAACGCCCTGAGCGTCAGTAAAGGTGACCTCCTCCTGGTCACCCTCCAATCGGTCGAGATGAGCAGGGTCCATCGATATAGGTAGAATATGTGTGAAAAGGTCGGAAAAGTCAAAAAACACGGCAGAGCTTCCGCGCTTGGGAGAGAAGAAAAGAGAGAAAAAGAGAGCTAGAGAGAGAAAGAGAAAGGAGAGAATGAGGTGGAATGAGCTCAGCAAGGGGTTTATATGGTGGGTCAGTTTGTCGCGCGACAAATGGCCACATTGTCGCGCGACAAAGAGCCAGGCACCGAAATGTCGCGCGACAATCCCCCCTCCTCCCTGATTTTTTGACCTCTGTCTCATTTTATCTTCTGCAGAGGCACTTCGGAGAAGCAGTTTTCGGAAAATTGCTAAAAACCGCACACCCATGATAAAAAGTTCAAAGAGAAAACTTCCAAATCATCTCTCCGAAAAAATGCGAAAACAGAATGCCGCGATTAAAAGTAGTCTCTGATCTTACAGAAGGACCGAGACCGTCAAATAAAAAGCAGAATAGCGATATAAGACGGGAATAGAAAAAATTGAAAGAGTAGAAAAGAGAAATAACCCGTATGAACGCCCAAAGCGAGCGAGAGAAACAGAAATGCAGAGTGACAGGGAGAGCCACACCAAAAGTGACAGCTAGGCCAAGACCGGCTCAGGGCTTCGTTTTGGGTGAGTAAGGCTCCTGATCACGACAAAGGGACAAAAGGACTCCTGGTCAAAAACAGAGAGGGCCAGGAAAAGTCTTTCCTAAAAGAGGGAGAAATAAGGGCATCGAAAAAACAGAAAACGATGTGGGCCCACCAAAAGAGAAAACTAAGAAAAGAATAAAGATCAGAGATTGAACTTTCAAACAAATTTTCTTTTCAGCACGATACAGAAGAGATGATTTGGAAAACCTCGGACCATCACTCTGCGGAGAGCAAAGAAATCCGAAAACTGCCTTCTGAGTGAAACATCTTCACTCGAGGAAAACATGAGAGTAAAGTTCAGAAAGATACAGGGAAACGGACATCCCGAATAGACCCTGAGAAGTTCTTTTTACCTTCGCAAAATCTACTCTCTTTCACTCTAGCAGTCTAAGAGGGGCAATTCACCAACACAAGCCCTCTCCGGAGGCAATACACAAAATCACAAGCCCTCTCCAGAGGCAAAAGTTACTCATGAAAGTCCTCCCAGAGGCATTTTTTCCTTCTTCTTTCAGATCTAGAAGCCCTCCCAGAGAGGCACAACGGTAGTCCTCCCACCTGAGGCGAAGCCCTCCCAGAGAGGCACAACGGTAGTCCTCCCACCTGAGGCGAAGCCCTCCCAGAGAGGCACGAACGGTAGTCCTCCCACCTGAGGCGAAGCCCTCCCAGAGAGGCACGAACGGTAGTCCTCCCACCTGAGGCGAAGCCCTCCCAGAGAGGCACAATGGTAGTCCTCCCACATGAGGCGAGAAGATCTAAGAAGCCCTCCCAGAGAGGCATGAACGGTAGTCCTCCCACCTGAGGCGAAGCCCTCCCAGAGAGGCACAATGGTAGTCCTCCCACATGAGGCGAGAAGATCTAAAAAGCCCTCCCAGAGAGGCACGAACGGTAGTCCTCCCACCTGAGGCGAAGCCCTCCCAGAGAGGCACGAACGGTAGTCCTCCCACCTGAGGCGAAGCCCTCCCAGAGAGGCACGAACGGTAGTCCTCCCACCTGAGGCGAAGCCCTCCCAGAGAGGCATACGGTAGTCCTCCCATCTGAGGCGCAAAGTGGAACAAATGAAAGTCCTCGAAAGGGGCAATGAGGTAACACAAGCCCTCTCCGGAGGCAAAACCAAACACGAAGCCCTCTCCGGAGGCACTCACAAGTACTTCTATACGCATACACTTTCTTAGAGTTCCTGCGGGAGCCATGGATCAAGGTCTCTTCCAGTCGCCTCAATTCCTTGCAAGCAAGGAGCTTGAGTCGAGAGGGTCTGTTGACACCCCGATCCGTGACCCCCGCAAGAACCCTAACGACCTCCGAGAACTACTATTTTGGGTTCGGGACCCACCCGAGGACCCGGTACTACACTAGGAGGGTTTGTCGCCCGACAAACTTGTTTTTTAGAGAGATTGTCGCACGACATATCACATTGTCGCGCGACAATCCCTGATATGTCGCGCGACAATTCCACTATGTCGCACGACATTCCCCCTCTGCACCAGACCAACCACTTTCTGACACATCAATCTGTCAGAACCATCACTTCAGCCGTTTGTCGCGCGACATATAGGTATGTCGCGCGACATATCACAATGTCGCGCGACATTCTCCTTTTTTAAGGAAATGTCGCGCGACAATCTCTCCCGAGCAGTATAAATAGGCCAACACCCCCAAGGGTTCAAGGGGCAGCAATTGGAATCTGAGAATTTGGAGCTTTAGATTTGATTTTTATCAAGCACTTTTCTACTATTATCTTATTTCTGAAGAATTATCGAATCTATCCTCGACACTCGACGTGTCCCGTCTCCGGAATCGATTTCTCGGAAATATCTAAAGAAAGAGAAGATTATTATCGCCGGAGATCCCTCTGCCGTATTATATTTTCTTTCTTATTATTATTCTCGTCGGGAAGGTAAAGAAAGTCCCTTCTAGTATTTAAGATTAGATATCTGTGTACTTGTTTTACTTCTGTTATTCTGTCCACGTTTTATTTGAATAAACTTATTGTCAAGTTACCAATAGTCTACCGTTTTCAAAACAAAAGACCCTGATAAAACTACTTTCAAAACCAGAAGAGTAAGTACATTATCGTCCGGATAAACCCTGTTTTCAAACCCCGGACCGATAAAGACTTATCTAGGAATTAAAATCCACATATCTTGTCTTTTCCATAGACTGCGACGTGTCTGATAAACTCTCCTCAAAGAGTTCAAATTCCATATTGAATTAGTCCCGACATAAAGATCCGAACCTTTTTCAAAATAATCACAACTTGAGAAAACCGTCATTATCTGAGGAAATAATACGGAATACTCTTTCAAAAATAAAAGGTTTTTGTCATTTGTCATTACATCTTTTAAATATAAAAACATCGGATCTCGGAACACAAAGGTTTTCATTCCTTTCCCCGTTTTCCCAAATTAGGGTTTTTTTTATTATTTATTTAGAAAGTAGTAGACTGTCGGTAAAAGCATCCAAGTTTTTCAACATAGAATAAACATATAAGACCACTAGAGACCGAAAGGGCGGAATGGGTGCTTAACACCTTCCCAAACCGTAATATAGTTTCCGAACCCTATAAGAATCCCGGTTTCGCAGACAAACGTGTAAAGAAAGGCTTGTCTATAGCCTTTCCTCTTACACGACCTTTTTTGTCCGTTTTCTCGTAAAACGTACTGGCGACTCTGAATGAACCCCCTTGCATCTAGAAATAGAACGTAGGGACACTTGATATGAATCAACGAAAACGCTCCAGCAAATGGAACAACGGAATCAGTTCCGACGTCCCATGACCCCCACCACCAACGGGGACGAGACCCGGGGGGCCGCATTTGCGGATTCTCACAACCTGTCATTTTAGAACCGCTAGGTTTATGTTTCAATTCCCCCACTCCATCCCCAAATCAAATCATAATGTATCCGCATCGTTATGTATCTTAAAAAAAATGCAAGATTTGATTTAGGGTAAATCAATGTTCTTTTCAAATTTTTATTTATATTGAATTTTCAGTTAAGTTATATATTTGTCGCTAATATTTTGTTGAATGTCTAGACAGGGGTAGACAAAAGTCCAATAAAATTTGAAAACTTTGTTGCCTAGTCGAAAATTTCTGCAACAAATGCAACGTACTTTGATATTTTTTTTTTTTTACTTAATTGGCTCATCAAACTTTTCTATTGGTCAATCATGGTAATGAACTTTTTAAAATGTTGTCAATTGGGTCCATTTGTTAGGATCAGTTTAAAATAAATGAACTTACAAAAACCTGAAATTATTTACCCAAACTACCCCACTCTTACTAGTATTTACACAAATCAATACCCAATTTTTTAAATACGTACGAAAACAATTCCCTCTTCTCTCCTTCTTCACAATACTCACTAGGCCAAAAATCATCTTAAGAGACTGACTCTCATAGTCGTTTAAGACATCTTCTCCGTCTCTTAAGTCTTAAGCGACTAATTGTCAGTCGCTTAAGTATTGTCTCATTAGCCGAGTGGCTGTAGCTCTTAAGCGACTGATAAATATGAGTCCGTTGCTTAAGAAACCCTTAAGCCACATACTCAAACTCCGTCACTTAAGGCTTAAGCGACTAATGGTGAATAGCTTAGTCGCTTAAGCTAGGCCAACTTAAGCGACTAATAATGGCTGTCAGTCTCTTAAGCTTAGTCACTTAAGAGACTGACAAAGCCTTGGCATTCGCTTAAGCTGGCCGCTTAAGCTACATAGGTAAGTTCACTTAAGCTACTGATAATGACTATGTCAGTCGCTTAAGTGAAGAAACACCATTCCACCAGAATGTTTTCTTCTAACGGCCTACAGGTTTGTCGCACCTACAATTCAAATCAATACACACCTACAATTCATAGCCAAACATGTAATGCAAACCAATTCACAACCAAATTTACAATTCAAACCAATACGATTTCAACAAGTGTTCACATAGAAAGACAACACATATACATGTGTATAATTCATAAACAATATACAAACATTAAATACGGTTCACCTACAACATCGAAAACTTGTTCACAAAAATATAAACCTAATAACAAAAGTCACTAAAGTACAAATCCGTTATGTGTCTCTCCATTTGCTCCTGCAGCTTCAACAATTATGCTTTAAGAGGAAACACCTGCGAAATATTTATCATTTATAATTCAATTATAACCAAAAATACATTTCTAAGGATAAAAATAGTGAAAAATATCTCACCTTATCTTTGATAAAGCATATAATCTTTATAATTTAGTTATAACTAAAAATACATTTCTAAGGATAAAAATAATGAAAAATATATCACCTTATCTTTGATAAAAAAAAAAACATAATCTTTTCACAAATGCTTTCATTGGTGCTAGGTTCCTCCGTGCTCCCAACAAGCTTAAATAAAATTGTTAAGGATGCAGCAATCAAAACACAAATCAAAAGTGTAACAGTTAACAAGTGAGCAATTAATTGAGTAGAAGAGTTTCATGTGTATAAAAGCTAACTGATGAGTGATAAGCATTGTCACTAAATATATTACCTTATCTTTGATAAAAACATATAATCTTTTCACAAATGCTTTCATCGATGCTAGGTTCCTCCATGCTCCCAACAAGCTTAAATAAAACTATTAAGGATGTAGCAACCAAAACACAAATCAAAAGTGTAACAGTTAACAAGTGAGCAATTAATTGAGTAGAAGAGTTTCACGTATATAAGCTAACTGATGAGTGATAAGCATTGCCACTCTATTTTCATGCTATACTTATCAAGTGGGTCTCACTTTCCAAGTTTCTATCCAAACCTTAGGTAGTGTTGTTTCCTAGTTGCCTCTCATTGTCCAGTGTGTCTCTTTTCTTTCAAAGTGCTTTATCAAACATATACACATGCTATATAAATGTGATTACATGTTCAATTCCAAAAGTGAAATCTCTCAACTTTTGATGGTATAGAGGTTGCCAATGTCATATTGTGCTTGCCTTGCATAGATTGGGGTGGTACTGGAGTGGCTGCAAATATAGGCATCACTCTATGGTATAAACCTATTCTTAGAAGATTTAAAAAAAAATGGCCTCTGTCAGACAACAGTCGTCTCCCCTTTCTCGTCTATCAAGAAGAACATTGTGTCAAAGTTCTCTATTCATACTTGTAAGGTAAAGTGTAGATTAATGAAGATATTAATCCCCACAAAGATAAGTGCATTGGTATTCACTAATCATGGGTTAAATATATTATTGAAAAATAAAGGTGCGGATAGGTTGATGAGATTGAGGAACATTTCAGTTGTTCAGTTCATTCGCTGAAGGTGTTATGGATGGTGATGGGAAGGGACCATGGCTGATGGCCAGTTGTCAATGGATTATGCCAATTTGAAGTATTGCATTACTATTGTCTGGTTTATCCAAGTTCATTCATAAAACGGTTTTATCTACCTCCAAAGCAACGTCAAATTGAATATCATACATGGTGTCTGTTTATATTTGTTTCATGGGTTTTGCTTTTGTAATTTTCTTGCTTGCGGACAGTTGGGTGAATACATTACTAACATTTTCAAAATAAGGTATGTAACTACAGCTTTAACCTAATTTCTAAATATTCAAAAAGCAGATATTATTTTGATCAATTATGTAAGCAAAAAACATAGCTCTAGTATTACAAATTACAACGAGATTGTGCACTTCGGAAATGTGACAGTTAAATGCTTACTCTGTACATCTTGCCGCAACAACGAGATAAGGGCTTTACACACTGCATCACGCTCCACATTTTCTCCTATATTTATCAAAAATATGTAATATATCAAACAAAAAATAATCAGAAAATAAGATCATACGTTGAAAGGCAAACACTGTGTTATATTACCAGCAAGAAGGAGCTGCCAAAGCACATCAACAATTTTTGACAGATATTCTGGAGTGTCGTTGCAAAAATGAGGAAGTCCACGAATTGCCTATACCCGCACCTGTGCCAATTAAAGACCAACTTGAACGTTATTTTAATCATACACAAATAACTATACATATTCCAACAAAAGAATGAACCATCCAACACAATGAAAATAGAGCCTTGTAAAGTATTTGAGTATAATCCTTCTCTTTCAACCTCTATTTTCCTTCTTTTGGGAGTTTTGGGTCTGTAGAGCCTAGTCCCATTGAATTGCAAGAAATAGAATAAATATGTGAATATGACATAAGCAAATAGGGAAGTACTTGAAAAACTTGGGAATGAGCTGTGCAGCCAATTGTTTGGCTTTAAGAACAAGGCTCTGCTAATCTAATTTTGAGCAAAATGGTAATAAAACCACCTAATGATCGAAGAAATACAAAATAAAAAAAAAATTGAACAGCTAGTTATAGTCAAGTTAATGAACTCCACCAATTTATTACTACAAGTTTCTAAAAACAACATAGAGTACATGGTACATTTTCTTCACCAAGGAATTTATTACTACAAGTTAATCAACTTTCTTCACCAAGGCATGTGAGTTAAGATGTCCATTTTGGTCCACTTAAAAGCAACTCGATCTGAAAATATAAAGAGTACATGGTACATAGTTGATCACACTATTTTACTCTCATCTACCACACATAAGCTCCTTATAGCAAACCTATACATGAATTTCACCTTACTCTTATCAAGGCAAAGTAAGCACTTTACCAAAACTATGTCAAAGAGCTTGCTTGTTCAACCCAACTACTCACATTTAATGACAAAATTTAAATTCATTTAAAGACTAATGTTCCATCTGTGTTTATCTTCTAAGAACAAACTTCTTATTCTTAATATTCCCTTCAAGCCTAAATTCAATGTCACAACCATCACTAGGTAGTCCAAAAAATTCACCAACCTTCTAATTGCCATTCGAACCCAAGTAGAACACTCTGTTTTATCATCTTTACAAATGAAAATTCAACTTTAGTATATCGTTCTAATTTACAATTTATCATCTATTTATTTTTTTGATAAGAAACAAAGCCAATCTTATAAAACAAAAGCAGGAGAAACAAAATCACTAATGACAGAGGGCAAGATATCCTCTGCACAAGATAACAAAAAGAATTACAAGCTTGCAGAAAGGTCAAAGAAACTAAAACAATCTAATCTAAAAAGAAAACTCTGAGTCGAATCGATAACATTAAATGCCCTAGCCCACAAATCTGCCAAAAAAATAATATTATCCCAAATCTCCTTAGCTCCACTGACTTTATCATCAAAAATTATGTTATTTCTTTCAAGCCACAACCTCCAAGCCATTGCCAAAACCATGATTCTCCACAAGATTTTAGCTTTTGCATAATCCGCCCCAAACCTCCATTTTATCACAACACAATCTGCCCACTTTTTTGGCAAAACACCCTCAACACCAAACAAAGAAAAAAGTTTTGACCACATGAAATGGGCCACCGAGCAATGCACTAGGATATGATCAATAGATTCACCATCCTTTTTGCAAAGGATACAAACTGAAGGAGACAACATACAATTCGGTTTTCTAACTTGGATTTTGTCACATGTATTAACTTTACCCAAAGAAGCAAGCCACGCAAAGACTTTAACTTTATGAGGAACACCCCTTTTCCAAATAAAATTGTATTGAGGAAAAGGCGGCGATGAAGATGGACAAGAGATAAATTCCAAGAAAGACTTACAAGAGAAATCGCCCGAAGAAGTGCCCCCCCCACACCCTTTTGTCCCCAGAATTGAAATTGAAATGAGCATTACCAATAATACCCAAAAGAGAAGTAAAATCAACAATATCCCTATCATTAAAATTCCTTGAGAAATTTAAGTCCCAAAAGAAATCGGAGGAGGACTGCCATTTAAGAACAGAACTAATGACCGCATTCTGAGAAAGGGATAAACGATACAATCTAGGAAACCGATCTCTTAAAGAACTAGACTTAACCCATACATCCTCCCAAAACCAGATTCTATCCCCCCCCTCCCTAAAACCAATTTGATATTTTCCATATACTTCTCCCAAATTCTTGCAATGGATTTCCATGGGGAGCGAAGAGTGGCATTAAAAATTGTATTCACATCCCACCCATTAGAGTGTTTACCAAACTTACTAAGAGTAATTGAATGCCAAAAAGATATACTTTCCAATGGAAAACGCCATAACCATTTACCGAGTAATGCCATATTTTTTAACTTTAAATTCCCTACCCCAAGACCACCACATTTCTTCGGTAAAGAAACTATATCCCATCTAACAAGGTGATCCCTCTTATGTTCTCCCTGACCTTCCCAAAAAAAATTCCTCATCATCGCTTCAATAGCTTCTATCACCTTACACGACATTTTAAAGACCGACATGAGATACACAGGCATACTTCCCAAGACTACTTGTAACAGAGTCAACCTACCACCTCTGGATAGACCACCTTTATGCCACCCTTCTAGTTTCCTTGAAACTCTTTCAATGACCGGATCCCAGAAAGCCAAACTATTTGGCTTACCCCCGAGGGGCATACCGAGATAATTCAAAGGCCAGGAACCTCTAACACACCCCGCCTCAGCTGCAATACGATCAATACAATCAGACTCCATGTTAATACCCACAACGCTGCTTTTTGCCATATTTATTCTTAACCCCGACACCCGAGTAAAGATATCCAAAATCCTCACCAAATTACTGACATTATTGATCCGATTTGATAAAAAGAAAATGCTATCGTCAGCGAATTGCAAATGAGAGATTTTAACTTTATCGCTTCCTACTTCAAAACCTTCTATCAAATCAGCCTCCAAAGCTTTTTTCACTATTGCTCTTAAATTGGTACATGACAAGAAATATATAGATCTCAATTTGACACTGAAAGACTAGTAATAGTAATAACGACAATCAGCAATATTTCTAGATATACAAATTAAAGCAAGTAAAATCCATAGCAGCAATAAGAATGACATAGAAGCACCATATATAATATACCTTTGGACAAAGCAAACAAGAATACTGATCGGGCTTATAAGAAGCCATATCAAATCTCAATCTCCTTCAATTTCTAAACCAACACTTTCATTTGTACCAATTCCACCCTTTTCTTTTCTGGGTTCTCCACACCCACTTCAGAAACTAAACAAAATTGAAAATATTCAAAAACCCATTACTATCCTCCACAAAATATACAAACATATATAAAACACAAGCTCAAGGTACATATATAAGAAGCCTTACACTACATATATACACCCACCATCTCAGAAAGATAGTCCCATTCCCTTTTCGGGACATAATCAGTGGGGGGAAACTCAAAAAGAACTCGGTCAAGCTAAATATACAAACTATTGGTTAGGATAACCCCGTTGTTTTCGCTTTTTAACCAGCTCTCTAGATTTTAATATAGTGAAACTCAGAAGAGAGGAATGCGCTATCATGCCAGTGGGGGGGGGGGGGGCTTATGCTAATCTAAAAGTAAAAACACAAGCTACATTATCAGCCAAAATCATTTACCTAAAACAGTTAAATAAACAAATATTTAAGTAGGTTTGGATTACATGGAAGAATATTACAATAACATCAACCCTTTGGTGCTTATCAATACAAAAGTTTAAATATTAACTTTAAGTAAAAATGATAGAGGTTGCTCATATCATTTCTTTGTCACAAGTAGCTGTAAAACTATTAATAGATAAAAATTGTATTTCCTCAACGGATCCAACATCACTTTATGTATTTATTGCTAAATAATTTGCTTACGATGGACATAGACATGCAATTATCAAATAGTATTTTTTCTAAAACCACTTAGAATTATTACAGTGCCCTCTAAACTATACAATTAAGTATGTACAAATTGAAAATTCATACGTAACAAACAATCAAAGGGATTCATGTCACATCAAAACATAGAACATTATTATCAAAACACACTGAGATAAAAATACCTCGTAGATAGCGAGCATCTGGCCATTGCCTTTCTTAACCTTTTTAAGTTTCCTCAAAAAGTACCTTAACAGCAACAAACACCAAATCAAAATCACATCCATAACAAAATTACCTATATGAATGTGTACATATATAGAAATTTCATATGATATACGTACCAAAATTTGGACTTGGCACGAACTTCATTAGTGGCCCAAAGCTTCATGTGGTAGATCGTGCGGTGCTCATTGCCTCATTTGTCTCCATTGGGAGAGCTCTTCCCACAACCTGGAACTGATGGAACTGTACACACAACACAATTGAAGAAACAAATTTAAAATATTAGAATAAAACCCTAGGTTAATCGAAATAGCTGAAGGAAATATTGGTACAAATGAAAAAGACAAAAATAAAACCCTAATAGAAAGCTCGACATACCCTGTAAGTCACCATTTTTTACGGTGGTCACTCTCCTCTTCTCTCTCTCTACGAATATATGCTTGGTGGGTGGGGAATGGAGATTAGGGTTTTTCTTTTGCATATATATGAGCCAAGGCGAAATGGGATGAAACCCTATATATGGGAAAAAGAATATAGAAAAAAAGCCCTAAAAAATTAATAATTTATCAAACACCCAAATGCAAGAGAAACAAGATAGAAAAAAGCCCTAAAATTTGAGAATGAAGGGAGAGATGAGAGTTGAGAGATACAGAGAAGGATTAAGTACCTATTAGCCAGCGGTCCCGTCGTCCGCTCCGGATGCTCTGGCGATTTGAAGAAAGAGAGGAGTTTGTAAGAGAGAGTTTGCAAGAGAAAGGGCGGTAAGCCTATCGCCCAAATCAAAAAGGTAAAATTGATAGATGGAAAGAATCCCGTATTCCCGCTAAAAAAAGATTACATTGAGCGACCGATACATATATCACCGGTCGCTTAAGAATTACTTCGAGCGACTGATATTGAATAATGTCAGTCATTTAAATAAAAATAAATAATTTTTTTTTATTTTAAATTATTTATCAATTAATCTATACTTTTTTTTTCTTTTATATATAATAATAATAATAATAATAATAATAATAGAAAATGAAAAAAATGTTAAAATTACTTATTTAATAATAATAATAATAATAATAGTGGAAAACGAAAAAAATGCTAAAAAAGATTATTTATTTATTTAATTAATAATAATACTAACAATAATGATAGAAAATGCTAAATAATACTGAAGAAGATTATTTATAAATTTATTTATTACAGCAATAGTGAAATCGATTTAAGGAATTACAAATCAAAATATGTGACCTGTTAAAATCTTGCCATGCTTCTCCATCTGTGAGGTGTTTGAGATAATCAAGATTTACAATCCTTGTTCCTTACCACCGTATTTTCTTTGCAGTGTATGGGGACATATATAAACGCTACAATTTTAGTGTCAAAAGGAAGTAACAAACCGTCTTCCTGAGAATCTGCTCACTGTCCTCATAATGTATCCATCTTGACTATTTGCAAATGGGACATTCTTGTAACGTTACACCCTCTTTGTAAAACAAGAAGCATCCATAGTAGCATGTATGGATGACATCATAACCCATACCGGTGTTTTTTAGGTCTTTTTTACTTGTGTGTATGATTCAAGGTACTTGTTTCCGGGATGTAATAGATTTTTTCTATACCAAAACCATTCATCGTAGCATCTGTTTAACATTCTACGCTTTAGTTTGATCTGCATCGATTTAAGAATGGAACCAACACAGTGAAATCTGTGTTTCTGTTAAAAGCCTGTTATATATGTCTATCATAACTTTAGTTATATGGTCAACTTGAACTCCAGTATTAACATCATTTACACCATCAACAAAAGTTGTATTGTAAGATTCACAAAATGAAAAAGCATCACGCAGGAATTTCATAGTGGAGTTTATGGAAGGATCAACACTACCATTGGAAGAAGCTAAATTATGTACATATACCTCCCTTTGGTCCCATATAGTATATTCCTCCATAATATCATTACCGGTTAAGTGCTTATACATTTCATTAATATTAAGCTTCCATTTATGGTTGTGACACTTTGTGCAAGGACACTTGTACAATTCGGTCGGATCATTAGTATTTTGTACTACAAATTCTAAAAATTTGAGTTCCCCCAGAATGAGGGGGTTCGAATCTCTGCAGCACTGCATCCAAAACTTATCCAGGTTTCCTATTATTTATTCACGAAATATATATACATAATTATATATATATATATTATTTATTATAAAAATTTATATTATATAATTTTCTTTTATATATTAATATATTTCTCTAATAAATATTTATTTATATAATATAAATAAATATATATATATAATAAAAAATATAGTATTATACATAATACTCCCCCCGTCCCAAATTGCTGGTCCCTTTTGGGGAATCTAACTTATTAAGGACCCAACATCATCATTACACTTTTTGCTTAATTTACATTGACTTTCCTTTTTTACCCTTTTCTTTATTCAAAATTTTTACTTAAAAAGTGAAAGTACAAAAGGGCAAAATATGTATGTATTTATCTTTTATGGAAAGTGGACATTTATTTTGGGACTTCCAAAAAAGGAAAGAGGGACTAGCAATTTAGGATGGAGGGAGTATTATATATATATATAAATATTTTAAACACTAAAACTATATTTTTAACACTAATTAACTCGACCTAGCTACAATGAACATAAAATTTAGTAACAAATTAAGATGAATAAGAAAGATTATACTAACATAGAGATCAAACATGTGGCAAGAACAAAGCCTTTTGTGATAGAAATGGTGATGTGCACCTTAAATATATTTATTAGACTATCTTCACAAAAAAAAAGAAAAAAATACTTAAATTATTTTTACTTTTATAGATATAGATATAGAATGATATATTTTATTAAAATTAAGTTTATATTTATACACACACACACATATATATATATATAAAGAAGTCTTAATTTTAAGTATCAAATCCTTAATTTTTAAAGATTCATCATATCCCTAATTAGTGTAGTATTATATCATATAAAATACGTATTTGTGCTTCCTTGCGTGTGAATATTTTATGTTTAATTTATAATGATAATAGATATGAACTTATTTGAAGCATTTGTCTTGTACTAAAATAATCAAAATCGCCCAAATAGCCTCTCCTCCAACCAAAATGCATTATGAGAAAAGGTTTTATAATAAACTAAAAGAAAATACACTTAAGCGACTGAGAATGCATTGTCAGTCGCCTAAGTGACATCTTAAGCGACTGATAATGCATTGTTAGTCACTTAAGTGAAATCTTAAACGACTGATAATGTGCAAACTCAGTTTCTTAAGCAATTTTGGTCAAAAGTTTTTAAGCGACTAACATATGAATCTCAGTCGCATAAGATCTGTTAAGCAACTAATATATACCAGTCTCTTAAGTGCAGTCGCATAGGATTTCTTAAGCGATGAACATAGATTAGTCTCTTAAGTGTAATCACATAAGGTCTCTTAGGCGACTAACAAAGAGTGGTCGTTGAAGTATTGTCGCTTAAGAGGCTCCTAGGCTACTAATTAAATCTAGTCACTTAAGTGTAGTCGCTTAAGTATGCTTAAGCGACGGATTGTAGTGTTAGTCGCTTAAGAAGTGCTTAAGCGACGGACAAAAAAAATCAGTCTCTTAAGATGATTTTTGGTGTAGTGACTCTGTTCCAACCTTCTTTGTGAAGGAGCAAAAACTTGTAATTGAATCCATACTAATTCACAATAATTCTTCAATGCTTGATCACCATTTTGAACACAACCAAATTCAATTACAACATAACCAGCATCATTCGGCTAAATAAATTAACATCTGAGGGTAGTTAGTTCGATTGATGACAAACATCGTGCAATTAATATGAAACATCAGTTTTAGTATGTCACTACTAGTAAAATAGCTGCCATGTCTTCACTAAATTAATAGAAAGTCTAAAGTAAATACTAATAAAAAAATTACCTTGTTTTTGCTTGTTGCTCAATAAATTGAGATAAACCCACAGAAAAATTAAAATTCTAAGATCAACTGGAGTGAAAAAAAGTAGTTTACAAATGACAACCTTTTTCTTCCTTGAAGGACCAAAAACAAGCTCTCCCAAGAAAAAATATAGAAAAAAAATGAATTTAATGGATTGATAAAAGGAAAAATAGAACGCTGTGAAAATTTGCAATAAATACACTATTCTCTAAGTATTCGCAGATTTTTTTTTACCTTTCATTGATGTAAAATATAAAACTGAAGTCTATGTAATTTCATTGGAAAATGATTGATCTTGTCTAGCATGCATAAATTGAAATCAAATCGAGGACACTAGCAGTGCATAACATCAGAAAATAATGAGGTAGCTATTTTTCAAACAACTAATCATCGGGACTAATTGACATTATATCCACTATGAACAAATAGAGTTTATAGACTCAATAAAGAAATTATGCAGACTTACAAAATCAGGCTCGTAGCAACAATCTCCACCTCCTTCTTCAAAGCACGTCCTCGAACTGCGTGATTAAGTTCACAATGCCACTCTCGTCTCGGATTCATTCTTATATGGTTAGCCTCTTGTGATCCTCCATGATTAATGTATCAATGAAGGGTCTGAGATTTCTGATGTTCAATGCTGAATCGATGCTCTGTATTGGGAATATTAGGTCTTGGTTTACATAACAAGGAAGCATCAATGTGATGGACCCACTATAAACCCTCTCGGTTAACATATGCATCGATGCAAGCATATAATTGCAGTCCTCCTCTTCTTGGCCTCCTTGGCGTGTTGCCACGAGGTGTGACAACTGTAAGCAGCTTGTCTTTGGCATGAGATTTTATTGCTCTCATATCTACAGGGAGGACAATGAAGTGGCAAATCATATTGCTTCTATGGGGTTGGATCATGACACCCCAACTTGGTGGGATTGGGCTCCCACACAGACGGTCGCTTTAGAAGGGTGGGACAGGTCTTCGCTCCCTAATTATAGATTTAGATTCCATTAGCTATGTGCTTTCTGTATGTTATTTCTCCTTTGATAATGGCCACTTTTTGGACTAGTTTGCAGAGTTTTGATAGGTTGGTTTATATAGCCTATTGGATTCTTTTAGTTTATATTTTTGTTGATTTATAAGGGAGGTCTGGTCCATGTCTCCCTTCCTTTTACGTTGTGCGTGAAAGAGATATGTCCTAGGACTATTCATAGATTATGATTTATACTTGGATATCTTATGCTTATTGTTAGTAATAAAGTTTATTTATTATACTTTATATTCTCTTGTAAATAATATATATTAATACTAGTTCATCAAGTACGTGACTTGATTGTGGGATGCTAGTAATGTTATAATAATATTATTTAGATGTCCCTAATCATGTGTCGATAACCTAGGATCACATTGATATAATGATTAGAGTATGGGTCAGCTGATGACTATGTTCCACAAGTCATGGATATGGAGATATCAAGCTGAACACACTAATACTTGTTGGAGAACAAAGTATTGGACCGACCCGCTTTGGGGACACTGCGAGGAGTGTTACATAATGTCATTAGTGATGTTCCCCATTTGTGATATCGTATTATCCTCAGACCTGAGATCGCCATGGTTACCAACAAAGGGATTAGCATGTCAGGCATTATCAAATGTTGCCATTGACCGAGTAATTATAAAGATGATGACCGAGCATACTATGAACTATGTAGAGGTATGTGGTTGATCAAGATCGGATTTGTCACTCTCATATATTGAGAGAGATATCATTGGGCCCCTTGGTAAGTGTAATTAATATTTGCATGGCCATGCACAAATGAGATGTCATTTGTTTTAGATTAATTATACTTAGAGATCAAGAAATAAAGATTGAACTATACAAGAATGACACTTGCCTAGTCTTGTGTTCAATCTAGATATCGATTGACAAAAGGAGTTAATATGTGGAATATCAATTTAAGGTTGTGTCGCTTTTGACCTTTATACCCTTTGGATAGTAGTAATGTTTTACTAGAGACCGCTTACTATTCGTATAATAAAACGGGCTTTTAATTATACTTCCAAAGAGTGTAAAACCTACAGGGTCGCACACCAAAAACGAGCTGGATCAAAACGAATTAAAACGGGCCAAGTTGGACTTGGGCCTAGTTCGTTTGTTGCTTAGGGTTCTCACTAGGGTTCCCTTATAAAAGGGAACCTTTATTCATCTTGGCCGTCAAGGAAACTTTGAGAGGCTAGAGAGTCGAAATAATTGAGAGAACCCTAGAAGGCGCTAGTAGACCAAGCGAGGATCTCATCTCGTTCGTGTGTGCATACCGTATAGGCGTCGTAATTTCTACGCTAAGACGACAACAACAGAAGGACCTCTGATCCATCCTGTTCGTTTCATTCATTAACACCAAATCACATATAAGGTATGTTCTCTGTCGATTTTATTGAACAACATAGATCCTAGGGTTTAAATATTAGTGCGTAAATTAGTGTATGTGATGCATGATTACTGCCCTAATTCCCTACAGTGCGCACTCAAATCTAGGATTTTCATATTCATTTTATTTCTTTATTTTAAAACATTATGCTATACACCATAGATTTTTGGTGGTTTGAGCTTCTTAACAACAACAACAACAAAAAAAAAAAAAAACTCACGGTATAACTGAGAGAGGAATCAAAATTTCTGTGAATAAAGCGGAGCAGACGAAGAAAATTATAGAATGAAGGATGATAGAATAACTTATATTTATAATTTGCTAGTGAAAATCCTAATACAACTATAAGTCAATAAATAAAAATCCAACAAGGGGTAACTAAGAAACCGCATAATAGAAAAAAGTGCACGTGAGTATATATACTTAATGAATATATGAATCCTAAATAAATTTTGGATTGAGTCTAAGTATTATCATAAACAAATAGTGTATGATTGATTAATATATAGTTCGACTTATTCCTAACCAATTGATTGATAAAAATGTAAAACATCATTAATGTAAACCACCCACCATCATCCACTCTTTTATAATTAAGAAACATATTCCTAATAGAATAAAAGTGCACGTGAATATACCCAATGAATATAAAAATCCTAAATAAATTGTGGATTGACTCCAAATATTATCGTAGAACAAATATATAGTACGATTTATTCCTAACAAATTGATACAAGCGTAAAACACTTAAATTAACCACCTTTATTCACACTTTTATAAAGCTATCTTTATATATGACGTTTGACCATCTACTTATACCCACCCACCAATTACATCTATAAAAGTAGTAAGTAAATGTGAGCTATCTATCTCAATAGATATATGAAAGGGTCAAAATATATTTGTTTAAAGTTTCCACGTCTTCATGTATATATGAACCTTTTCACTCAAGTTTCCTACATTTACGAAATTAATTAATGCTGAAGTTCTGGATAAGTTTGATTTTTAAACCCTCTTCTCCATACATACATAAAAGTTATGACCCTACACAAAGGCAATTATAAATGAAATCACACAAGAATGCTAGCATACATCTAAATTTGAGTTTGAAAATAATGACTCTTCTTGAAGCTCTCTTAATCGTCATGTCGAGCGTTGCGAGTCTGTTCCTCCTATGGACTCTCACTAGGTTCCTTCACAAAGTATGGTGGACTCCTATTTTCATACAGAAAAAGTTGGTGTCACAGGGCATAAAAGGTTTGCCTTACAAATTCCCTCATGGCAACACCAAACTCATCTCTAATATGAGAAACCAATCCATGGACAAACCCATGGAAATTTCCCATGACATGTTGTTCGCTAGGATTCAGCCTCACGTGTACCTCTGGAAGAAAATTTATGGTAAGTCACTAGTAGGCATGCAATTGTTCAAGACGGAGCGCAATCAGTGGTGGAACTGGTCCTTACAGAGTAGGCTTCATCCCAGCCTAACAAAAAATAAAAGTAAAATAAGCCTTTAGAAATGCATTAAAGCAAAACTTTAACGTATACCAGCCTATTTCAGCCCATTCGTCTGTCCAATGTTGGGTCAGCCCCTTGTTGAGTTTGTAGAATATTTTAAACTGATAAACCTTAAATATATTTGAATCTATTTGATCCTGACTAATACATACTCTTTCTGCTTCTCTCTGTGTAGGGACAAATTTTATTAACTGGCATGGTGCACAATCAGAGTTGTTCGTCACTGAACCAGAACTTGTCAAAGAAATACTGAACAATAAAGTAGGTGCATATCCAAAAGTGGAGATGGTAGGGTATGCAAAGAAACTGTTAGGAGAAGCGCTTGTGACAAATGAAGGTGAAAAATGGGCAAAGATAACGAAAATAGCCAATCACACTTTCCATGCAGAGAGCTTGAAGGTGCGTGTTAATACTATTATTTATTGGTACAACTGATATTTGGTTTTTGCCGATAATATGAAAAGATGATTTTTCCACAGAGAATGATACCGGACATGAGCGCAAGTGTTGAGATAATGCTAGAAAGATGGAGACATTATGAAGGAAAAGAGATTGACGTGTTTAAAGAATTTGGGGCTTTAACAACTGAAGTGATTTCGAGGACGGCTTTTCGTAATAGTTACTTGGAGGGGAAACATATATTTGAGATGGTGGCGAAACTCGCTGCCTTAACTGTTAGAAATTCGTACAATGTTAGGTTTCCCGGAATCAGGTTAGTTATTGTACAAGGAATTTAACAAACTTATAAATCTTTGTGTAAATAGCTTACACCCATGATTGTGAATGTCCACTTTGCAGTCGTATATTTAAAAATGGTGATGAGATTGAAGTGGAAAAACTCGAACATCGAATAAAGAAATCAATTCTAGATTTTGTGAACAGAAGAGTTGAAGAGGTGAAGAATGGAGAAATTGACAACTATGGAAGTGATTATCTTGGATAACTTTTGGAAACTGTGCTTCACTCGGATAAGGAAAAGAGGATTACGATGCAACAAATGGTTGATGAAATCAAGGCCTTGTATGGTGCTGGGCATTTAACAACTACAAACTTACTTGCTTGGAGTGTTTTCCTTCTTGCAATAAATACAGATTGGCAAGAAAAAGCAAGGAAGGAGGTGCTCGAATTCATTGGCCACAAAAATCCAACTTCTGATGGTATTGCAAGGCTTTAAAACGTAAGCAAATCATATATGCGTGTATTTTTCAATCTTACGGTTTTATTTAATGATTTATTTATTGCGCGCCTTTTGCTTTTGTAGATGAACATGATCATTAACGAATCTCTAAGGCTATATCCTCCTGCGATTACTGTTGCAAGGAAAGTTGAGAATGAAGTGAGATTGGGGAACTTCGTTGTTCCCGCTAATATAAATGTTCTCATTTCAGTTCTTGCACTTCATCAGAATCCTCAAATCTGGGGACTAAACCAGAGAGATTTGCTGAAGGGGTGGCCAAAGCTACGAACAATAATGCCGCTGCATTTCCCATTCGGCCTGGGGCCCAGAACTTGTGTGGGTTTGAACTTTACAACCAGTGAAGCGAAGATTGCACTTTCAATGATTCTTCAACGTTACAAGTTCACTTTGTCGCCAAATTATGAGCACTACCCAGCCGAAATCTTTATTCTTACGCCCAAAAGTGGAGTTCAAGTCATCTTGCAAAAAATTTGACAACAAACGTTCTTCTTAAGGAATTTTTTCTAGAGTAAATGTTGTGTATGCGGAATAGTAATTGATGTGAGTGCAATAATAATGATGTACAAAATGGTGATCAAGATATAATAAATTGTGATAGTAAGTAAATTTAATGTTGATACTATATAATTTGATCAAATGTTCATCGATGTTAATCC
The DNA here is from genome assembly GCA_021464415.1 of Lonicera japonica. Lineage (NCBI taxonomy): Eukaryota > Viridiplantae > Streptophyta > Magnoliopsida > Dipsacales > Caprifoliaceae > Lonicera > Lonicera japonica. The sequence continues at coordinate 35,733,141 of CM038465.1, read as the reverse complement.
TTGGAGAGAGTGTTAAACTATTCAAATGCAACAAACAGTGTACGTAGTTGGTTGCATCCAACTCTTGATGGGGACTATTTGTCTTAATTTTCTTGAATACCTCAATTGTCCGAAGGAGAAAGAATAAATAACAGCGAAAAACAAAGTGAATCCTTGTAATTTGTCTCCATCTCTGCTGTAATACATTAGTGAATGGTTCGCACCTTGCGAATTCTACATGTTCCTATGATCTGAATTCTTCACCATAGGTGGAATGATTTTCCGATCAAACATCAACTAAAATGCGTTCTGTATGGTGAATATGGGTATATGTTCCAAATAATCAATGTTTTATCGTACTAAAATGTGAGACTTGTAATTCTCAATTGAGCATTTCAAATTCTCAACGTACTGGGAATACTGCACTTTCACAGAACTGAAAGTAAATGTATGTAAATTCAAATAGTAGTGGCCAAGAAAGCATAACCCAACCCCCATCCCCCCCCCCCCCGCCCGAATATTGCACATATATGCTTGTTTGTTAAGTTTGCCCCTTTAATTTTTAAAAATTACTAACAATAATATTAATGTTGGCCCCTCTAGTCATGAAAAGTATAATATTAGTACTAAATTTTCTTCACTAATTTATTAAAAGTTACATCAATATTAAACTTGCCCCCCATAAACAAAATATCTAGCTTCGGACCTAAACCCAGACAATACATATGCTCATAGGCAGATGCGGAAGATTGCATCGAATTGAATGTCTTGAGTATAAGGTTGCAGTCTAAGGTAGCCAGAGTGTTTTACTTGGGACCTTTTGCGGATAGTTCCGAGTATGTCGAGGACAAGGAACAAAAAGATTATTGACATGAAAAACGTGGTATAGGTGGTCTCAAAAGTGGCTTCTAATAAATTATTGGATCCGAAAATATTTTGTGGTCAAGTCCTGTCACTGTTATTCTGATAAAAGAAATATGAAGATTGGAAGTTCTCTCTTTCAAGGCAAGATCACTAATAGAGATAGTGTACCAACTGTATTAAGAAATAACAAGATTATGTTAAAAATTCAAGAAATGGTCCTGTAACACCCTGTATTTCATTTTCGAGCCAATTTCCTTCTTAAGCCTATTTGAAGCCAAACCTCCACTGGAGGAGTCGTTTTCCGTTCTGGAACCTTCGGAGTTGATCGAACACATCTATCAAGTCATTTTAATAATATTAAGTATGTATGGATGGTTGGAACGCATTTCGGGAAGCCGTGGTAGAAATTGGCGGCTAACGGCGAAAAACCAAACTTTAGCCAAAATGAGTTTTTGGCCAACTTTGAGAGGCCATAACTTTCTTATACGAAGCCTAAATAAGACCCCATTTGTGCCTATCTCTAGGTTTTGATCCATTCTACAAATTTTGTGTTTTGACCAAAGCCAATTGAAACTCCTCGTTGGTCAAAATAGCATGCGAAGTAGGCCATGTGGTGAAATTTGATCGTTCTGTAGCGCTTCGGTAGAGCGCTGTCTTCGATGAATTTCTGGGAATTATACATCCCGAATTTGAGTAAACTTTATCTTAGGAAGTTGTAGGTCTTTTAATTATCTTTCCACGGACATAAAGATCACCTCAATCGGAGTTCCGAGCAAAAAGTTATGAGCAAAATACGAACAGAGATTCAGAAAATGGGGCCTCTGATCGATCAGAGGCATCTCTGATCGATCCGAGGGGGTCCAGCGGATTTTTTAACCATTTCTCTTTTCTTTTTCATTCACCATTAATCCTCCTTTCATCCCCATTCGAACCCCCACCATTTTAGGGCTTAGAGAGAGGTGAGAGCTCCATTTTAGAGGGATTTTGAGAGGTCTTGGACCACCCATCAACATGATCAAAAACCACCACCAAATCATCCACTACATCATCATCTCCTTCTCCATCCTTGCTTCCACCATTGTTAGGGTTCTTGAGCTCGAAATTGGGGATTTCATGATTGGTGCTTCTCCAGCTTGATTCAGCAGCAAATCTTCAAGGGATTAACCCTACAAAGGTAGGAACATAGTATTTAAACATGTTTTCAAGTTATTTCTTTCAAATCAAATCATAAGTGGGTATTTTACCTATAATTTCGTGAATAGCATGCTCATGTGGGTTGGGATGATTTTACTTGAATCTTTTGGTGAATTTGATAGCATGTGAATGGATTTAATAACGGATTTAATTAAGATTGGTAAAAAACCCATATGAACGGATTTAATAACGGATAGATAATGATGATAAGTATATATAATTCATACATAAATGGGTTTAAAGCATGTTTTGGCGATGATTACTTATGTACATGATATTATTGTTGAACTTACGCTATTAGTTGATGCTTTGTGTGATTTGTTAGAAACATGCCAGTCCGTAACTGTGCCCAGTAGGCTCATAATGTACTTTTGACTTGGAAAATGTATGGAAACCATTGGGGTATTGTATCTTGATTGTAAGGAGTATATGTTATGAATTATACATGGTTTAGTGCCGGTTTAACAAATTGTTGAGAAAGTTCCCCAATTGACGAAACTAGTAGACAAATTCGTAATTGAACTAGTATTTAACGGACGTGGAAATCTTGGCATAAGTTGAACAATAATACTTGTACGATTTTGGTGTATATCGAGTATAGACTTGGTTTACGTATGGAGATTTATCGGGGATAAATAATTGGTATTTGGGCTAGTATATATTCCAAAATACTAAAATAATAATAATATATGACAATGGAATACATGTGGGAATTGTGGTATTAATTACAATATGTGATTTGAGATATCCACGTATATATATAGCGATGCGATATTTGTATTGGTTGAGTACGTATGTGATATATTTATATATATATAACTTACTGGATATTCACTATTTTAGTAAATTATACTATTTTGAGCTCGGACAGGCACTAATGGTCTATGGGGTTGACTTAGCGTTGATGGCTACATACCCTGGTCAGCGTAGAGGGACCCCGCTATATTAGCAGCATACTCTATGATCCGTGTAGAGGGATCCCGCTTTAGGAGCGGCATACTCTATGGTCCAGCTAGGGGGACTGCCTAAGGCTCCATACCCTGCACATCTAGGTGGTGCACTAGGGGACCCAGCCTTAGGGGCTGCATACCCTTGCCTTGGGGGCTTAGATCACGATCGCTGTGCGCAGTCGAAAAAATCCTAGATGTTGGACACGAGATAAATGAATATGAGATAAAAATATATGAGATAAATGGATATGTGATAGACGGGTACGAGCTGAGTTTGTGATTATAAGATTAGTGCCTACGCTCGCCTTATTATTATATTTATGAATGATACTATCTTACTATTATACTCATGAATAATACTACTATCTTATATCTACATGATCCATACTTTATCGTGTTTATGGGGATGGGATCGCACTTGGGGTGCATTACATACAAAATGGTTTACATTGCATTAAAATATTTGAATCCATATTTATCCATAAAGAATTATAGAAATGGAAGATATATGTATATATATATATGCATGATAGAGACAAAAGCTTCTTTCATTTAAGGCATTGCATGCATTGTTTTAAAACCTAGTTTATATTTAAAAATCCTACAGTTCCCACTGAGCCCGTGTTTGGCTCACACCCATTTTCCAAACCAGTTTTGCAGGTAATTCTCTTCGGGGGCAGCACGAATACGAAGTATAGGAACCTCTGATGACCCTAAATGCCTGTAGTTGTCCATGGATGACTTGTCCGTTATGGATCATAGATATTAGAACCATTTGATTTTAATGTGTCATTAATTTGTTTTAAATTCTATTCATAAGTGTTGTAAAGGCCATTTAATTATTTTTTGGGACCTCGTTGGATGGATTGGTATATAAATATTGAAGTATTAGATCTGTGTGGATTGAAATCATTATAGATGTGGAGTTAAGCTTTATTTTCTTATTTACAGGTTTGGTTTTATTGAAAATACGAACTCCACATGTCAAAATTTTCTAAAAAAATTTGGCCTTATATATTTAATTTCCTGTTATCTCAGTTTTAACTTAAGCATTTTAAACCCGCCGTCGCGTACAGCACCATGATTAACCGGGTCCCGAAGACCTAAATCTCCTAACGGGATTCGGGGCGTCACAAGCTGGTATCAGAGGCATAGGTTCAGTTTTTCTTCGCGGGGTTTTGCAGGTAGATTCTAAATTATGGAGGTGAAATATGGCGGTGTCCCTCAATGTCGATGCTTTTTCGTGCGATAGATATTCGTTTCGTTAGAATACTGGGAAAATGGGAGTATAGTGGAATGAGATGTTAGCTTGTCTTGGCTACATTAATCCGCGAGAATTCTTATTTTCAATTTGTTTTGACTTCCTTTGGTAATAGACTCAATCCTTGGCTCCTATTTCTGTCTTATTCAAATCCCATTTTGAGGTCAAAACTAGTTTTACTTCACGATTAGCTACAGGTGACCGATGGATTATATGGTATTTAACCTCAGCGCAACAGTTGAATATTTTGTAAATCGTCAGTTTATTGTTGCTAACGGGAGTTAGAACATGGTATACTTATGCAAAGTGGCCATTAAAGTTCCATTATTTATGTCCATCCCATTGTGCTTTCTTTTGATTCTCCCGAGGGGTGAACGTCACATGTGTCTATCTTTATGATCCTTAGAACTTTCGTACTTGAGTGCCTATATAGTATTTGAAAGAGAGCTTTGGCTATCGATTCTATTTAAGTAACGTTACACGATTGAGTAACTAGGCTCTTGGAAATCCATTGGTACAACATAACATATGATTCATATGTGTACCTGCACTCTTGGGGAATCTTGGGGAATTTGTTAGGGCCAGATTGATAATCGGTAGGGATGATAAATGTTAGTTGCGTGTCTTAATCTTCAGCATTCAGGCGAAGAGTAAAATGTGGACGTCCTTAGCAGTCCTTACATTTGATGTATAGATGATCTTCCTCGTCTTTCAAAGTAAGAGATAAAGATCTTTAATGGAATACACTTGGTATGTTACTCTATAAGGTTTTGTAAGATCATTTGGTATTTTCCCGTAGACAGGGTTAAATTGCTAACTCCAGTCAGAGCATGATTCCCATTTATTTTTTTGTTAAAGGGATTTTATTAGAGAATACGTGGCTAATGACTTGACTTGGGTCACGTTATGGGAGTAGGAATTCCTTGTGTAACGAGAGTGGTAAATTTGATTATTTGTAATGGTTATTAATTTGGGGGTTAGTCTTTCTGTACGATTGCACCAGTGAAAGGCACAAATTGTAAAAAAAATCAGAGTGACGCAGCGGAAGAGTGTAGTAATTGATTAAGCCATAATGGCTAGTTGTGGTGGCCTTTTGTGGATAGCTCATTAATTTAGTCTTAGGACCCCTCTTGTGATCAGTTAGTACGGCATAGCCAAGCCCAATGATGAATCATTGGTCAATCCTTACAATTAATGACTTCGAATTTTGTGTTATTGGAGAATTTTCCTAACCTCTTGTGTAATCACCCAACTAGGATGGTGTGGTATTAGTCGAACTATGAGACTCCTTCAGAGTGGAGTGACGGGTTCATCCGAGATCCCTAAATGTTGAGTATCCTTATTTTTACATTCATATGGACTGATATGGAAACGATATTAGGACCCTTGATTATCTTTTGAACTTAATATCGAGACCAAGAAGGTGACTTAATTTTGAAATCTTTGTCTACTCAGATTGGTAGCAAGTCCCCTAAAGAGGGGAGTTGGCATTTGTCTGTATAGAGTCAATCTTGTTTCCTCTATAGTTCCTCACACTGTATATTTTAAAACCGACCTCTAAGACGAAAATTGACCTAAAATGCGAATGTGTGACAAGAGTTCCATTTTAAGATAAGTACTTTGAATCAGGGCCCTTATTGAAGGGTGGTGTTATGTAGATACATGTCTTATGCAGGAAATCTACCCCTTTTGTTATAAATGATGGGTCTTTATCGAGTTTACCGAATTCTGATTCTTGATGGGGAGTCTGTTGCTGGCCAAGAGAGGAACCTGAGTTCCTTAAGGCTGTATCATGTATGTTTGTTTTCCTCAAGGATAATTTCCTTGAATGAATATGAGTTTCATGGGGTTTTTGCGAGGAGGAATTTCATTCTTTGCGTTTGATAGCCAGTTATAACTTATGCATAAAGGACCTCACCATCCATGTAGACCGAATGTGAAACACGTTATGATTACACAATGGTTGTTTGATAGTGAAATGGGTTAATAGCCCTACAAAAAATGTAGTGTTTCTGTTAAATCCAGGACGAGTCGTTTCCCTCTTTTGTTTGAAAGTTTAAGCAGTCAATCTCCGATTTTGCGTAGTATTTTACATGGTATAGTGAACTTCATTTCCATAATATGGATGCTTCCGATGGGTCATTTCAGATGAAAGTGCTTGGCTAATTAGTTCATTTTGTAACTTGAGTTCTGAATCATCAATCATTCTATGACCTCTCTAATTAAGTGCGATGTTGAGAACTCTTTCGTATTTGACTGTGGATGGCATCGGTGGATCGACCTAAACTTGTATGTACGAAGCCTTGTTGATCGATATTCTTTAGTATCCTAGTAACGGGAAACCATGTTTAGAGTCATTTTCTTTATCCGTTGTTTGGATCGAACATCGATGGAAGGCTTTATGTGCCCTAGAATCCATTATTCATTCGTTCTCTCATAGCAATAGCTATTCAAACGTTCATAGTTGAAATATTACACCCTGAAGTTGTAAGTGCCCTTTTAAGGAAGAGAGATTGACACTATCGGGAGTGTTGTCTTTTATCTTACCAATCGCTATTTAAGTTTCGAAGATGAAACCTCTTAAGGAGGAGAGATTGTAACACCCTGTATTTCATTTTCAAGCCAATTTCCTTCTTAAGCCTATTTGCAGCCAAACCTCTGTTGGAGGAGTCGTTTTTCGTTCCGAAACCTTCGGAGTTGATCGAACACTTCTAGAAAGTCATTTTAATGATATTAAGTATGTATGGATGGTTGGAACGCATTTCGGGAAGCCATGGTAGAAATTGGCGGCTAACGGCGAAAAACCAAACTTTAGCCTAAATGAGTTTTTTGGCCAACTGTGAGAGGCCATAACTTTCTCATGTGAAGTCCAAATAAGACCCTATTTGTGCCTATCTCTAGGTTTTGATCCATTCTACAACTTTTGTATTTTGACCAAAAGCCAATTCATATTCCTCATTGGTCAAAACAGCATGCGAAGTAGGCCATGTGGTGAAATCTTATCGTTTTGTAGCACTTCGGCAGAGTGCTGTTTTCGATGAATTTTTGGGAATTATGCATCCCGAATTTGAGGAAACTTTCTCTTAGGAAGTTGTAGGGCTTTGAATTATCTTTACATGGACATAAAGATCACCTCGATCGGAGTTTCGAGTGAAAGGTTATAAGCAAAATACGAACAGAGCTTCAGAAAATGGGGCCTCTGATCGATTAGAGGCATCTCTGATCGATCAGAGGGGGTCCAGCGGGTTTTTTAACCATTTCTCTTTGCTTTTTTATTTACCATTCTTCCTCCTTTCATCCCCATTTGAACCCCCACCATTTTAGGGCTTAGAGAGAGGTGAGCGCTCCATTTTAGAGGGATTTTGAGAGGTCTTGGACCACCCATCATCATGATCAAAAACCACCACCAAATCATCCACTCCATCAACATCTCCTTCTCCATCCTTGCTTCCACCATTGTTAGGGTTCTTGAGCTCGAAATTGGGGATTTCATGATTGGTGCTTCTCCGGCTCGATTCAGCGGCAAATCTTCAAGGGATTAACCCTACAAAGGTGGGAACAATGGTATTTAAACATGTTTTTAAGTTATTTCTTTCAAATCAAATCATAAGTGGGTATTTTACCTCTAATTTCAAAAATAGCATGCTCATGTGGGTAGGGATGATTTTACTTGAATCTTTTTGAAAATAGCATGCAAGAATTCCCCATCATTTGATAGCATATATAAAGATTGGTAAACAAGTCATGTGAACGGATTTAATAACGGATAGATAATGATGATAAGTATATATAATTCATACATAAATGGGTTTAAAGCATGTTTTGGCCATGATTACTTATGTACATGATATTATTGTTGAACTTAAGCTATTAGTTGATGCTTTGTGTGATTTGTTAGAAACATGCTAGTCCATAACTGTGCCCAGTAGGCTCATAATGTACTTTTGACTTGGAAGATGTATGGAAACCATTGTGGTATTTTATCTTGATTGTAAGGAGTATATGTCATGAATTATACATGGTTTAGTGCTGGTTTATCAAATTGTTGAGAAAGTTTCCCAATTGATGAAACTAGTAGACAAAGTCATAATTGAACTAGTATTTAACGAACGTGGCAAACTTGGCATAAGTTCAACAATAATACTTGTACGATTTAAGGGTATATCGAGTATAGACTTGGTTTACGTATGGAGATTTATTGGGGATAAATAATTGGTATTTGGGCTAGTATATATTCCAAAATACTTAAATAATAATAATGATATATGACAATGGAATACATGTGGGAATTGTGATATTAAATACAATATGTGATTTGAGATTTCCTTGTATATATATAGCGATGCGATATATGTATTGGTTGAGTACGTATGTAATATATTTATATATATATATAACTTACTGGATATTCACTATTTTGGTAAATTATACTATTTTGAGCTCGGACAGGCACTAATGGTCCATGGGGTTGACTTAGCCTTGATGGCTACATACCCTGGTCCGCGTAGAGGGACTCCGTTATATTAGCGGCATACTCTATGATCCGTGTAGAGGGTTCCCGCTTTAGGAGCAGCATACTCTATGGTCCAGCTAGGGGGACCGCCTGAGGCGCCATACAGTAAGTTATATATATATATATAAATATATTACATACGTACTCAACCAATACATATATCGCATCGCTATATATATACATGGAAATCTCAAATCACATATTTTATTTAATACCACAATTCCCACATGAGTTTTAATGGTCCAGCTAGGGGGACCGCCTGAGGCGCCATACCATATAATGGTTAAAAACACACATGTTATGGTGTGCATTAGTTCTACACCATTAGATGAGTTTTATACACACGTCAAGATGTCATATCAAAATTAAAACACTCACACCAATAATATACACACAATGAACTCTCACATACTAAAAATTTTGTCTACATTAAAAATGCCATAACTTAAAATAAAAAATTCAAAATTTAATAAAAATTTAATATTTAAAATCTACTAATCAAGATCAATTGAACAAGATCCATCATGACTATATATTTATGCAAAAAAAAAAGAGAAAAATTATTGTGTAACATTTAAGGGCATACGTTATGTGTTCATATATTATTAGTCATCTCAATCTGTCATTTTTAGGACGTACGTTACGTGGTTGGATTATGACTAAAAAGACTCTTTATAAAATTAAAAACAAGTCGGTCAAATTCGATATACTTTTAATTTTTTCGGCATGAAAATATATTAAACTTACGTTTCAATTGTTCCAATGTTAGATTAGACTAGACAATGAGTTCAAAATAGACTAATTGATTTTGTCAATTTAAATTCATCACACACGTTAATTTTTTAACGTTACGTGGTTGGATTATGATTAAAAGACTCTTTAAAAAATTTAAAACAAGTCAATACAATCTGGTATACTTTTAGTTTTTTGAGCATGCAGATATATTGAACCTACGTTTCAATTGTTCACAATGTTAGATTAGACTAGACAATGGGTTCAAAATGGACTGATTGATTTTGTCAATTTAAATTCATCACACGTTAATTTTTTATCCTATTATTAGATTTTTTTATTTCACCGTGCCGGATGGA